>JAOXXN010000230.1:10049720-10102269 GCA_026770055.1 Myrmophylax atrothorax
TCAGAAAAAAATTCTTTACAGAGAGAGTGCTCAGGCCTTGGAATGGGCTGCCCAGAGAGGGGGTGGATTCCCCATCCCTGGAGATTTTTAAATGCAGATTGGCCGTGGCACTGAGTGCCATGAGCTAGTAAATAGACTAGAGTTGGACCAAGGGTTGGACTCGATGATCTCGGAGGTCTTTTCCAACCTAATGGATTCTATGATTCTATGTGTATTTTCTTTTCTTTGTTTGGGTGTTGGTTTGGTTTTTTTTGTAATTTGCTTTTTCACTTCAATATTTTCCTTTTAAAATGCCCTGCTATTTCTTATGCAAGGACATTACCATGTGTGGTGGCACAAGTAGGACATTTACAAAATAACAGCTGAATTAAATTGCTGATTTGGAGGCCAGACTGCAATCACAATTTGATTTTGTGCGTGTCACCTCTTTATTTTTGGGTTGTTTTTCTTTTAAGCAGACTTGCCTTAACCTTCAGAAATTGTAAGAGCAGCATGGGCTTGGATCAAAAAACCAGACTTGAGCTCTGTTCTTAAATAACAGGCAAGTTCAATCCTTGTTTACATGCATGAGGCTTTTACTGACAATGATGAGCTTTAGAGCTTTATGTGCTGCTGGCACTGAATACATAATCCACAGTGGAAAATCACTCCAAGGTAGCAGCTTTTCCAAAGACAGGCTTGAAATCTGTGCTGTTGTGGAGGAGGTAGTTGAAAATCTCCCATAGTGAATATTGCCAGACTGAGAGGTGAGGGAGTGTCTGCAGGGGATTCAACAACCTGGCAGAAAACTGGTGTCTCGTGGCACATGAGACACATGAGACATGTTTAATATCACATATTAAACATGAGAATTTCAAATGTCATTCAGTGTATCATGGGCATACCTTGGTAGTGGTGGGCTAAGCATGAGGGAGTCCTGAGCCCAGTGCAGGTGCAGAGATCCATCAGGATGGTCCATGCCCTCTGTACATCCCTGTGCCAGGGCCTCACCACCCTCACATGGAGGAATTTCTTTCTCATATTTAATCTAAGGCTCTCCTCTTTTGGGTTAAAACTGTTCCCCCTTGTTCTGTGTAGAGTCACTCTCCCTCTCTCTTAAAAGGTCCTAAACAAGGCCACAATGAGGTCTCCCTGAAGCCTTCTCTTCTTGAGGCTGAACAGCCTTAATTCCATTAAGAATCCTTAATTCCAGAAGAAAATGAGCCAAATATCTGTGAATTTAGCATTGGAAGGGGGTTGTTGATCCCAGATGTTCTGTGGAAGAAATGAGATCTCTTTTGAAGAACTGAAAAGAAAGACATTCCCCTTCCCACCAGTGCAATAGTAAGTCCTTTACTGTCTTGAATTCAAGGCAGCTGAGCCTACTGATTTCTAGGAATCACAAGAATAAAACCTGTGAAAGATATATTTCTACACTTCTATGGGAATTTGAGAATAAATATAGAAAAGAAGGTAAATGTTGGCAGTCACACCATTGACAAATTATGGAGAAAGAAAGCTCTTCCTCCATTTGTGTCTCCAACAATTTGCAATAAAGGAAATCTAAACATACAGATCTTCTTTCTACTTTTAATCTGATGATAACCATCTTCTAACAAATCCCCTTTCACACAATTTAACCTTGATGGTTCACACTGAAAACTGGGGCAAGCTCTGGTCACCTTCTGCTGTCTTTGTAGCCAGGCAAATAAATGACCTGTGAATGTGGCCCAGAGAAAGTTTGCAAGCAGAGGTTTGAAGAGGTAAACCATTGGTTTTACCCTTGAGCCTGTGGAGAAAATGGCAGTTCCCTTTCCCAGCAAAAGGAAGGATCACCCATCACTCTTGATTTGTGATCCTTAAAACCAAAAAGGTACAAGGATGGTGTTCAAGCCTTTCTGCTCTAAGTTGCCCACTCTGGCTGTGAACTGTAAAGAACTGGGAGGAATTTAGCTGGGACATTAAGCTCATTATGGGCTGCCATCCACTCTGGTCTGTGGCTTTAGCAAGCTGGTAGGAAAGAGGATTTTTATAATCCTTTGATTATCCTCTCCCCATTTTTACCCTTTTGAGGAGATGTTGCTTTTAAAAGGTTGATTTGAGAGTGTTTTGGTCCTGAGGACTTTATTTGAGCTGAATTATGGAGTAACTTTTCCCCTCTGTCATTGCCTGGACTGGTTCATTTTGCTTTACAGAACCTTTCTCTTCCATGTTTTAACCATCCAGAATTCCTCCAATCTCTAGATCTGGAAATAACTACAGACAATGAGAACTATAGGCAAGATACAATTTCACCCTGATCTTGGCTGCCTCTCCAGAGGTGCAGCACACGCTTGGGAGCCCATCACCATCACAAACCATGATCAATCCTCATCCCCCAAGGCCTGAGATGAGTCAGGACAGAGGTGTGACTTCAAACACGAGGCAGGATGTTGCCCCACCCTTGTGGGACTCACACCTCTGAGCACAAGAGTATTTTGAAAGCTTTGGGAACTGCACTGCACAGAGATTTTGGATTCAACCCCTTCCTCCACCACAGGTCACTCCTTGCAAGCTCCAGACCTTCGTGTGTGATGTCCTGCTTGCCAGTGGTGATAGTGAACACTGGGTAGGTTTTCACATCCTCTGTTGGCAGGAGTTTTGTTTGTTTGCTCGTATTTAATTAATATTTAATTGGGTGTGCAGGCAAGGGGCTGTGTCATCAATTGTGGCAAAGTGGCTTCCCTCTGTCAAAGCTAATGCTGCTGTATTGATTTATGCAACCTGACTTGGAGGTAAAGGAAAGGGCAAAAAACTTTCTTCCCAGGGAGGAAATTAAGAAAGGAGATGTCATGCTGGGATCTGTCGGATGGAAATCGTGGCTCTTTGGCTGCTGGGGAAAGGTGACTTCTGCAAAAGCAACTGGGAGCTTTTTGCCTCTTTCTCTTCTTTTTTTTTTTTTCTTTTTAATCTTACTATCATGGAAGGTTTATTGCCAATTAACTTTATGCAAAGGAATGATGGTGGTGGTAAGCAATTAAAGAATACAGCATGTATTTATGCAATGGTGAGCAGAATTAATACATCTTAACTTTCTTTTTAAGCTTGCCCCTGGCCTTGTCCCCAGATAAAAGACACTGCTTTAACTCAGATAAACTGCTGTGATAAGAAACTGCATTTTGTTAAAAATCAGAACATATTTTCCTTTATTTATTAGTGGCAGTCATAAAACTCATATAGAAAATAGCACACAAATGGGCTTCTCACCCATAAAATCATTGAAACACAACATTACATTTACTACCTGTGGTACATGATGAGGCTCCTGTTCCCTTGGGCAACCATTTGTTTCAGCCACTGGTGGCTCTGGGACAAGCTGGCTTTCCATTAAGAAAATGAAAATTTGGAATTGGTCTCTTGCTCTCTGTACCCCACTCCTCAGGAGGTTTCTTTTCAGATGAAGTGTTCAAATCTCCAAAAAAAAACCCCAAACCCTGATTCTATGTATGAAATGCATCACCATCTTTCAAACTGTTTTTTTTTTTTCCAGTTATTTTCTCATTGCCCTGATGAAGTTATTTGTATGGACTTTCACTATCACTCCCTAGCAGTGATTTTAATTATAAATAAAAAATTACTCTATTAACTCATCTGTAATGAATGTGTAATATTAAACGCAATCAAGATTGGGCACTTAAAAATTATTCTTCAACATTTCCACTTGCAAAATGAAATCCAGTTTCAAGATGAGGTTCCAGATTTGCCTTCAAGTTCTGTTATTTAATAGAATCATTAATAATTTACTTAAAGTGAAGATTGTGGCCAGGTGGGGGCTGTCTCTCCTCCCAGGTAACAATCAGGAGGACAAGAGGAAATGGCTCCAAGCTGTGCCAGGGGAGGTTTAGGTTGGATATTATTTTTAGGGATTATTTCCTCACCAACAGGGTGGTCAGCATGGGAAGGGGCTGCCCAAGGCAGTGGTGGAATCCCCATCCCTGGAGGGATTTAAAAGATGTGTAGTTGTGGCACTTGGGGACATGGGTTAGTGGTGGCCTTTGCAGTCATAGGTTAATGATTGGACTCAGTGAGCTCAGAAATCTTTTCCAACCTATGAAAATTAAAAAAGAAACACAAACTAAGGTTCTCTCCAGTTTATCAGCAAGACCTCTCTTTACTACCTAGTAAAGAAGAATGGGATTTCTTGTTTTAATTGTGAAACATGACACTTTCTGCAATACAAGGACCAAACTCCACCCTAATTCAGAATCCCAGACTGGTTTGGGTGGGAAGGGAACTCAAAGCCCACCCAGTGCCACCCCCTGCCATGGGCAGGGACACCTTCCACCAGCCCAGGTTGCTCCAAGCCCCATCCATCCTGGCCTTAGGCACTTCCAGGGATGGGGCAGCCACAGCTTCCCTGAGCATCCTGTGCCAGGGCCTGCCCAGCCTCTCAGGGAAGGGTGAAACAATAAAATAAATGTTTTCAGTGTTTCAGTTTCATCCAGTTCCTGTAGATGTCAATGAACACTGTGACAGGATGAGTATTTAGCATGAGCTCTGGCAAGCTGAGCAGAAGGCTCCAAACACCCTGTTAGAAGCAAGGTGTCATCTCCAAAGTTTCTGACCTTGGGAATAACAAACACAACAGCAGCTGAGAAATGTGGACTGAGGTTTGCTTGTGGTGCCCCACTTTTGGCTGCAGTGCTTTCTGGAGTCCAATTATTAGCAAGAGAAGTGAGTGCAGTGGGAGTGAAGGATGGAGATGGACAGCATTGCTCCTGTGTGTGGTTTGATGCCTTGCCCACAACTCTGTGCCTCCTGCCCCTTTTCTGCCACCCCCCATCTGAGGCTGAAGCAGATACAGACACTGGGGGGATTATTCCTGTACTCTTTGTGCTTTCTCTGATTGTGGCATGAGCATTTCAGAAGGGGAGGAGGGAGGGCTGGGACTCTCACTTGCCACAGTGATTAACAGGAAAACCTTAATAATCACCTTGCACATGCAGAAGTTTGAAAGTATTTGTAAAATTTTAGTGCCAAAAGTGATCTCAGATTAAATAACAGTCTTGGTGTACTTGTTACAGCATTTATGCCTTTTATTTCCTGTAACTGCCTTTTAAACTGCTTTATGAGCCTTCTTCACAGTGGGTGCCTGTTTCAGAAAACCTGAGCAAATGAGGAGTTGAAATTACATTTTCAAACATGACAGAGGAGAATATTCTGCAAGTGCTTACATGAATAATGATGCAGATTTAGAAAACCTTTACATGTTCCTGCTCTAAAATCTCTCCCTATCTTTCATTAGGTAAATGCCACTGGAAATGTGGCCTTTAGTTTCTTTTCTTCTGAAATGAATATTTTCTGCAAATATTTTTTTTTAAGAGTCTACCTGGACTCAAACCTACTCAATAATTTTTATATATTTTCTCTGCATATTTGTATCTGTCACTATCTGTGAAGGACAGCTCCTTAATGTATCAAGAATAAATTATAGCCCTAGATGGGAAATTAAAGTTAATTTTGTGCCCAGCAGAAACGCAGAGGAGACTGTCTGGATGGGCTGGAACCCAAATGATAATATCTGATATATTGCTCAGCTCCTGTCAACACTATCCATGGGTACAGGAGCAGCAGTTTGGGGGCTGCATCTTCAACACAGCCTGGGCACCATTGCTGCATCTGCCAGCAGAGTTAGATCAGAATCCCAGGATGGTTTGGGTGGAAGGGACCTTCAGGCTCATCCATCCCACCCCCTGCCATGGGCAGGGACACCTTCCACCAGCCCAGGTTGCTCCAAGCCCTGTCCAACCTGGCCTGGGACACTCCCAGTGATGGGGCAGCCACAGCTTCTCTTGGAAATCCATTCCAGCCCTTCCCCACCCTCCTAGGGAGGAATTTCTTCCTGCTACCTTGTCCTAACTTACCCTCTTTCAGTTTGAAGCCATTCCCCCTTGTCCTGTCCCTACATACCTGTGGAAGAGGCAGAGTTAGGGGGCACTGATCAATATTGTAATGTCTGCTGTCTCAGAAGAAAGATTTCTGAATTATTTTAATTTCAATTTTCCCCTTAATCTTCCACTCACAGTTCCAATTCATTTTCTTTTTTTAGTTTATGGGATTTGAAAGGCTTGTGGCCCCAGCTGGTATTGCTGGATCATAAGTACAGGTCTAAGATGAATTATCTCCACACTTGAAGCTCATCATCACCCCCAGTATCCCACACATGCTTTTGGTAAAGGCTGTGTAGAAGCAAAGCAAACCTGCATTTCACAGATTCTTGTTTTGGTTGCGGTGCAAAAGCTGAACAGGCCACACAACCTCCTTTGCCACAAAAACATCCAGAGGCTTCAGCCACAATTTACTTGAGTTTGCAGTGATGCTGTGAGAGAGACCCCCAACAAAGCAGGACCCTGAGCCACGTTAGTACAGGATAAGATAAAAAGTAAAGTCCTTGAATATCAGGCCAAAGGCCCACAGGAATACATGATGACATGTGCATGCACCCAAGCTCAGGTTTCCATGGCTTTTATAATATGATCCCTCCAATTATTACTTTACACATTTCTTGGTCCAGCCCCGGTCCCACCCCTGTTCCAACCCCCCAGGAATTGAGGCTATGGTCGGCGAGACGCTCTGTCTTCATCATCTCCTCTTCTTCAGCACACAAAGGGCTCTTGGAGTTCTTCCAGTTCTGACTTCTGTGTCACTTTTCCCTGTGTTTATGTTTCATTCTGCAGGCCTTCTGATAGTCTCCAGCTCTTTACCATAAAGAGAGTCTAAACAACTAAAAGAATTTGAGCTTCCCATTCTGGGGCAGGGGTAGTGATAGAAAGACATCAAACTTAAGCTAGAAATATTAACCCACTAAAAATCTACTTTGCTACGGCTACTGTGTTCCTAAAACCTACAAAGTGTGAAAATCAAAAATCAAAAATCTCTTTGCCATCAGCAGTCAGAAAATGTCTGTCCAAGCATTGCAGAAACCTCTCAAATGGGTCACTTCTGATATTGAGTCTTCCAGGTGAATCATTCAATATGCACAAAGTGACTCAGGTGACCTCAGACCATTGACATGACTCTACTAACTCACTAAGGACTTCAGCGGGGTGAGTAATGCTCTCTTAATTAATGAAGCTGGAAATATTTAAGAGCCAATCCACTGTGGGTGATTTTATTGCCCCAGTTTTGGGGCTTTGCTGCTGTTTGCCTTTCAGTTGGTTGGTCTGGGCTCAGTGGAATCCTTGCAGGTGACCATGAGGTGCTTGATTCAGACTAAATACTAATGAGAGCGATCTGTGGGGGGACTTTTGATTAAGGTAAATGGAGCAGATCTTTCCATGCCACCAGGTAATCTGGAAAAGGCAATAAAGGATGGACCCAGACAAAAGATAATGGTGATGGTGCTATGGGATTTTAATTCACAGTGTGAAGTCCTTCGGAACCGCAAGGCTTTTCCAAATTACCAATCCTCTCTGAGATGGAAAAAAATCCAGTTTGAACGGGCTGTGAATTTTATATGTTTGTTTTAGGTAGCAAAAGAGAAATGTGCCTGAATTGCATGGCTCTTGGGTTTGTGTCTGTACTGCAGCACTTTTGCACTGACTAGAGCCTTGTTTACAACTATTTTCTACAGTAAATCTTCCCTATTGTTTTGTCTTTATTGGCTGTGCCAGAAGGCTACTGAGCTAAAGAACATAACAGCTCTCCTCTAACACTTAGGAACACTTTCCCATTGCTCATCCATCATTTGAACTGGCAGTTATCTTGAGGTAAAATATCTGGAAGTCTCCAATTTCCCAGAATGCTCAGGATGAATTTTTGAAGCAACTATACATTGAATAGAAATTATATAAAATTAGAATGGGGGGAAAAAAAGAAAAAGAAAAAGATGATGAACTGCCTCGCTTAATTTACTTCAGAAAACTTTCTCAGCCCAAAATCAAGTCAGCCTGTTATCCAGATCCTTAACTGGCTGTCTGATTTTATGTTGGGCCTGAGTCCCTTCTACCAGTCATTTGTAAGATATGGAGACCCTGAAAGCCATGCACTGAAACATCACCTGTTTTCAGGTTATCTCCTAATGAAGGGGTTAATTAGGGCTGTAGGTTTGACCCTTTGTTTATTAAGGGCATAAACCAGATTTCCAAGCATCATGCTCCTGGGTAAGGCAAGAACTCCCCCTTGCCTCTGAGCCAGCAGCTGGCTTCATTCAGGACATCTGAGGCCATGGTTGATCTTTAAGGTCCCTTCCAACCCAGGCCATTTTATGATAAATGTGGTGGGGGTTTTTGCTGGCTGAAGAGGAACAGGATAGTCCTGGACATGTCCTTTCTGCTTTCAGCCTGGGTTAGTGAAAGGTGTCCCTGCCCATGGCTGGGGGCCAGAACTGGATGATTTTTAAGGTCCCTTGCACCCAAATCATTCTGTGACTCTTTCTTTGCACACCACACCAAGCCTCCAGAAAAGCAACTAAAGACCCAATTCTCTGAGTTGTTCTGAGAACTCAGAGCTCACTCATGGTGAGCTCTGAACTGAAGGGTGACCAGAAACTCAAGGGATTTGTCCATCTTGGTGTGGTGGGTTGACCCACCAAAGCCACTCCATCGCTCCCCTCCTTCCTCAACTGGAGAAGGGAAAGGAAGTGTAAGGAAAGGCTCGTGGGTTATGATGAGGACAAAGAGAGGCCACTCAGAAATTATTGCCGAGGGCAAAAAAGAGCCTTGACTTGGAGAAATGACATCAAATCAGAGTCAGGTAGTGAGAAACACACGCCGTTCCTCCCACTCCTCCTTTCTTCCTGCATTCAGCTTCACTCCTGAATCCTCTTCCTTGTTCCCCCCCACAACAATGTCTGTGTCCCCACGTATGTTCCTGTATTCTCCCAGGAATTCTCCAGTCTTTCTACAGCCAGACTGTACTGTCTGTCCATCCTGCTGAGAATATTGCCTGCTTGCTCCTCATTAACAAGCTCTGTTCCATCTGAGAACTGCTTGATGCTGGTGCTTTTGGTTATATTATTAGTTATTCCATGTGGGGTGAAGTCATAAAAGTCAAATATCCCAGAGCGTTGTCCATCATGGATGGGAGAGGTCATGGGAATGGATTGGGGTGGGAAATGGGAGCCAGTGCTTGGTGCTTCTCAAGCCTTAGATAATGCACTGCAGCCATTTAGTGGATTTTAATGATTGAGAAGGGGAAACATGTAATTTTTCAGTCATTTCACACATGCCATTAGCAACCTCATTTGAAAAGATAATGGTTTTTCGAACCACCTGCTCTCTGGCAGATGCTTAAATATTGGCACGTGCCTGGAATATGCAAAAAGACGTATCTGAGGGGTTTAATTGCCCACTAAGGCAGTTCTGGTCTCCCAGAGAGTGCTTTCTTCACAGGTTAATGAGGGAGAGTTGCTTTCCCTTTGAAGTACATCTGCCAGGGATTTTTTTTTTATTACACAACAAACCAGGATGATCTTCACAGGTTGTTTTCAGTTGTTTCTGCGTTAGTTACATTCAAACAGCAGGAAATCAAGTAGAACATCAGGTTGGTAGTAAAGAGAGACCTTTGGAAACCACCCTGAGAAAGAAGATCTTATTGTGTCCTAGGTTGTCAAGAACAGTGATTTACATGTTATCTAAAATGTACTGAGGATGTTTGATCTTCTCAGGAGTCCTTGGAAGTGCACTGGGAGCCCAATTTCTTTTTGTGGCAGGTCTGTGGCATCACAAACCCTGTGCTAAGCTCAGAATTACTTCCTTGGGAGCACTTCCAGCAGCTCAGGCTCCAGATCTTGCAGGGAGTGTTGCTATTTTCTATGAGAGGGGTGCCCACACACCTTTTATGCATTAAATAGCAAGGAGCCAATACTGGATTTGGCACCATTTCCCACCAAAACTGCAACATGTTGATCAAAAGGGGACACTTGGCTGGGAGAGAAAGCCTTGGGTGTGAGTACTCCAGGAGAAAGTTGTATTGTGAGCCAAATTCAGCTCTGAAGCTGCATTTTCTTACTCCTATTCCCTTTCAGTGAAAAGTAAGAACATTCCCATCCCCAAACCCAGAAAATCCCACACATGAGGAAGAAAAAAAATCACAGTCACTGTGGCATCATAATCTTCTGGAATTGGTTAGAGGTGCTTCAATAAGCTTAGGGGTACTTGGATAAGCCTCCTAATGCATGAACAGCATCTAAACTATGAATTTCACACGTGAGCCCAAGTCAAGTGGAGGCTGACTCAGCAGGGTTAATTTATAATGGATATTGGTGATGGTTGTAAGGATTACAAAGTCAACACCGATTGTTTGTGAGGTTTGTGCTGGAAGTATCAAACAGTGGGGATTTGCTTTAGCCACCACAAGGGATATGATCTCACCTGCTAATCTGGGATGAAAATAACTGGATTTTAGTTAATGGAGAAAATGATGGCGTACTAGGACATAGCCTGGATGGTGGGTGAGAAGGAAGGAGCAGAGCCAAAGCTGACACTTAAACTAACCTGGAGATCTTTACCTGGACAACTCTAGGCCAGGCTGGCTGAAGGGAATAACCTTTTGGCACAGATTTATCTTTCCATGTCTGTCCAGGTCCTGTCCCAGATGGAGCAGAGAACTACTTTGTTATTCCCACTTGCAGTGATACACTGGAAGGAATGACCACCCTTCAGGTTTTTCAAGGTTGCTGAAAATGCAGCATAGTTTGAAAAACTGGATTTTTAACATGAAGCATCCCTGCCTTTATCCAGCCTACATAAGGATTAGAAACCTTGCTAAATTCATCTTGGTATAAATGTCAAACAATGGCTTGAAGAAACACATGTGAGAATGGAAGCACTGACAGTTCCTCTTGATTTATGACTGTTTTACTTAATTGTGGAGCAGCTTCAGCCTCAGTCTGATTCTTTCTGCTGCAACTCTCAGCTCTCTAAGCCATAATTTTAAGTGATTAATGATTGAAATGTTATTTAAATCACCGAGCCTTCCTCTGTCAGCATTTGAATTCACTAATGGAGACTCAAACTGAACAATCTGTTCGTTGAGGTTTTTTTCAAAAGTGCTAAAATCTTCGATATTTCTGTTCTCTGCTACAAGGGCAACATAAAGAGATGTCTCAGAAGGAGTGATAATGTAGACATTTGCCCCTGACAGATAAAGCAGTGTGGAATACCCTGGATTTGACAGTGTTAACAAACATCCTGGGTTTGGTTTGGATGCATTAGCTGGAGAAAGGTTTGATAATGTTGTGCCTTTCAAATGATGGCCTTCCCAAAGTGCTCACCAGCTTTGTCTGCAGTTCCCAGCCTGGAAATGACTGCATCATTTCCACATTTAGTGACTGTTGGATTACCTGTCTGCCAGCAGCCTCGTGGACTACAGGGAATGCAAAACACAAATCAGGGCTTTTCCCAGGACATAAATGATGACTTAACATCACTGGCAGCAGTACATCAACCTCCCTGCCACAATCCTGTGGCTTTGGAAAATCCACAGCAAACAGATGGTTCTGCCCAGCCATTAATTAGAGTGGAGGATTTCTGCCCATTAGCACAGAAAGATGTTTGGGGAAAGGTTGGTTTACAGTCACAGCATGTTAGGATGTTGTTTAATATAAACAGGAGTGTTAGACATGGAGAATGTGGGGAGATAATCTCTGCTATAAGAAAGATGACTTTAAAAAAAGGTTTCAGCACTGAGGCCTCTTTTATTTTTCCCTCTTGCCTAGAAATAAAGGAAGTCAGAGATGATTGTATGGCATTAATTATGCATTTAAAATCCTAAAATGACCATTGGAGTAGATTGGGCACACAGAGATGAGAATGCATTTGGAAATACTTCAATGTAGTTCTGTAGACAAGTAGAAGTAGACAGGTCTTAAGACCTAAGTAGTTCTTATGTTTTTCAGAAGATCATTTGAAAAAGCCCCAGTAAAATAAGAGCTATACAATATATGGAGTGTAAGTTATAACATTTGAAGAAGGTTCCATGGAAATACATTCTATGTCTGAAGGAGAATTTTTTGATGTAGTTTTCCATGTAACATGTCAAATTAAAAAGAATATTATTGCTAGTGAGAACATTTATTAGCAGGCTTTCCTTCCTGACTGGCATGCAATTAGGGCTCAGTGTGATTGTACTTGTCACACTTATCAATCTTCTCCATGATGTGCATTGATGCATTCCTGGCACATCCTAGCTCAGCTCCCAAAACTTCCAGACTCTTGGGGAAATGGAATTGCTCTGAGTTGCTCTTAGAACTTTCCACTTTGGGGGCTAAAACTTGTGCCAGACCTCCTGGCCATTTTCTGTTGCTTTAAACCTCTGTTCCAATGTGATTCTGGAGCTGTGGTGGTTCCTGGAGACACGTGGTGGCCTCGGTTGTGCGTGACAGCGTTGGGTTTGTCACCAGCAAGAGCAGAGATTGTTGAGTTGTTCCAATGGAGAGTTTTGCAGCAAAAATTGGCCTCAATTTTGGATGGAAAACATCTACTTTTGTGCCGCTGGTGCTGATCTTTCTTTCATAGTATTTGCTGTTTCATTTGCTTAAACAGGGGTTGTAAAGGTGGTGTCTTTCTTAATCACACTGTGCCAGCTGAAGTTTTGGTCTTTAGTCCATTTTCCTAATATAGAAGATAATAATTTCACTGATTCCAAGCCATTGCCTGGCCCTCCATTGTCTGAAGGCTTTTAAACACTAGTGAGATCTTCAGTTTCTGCAATCTCTTGTGATTTTGAATGATGATTTGCCCCCACATCAAACAGGTTTCCAGCTTGTGCAAGCATAATTCATGCCATATTTCAGGATCTGATATACTACTTATTACACCTATTGCCAGTGTAACGTGAACAGACCATGGTGTAAATAAGAGTCAAACCATTGAACTCAGCCTACTAAAATAATCTCATTTAGTGAGGTTTATTTTCTGTCAGGCCTCCTATTTCCTGCTGTGTGTAATTAAACTTAAAAATAACTGTCCAGCAACTGCAATGTGTAACAACAAAGACAAGCTGCAGTCTTGAATTTATTAACAATCCCTATTTATTTGTAATAATAATCAGCTGTTTATATGTGAACAATAAACTTGAATTTAATTGCTCATCAAGGTGTATTTTGTTATAGTGACTCCAGCTGCAGTTTTTAGGACATCATGACATAAATCCAAATATTTCCAAGTAGTTACAGCTGAGATATTATCTATAAAATTAAGAAGAATGTGGAAAAATAATTAATTGCAAGGAATTAATTGGCAGTCTCAGTGAAAACATCTGCTTGTTTTCCTACACATGGCTAGTACTCCATTTCCCCCTTACATTCCATTTCTGTGTAATAATTTTAGATAATCTTTCAATCCAAGATTTTATGGGTGTCATTATTTCAAAGAGGGAGGAAAGAAATACAACAGGGTTCTGAAAATTTAACACTGTTTAAAGTGCCTGTCTGCCAGGCTGCCAACTGCCCCCAGGGTGGATAGACCTCTAAACTGCCTGTGACTTCCTCAGAGCCACCCCAAGGCTGGCAGAGACACCAATTCCTACTGAAAAGTGAGGGAACACCTATTTTGGGTTGAAATCAGCACCATCAGGGTGTGAAGGAAACCACGGAGCCTTCAGCTGTCACTGGAGGGAGGGGCTGAGTTCAGGCAATGCTGATGGACGCAATTCCAAATCAGAGACATTTCATCTTGGTTTTGAGGCTTTTCGGAAACTTTCTCCTTCAAAACAAGTCCTACCTGTTGACTGATGGAACTCAGATGTCCTCTTAGGCTCTCCCTCTGTCTCAGCCACTTGAAGGACGATGCAGGTGACACATCCTTTGTCTTGCTGTGCCTCCAAGTGAATGAATCCTGGTGCACAAAGATTGATCCCCTATCAATACAGGATAGGCTATTATCAATACAGGACAGGCTACTGATCTAAGTGTTTGGGGCGTCACTGGCTTTGCTCTCTGCTTTGCCCAAGTGCTGTGGTGTATTAACTAGGAAAGCATTGCTCAGAGAGAATAAATCCTCACTTTTGTTGTAAACTATTCTTCCAAAAACCTGGTCAAACCGCTGCTTGTTCACAGAAATTTCCATCTCAAAAGTGAACCAGTCATTGGACAGGGATCTGCTGTGGTGCTTCTGTGTTGGTTTTATCCTCTCACTTGCCCTCTGGGTTGCTCAAGGTACCTGTGACAAGTTGGACATCATCACATCTCTGTGAAATTTTGTGATATAACCAATAGATTTGGGTTGTTAAAATAATTTTTCATGTAAACATTTCTTCCTTGATGTCCCCATATTCCTCCCCTGGTGTTCATTCTTAAGTCAGTGTTACAATCCATTGTGGATGCTCAAGGTTGTCTCCAGGAGTGGAAGGGTTGTGGATCTTGCCAGGCAGCTTGTGCTCTGCTGCACACACAGAGCTGGTGACAAGAACTGATGATTCTTTAAACGTTTCCTGATAAAACACAGAGAAAATGTAGGAAACTGCTGAGTCTCACCAGCTGTAGGTTGGAGATCTCCCCAGAGCTGCTCTTTACCCATAGCTGTGCATTTTGCTCTCCCAGCTCTCCATAACTCTGTGTGTGCTTATCATTCCCTCTCTGGAAATTGTTTCACTTTCCACATCAGGGTTTGCATTTCTCATCTTTCCTACTGCAGGTGCTCTCCACCAGTGCTCACTTGGCTGCTCAGCCCTGCCAGTCCTCCTTCTTGTAACTCAGCCTTACAAACCCTGCCCTCACTACCAGACCTGCCCCAGCTGTGCATGACTTGCAGTGTAAATGAAATCCCTCCAGCATTTCTCCTGAGGTTCCATCTCTACATCCGTACCCTTCTGACTCCCTTCAAAACCTTTAAAAACAGCTGCTTTTACTTTAAATCTCACACTTGCCTTTACTCAGGGAAAAAACCCCACTCTAAAATAACCCCAAAACAGTGATGCCTTTTCTTAAGATTATGAATGAATTTAAAAATCTCTTGAAGCAAGGCTGAAATGAGTGAGCCTGACTGCAGAAAAAAAGGCCAGCAGAATGTTTCAGGGACACTGAAGGGTTGGAATATCTCAATCTGCTTTCCAAATGCTATGAGATACCTCCTGCTTTCCATGCAGGTCTGCAGAGC
The DNA here is from genome assembly GCA_026770055.1 of Myrmophylax atrothorax. Classification (NCBI taxonomy): domain Eukaryota; kingdom Metazoa; phylum Chordata; class Aves; order Passeriformes; family Thamnophilidae; genus Myrmophylax; species Myrmophylax atrothorax. The sequence goes on from JAOXXN010000230.1 coordinate 10,064,777, forward strand.
TGCTGGAACACCATGGGGACCAGGGGAAGAGGGACTTGTCCTAGTGTCAGCAGAGCAGATGGCCCTCATGGAAAGCCCAGATAGTGCTTAGATTTGAGCTGCCTGGGGAGGAAACATGGAGGTGGAGTGTCTGGACTCAGAGTGTTTGGGACCTTGTAGCATGTCTGGGTGTACCAAGAGGGCAGGAGGCAACAAAGTCAGCATTGAATACTCAGGAGATCCTTTCCCACCCATCAAACAGGCTGTTCATCCCTGGGTGAGTGCAAGCACAAATAAAAGCACTCGGTAGGAAGCAGCAACGACCTCCTGGCCAGTGTGTGTGTGGCTTGTCCTTCTCCCTGAGTCATGGTGGAAGGTCCTCCCTGGTTGGTAGATCCCATGGGACCACTAGACCTGTCCAAGGGGCCTGAGAGGTCAGAGTGGGTTAGGTGAGGAATGGAGTAGGGCAACATCCCAAACAGGTCATATGGGAGGCACTTCAGCTGTACCTCCAACCCTTTAAAACCTTAATGCTGTAGAAACCTGAGCAGAACGAAGACATTTGGAAGAATACTATAAGGAGGAATTCCTGGCACAGGTTGGGCAGGGAAGCTGTGGCTGCCCCATCCCTGGGAGTCTCCAAGGCCAGGTTGGAGCAACTTGGGACAGTGGAAGGTGTCCCTGTCCATGGCAGGGGGTGGCACTGGATGAGCTTTAAGGTCCCTTCTCACCCAAACCATCTGTGCTTCTCTGATTCTATGAAAATAAGGTAGAGTTGGTGCCTGCAACTGGCATGTTTTGATGTGAAATTTTTCTTGTAACCCTCTTGTCTGCCACAATCCCTTGTTCAATGTGCACTTGGTAACTCCAAAGTGCAGATGAAAATGCCATGTGACATTTTTGTTGTAAAAAAAAGTGCAATATTGCATCCTGGACGATGCTGCTGGTTGGAGCAGAGAGCAGCCTTTCAAGGGCAGTCACAGGGATAATCAACTTGATCAAATGACAATGTTTGATTTAAGGAAATCTTGTTTCTCCTCACTGAGAAGATGCACATTTTTGTTTTATTAGTTTTTGTGTGCAGCTACCAAGCTATTTGCATGTTGCAGGATTTTATTTCGTATTTAGCACATGAATGACATCCAAGCAATCCTAGATTTAATTTGATCAATATTTAATGAATTATAATTATCATTACAGCTCAAGAGTTCTGCATTGCTCTGTATTGCCACATAATGTTTAATCAAGAGGAGATGGAGGCTTAAATAAAACTGGAAAGCAGCTATCAAGTTCCTGTTAAAGAAGTGTAATGGGATTATTAAGTAAATTGCAGAGGTCTAATTTAATAATTTTTCTAGTTACTGCTTTAAAATTTAATTCTAAGAGCGTTTCCCCTAATTTGTAATTTTAAATGCCTGAAATATTTATTTTAAAAAGTACACAAAAAGCAAAATGACTTTGTGGTAGCAGAGTTTGAAATTTTGGGGCCTCACTAACAAAAAATTCCCAGGGGTTTTATATGGGAAAAGGAGGATAACACAGAGAAAGGAGACATGCCTGTATGGACAGAACAGCACAGTCTTGGCTTGTGTAAGACTTGGCTTATACCTTTATAAATACTGTGGGAATCAGCCCAACTCTAAGGCTGATGGGACTGAAGACAGTGAAATAAGTCATAAAATTCCATGGAGGAAAGGTTGATCTAGTATTAAACCTCTTGTTCTGCAAACTAAAGGCATCTTTTCCTCAGAAACACAGGTGATGGTTTGTATTTAGTAATATCAACATGATTTCTTAATTTTTAGGGATTAAGTAAAGCTTCTGAACTGTGAAACATCTTCTCTGGCACTGCATGTGAGATGGAAACGTGTGTGGAGAGCAGATTTGAACAGGAAGCCTGGAGAAAGCCTAAAATTGTCTGGTTTACCAAATCCCAGAATCCCAGGTGGGAAGGACATTAAAACCCATCCAGTGCCACCCCCTGCCATGGGCAGGGACACCTTCCACTGTCCCAGGTTGCTCAAGCCCCATCCAACCTGGCCTTGGAGACTCCCAGGGATGGGGCAGCCACAGCTTCTCTGCCCAACCTGTGCCAGGGCCTGCCCACCCTCCCAGCCAACAATTCCTTCTCAATATCCATCTAACCCTGCCCTGCTGCTCCTTAATTGCATTATTACCTTCTCCTCCCTGTACCTGCAACTTAAAAACCAGCTTAATTTTCATTTCCATCCCCTAAAGCCTGAGGTTGCAACTAATAATTAAGAAGGAAAAGTTTGTAGCTTTTTGAACACAACATGACCCTGTTCAGATTAATTAATCCTCAATATTTCTTCTTGTTTTGCTGAGTGACTCCAGTTCAGACGCTGCCACTGTCAAACAAAGGGAGCCTTAAATAACTGTGAGCCTTAATTAGGTGAGAAATTGTGGGTAATGATTCAGTGAATTCTTTGTTTGTCTTGAAGAGCTTCTCAGGCAGGTGGTGAAAATGCCCTTCGAGATGATCTGTTTAATCACACCCCGGGTGAAGGTGCGAGAGCTCATTAGTTCTTCCCAGGGCTGCCCTCAGGTTGAAATTAAGGAGTTCGGGACTCCAGATGGGTTTTCCTGGTGCCTTTTTGATGCTGTGCCCAGAGCAGTGGCCGATGGTGGGGACAGGGATCAGGAGCTGGAGTGGGATCTCATTCCCAGCTCCCACATTTCACACGTGCTCAGACACCTCCTGCTCCTTTCCTGCCCTGGAAATACATTCAGGTTTTGTGGCAGAGAAAGACCAGGGGGAGAGGCTGAACTGGAACCTTCTTGTGACAGAACATGTCACATTAGCTTTGTTAGACCAAACTTACTGATTTTTAGCCAGTTTCCCCCTCTCCCTCTCTGTCCCCTTCTCCATTTCATCCACTTGGATAAAGCCTGGATTGTGTGTGTCTGGAGGAATGCAGGAAACTGTCCTCCTCTGTTGTCCTCCATATGGTTTGACCCCACAGAAACTGCTTATGCAAATCTGGTGATAAGAAAAGCAATCTGTGGCTTTTCTCCTTCCTGAATGTTGATGGATTTGGGGAGCAGCTCTGAACCTTCTGCAAAAGGCAAATTAGAGACATTTCCTGGGCGGGCCCATCCTTGTGAGCTGTAGGAGCAAAGGGAGGGCTCAGCCCTGCTCTGGTGGTGCCCCCAGGAGAGGGCCCTGGCTCTCCACTGCAGTCCTGGTTTCTGGTGGGATGGAGATGGAGCTGCATTAGTTTGGCTCGAGGCTGTGGAGGGACCTGTCCATGGGCAGCACAGCCCCAGGCAGGTTCCTCCACCCTTTGGCACCACTGCCCTGGGGCTGCCCAGGTTCCAGCCATGGCATTCCTGGCAGGAGTGTGTCCTGGTGGGCAACCAGCTGTCCCTGAGCCAGCAGGGAGCTCTGGGGGCCAAAAGGCCGGTGGGATCCCTGGGGGCACCGGGAGGAGCATTGGCAGCAGGTCAGGTCATCAACTTAATGACTTGCAATTTTAGTCAGTAAAATGACCTCTTTTCTCCCAGGAATTACTTTGTGGTTGATTCTCAGGGCCTGAGCTGAGAGCTCCTTGCTCACCTTCCCCCTGGGCTTCTCCAGGAGGTGTTTGCCAGGCTGGGGCAGTGCAGGGTGGGCAGGGGGAGAGAGGCTGAGTCTCAGCAGAAATGTCAGCAGTGGTGTGAGTTCTCTCATTGGGAGGACAGGGAAGTTGTTCTTTGAGCTCTTTTGTCTTCTGCCTTGTTTGCTGATTGATCCCATGGGAGCTGCTTCCTTTGGGATTTAGGCCTTCCCCCGGGCTGCCAACAACACTCATTCCATCCCTGAGTGTCCAGCATCCCAATAAGCAATCCCCCAGTAACCTGATCTCGTGGAAGGTGTCCCTGCCCCTGGCAGGGGGTTGGAACAAGATGAGCTGTAAGGTCCCTTCCAATCCAAACCATTCTAGGATTCTGTAATAATATTTCCATGCAAACCCAGCCAAATTCCTCTGAGTGTCCCTTTCTGGCTTTCATAGTCTTCAAGTTTTAATAATGCAAATATTTCAGGAGAACATTTAAAGCACTGCTGTGACTGTGAAAGCACTTTGAAGCTGCCTCTTGTGTTGGTGTTGAGTTTAAGCACTAGACACTGGTCATCCTGTTCAATTTGCAGTTGGGAGTCTATTCCAAAATGTTAATTGGTGCTCTTGATGGGCTTTCCTCATATCCTGTCTGGAAAGGACTCAGCAAATGGGATGTTTTAATGAGCAAGTCCTGCTTTTCTTCAGGGCTGGGAAGAAAAATGTGCTGCTCATGTCTCCTTTTTTCCATGTCTCAGCTCACAGAGGTGCACTGAATTCTGCAGGTGACTGGGATTGCTGTGCAGGGGATTGTCCCTCTGTCCCTGCACTGAAGGTACATCCTGAACAGCAGAGAGGATCAGGTGCTTTGCCCCCACTCTTACTCCCCAGGGAATTTAACACAATTTCTCTTCAGAGTGACCCAGTTCAGTATTTCATAGCAGCAGCCTCTGTGTGGAGCATGGACTGAACCAGGGGAGTCCAGCAAGTGTAAATTGGAGAGTGCAGTAATTGGGATAAATTGGTACATTCCATGTGCCTCTAACTCATCATCCTGTAAGTGCCATTTGTCACATCCTGGAAGCAGCAGCCCTGCTGATCTGGAATGCTGATTTTCCAAGTGGTTACAACCTGAATGCAAGGGAACAGCTTTCCAGGGGACTGTGCTGACAGGTTTCATTTATTCATTCATGTATTTACCTCCTGTGGTGAAATGGGTGGCAGGAGTTGGACTCTCCCATATGGAATGCAGCTGGTTGTCTCTCACACCTCCTTTGGCAGCTGGAATACAGAAGGCTCAGGTTGAGGCTTATCCCAGGGCTTGGTTTAAGTACACCTTAAGCTTGACATAAACCAGAACTGCTGCTGAAAGTTTCCTTTTTGGTTCCTTTTGCACATCTTGTGCCTGGGCTGCTGCAGCCTTTGTGTGACTGTGAGCTCTGCTGCTCATTTGGGGTGTTCCATAAATAAGAAGGACTCTTATATTCCACATGTAATTTCCATCCCTTCTTCCTCCACCAAATCCCTGCTGATCCTGTGCCAGCCCAGCTCACAAACCCTGCAGTCAGGCCTACCTATACACTTTAATTCAAACCCACCACACCTCTCAGAGTCTTAATCCCAGGAGACTGAACTTGGGATTGCAGGTGCCCATGGCTGGGCAGGATAAACAGTCACCTTCTTAGCAGCAGTTGCCATCTGTGCTCCTGGACACACACAAAGCAGTAGTTTTGATCTGCTGTTGGCAGGATGTTTCTGACACTGGTTTTATGCCTTGCTGCTCTCCTTGTGCAGCTCTGCCTTGCAGATAAGGCTGCTGTGGTTCTTTTTTCTTGATCTCTTCTTTCAGGATTTTGACTTTTGTAGAGCCTGCCAATGTTTCCAACTGCAGAACCCACTGCAGCTCTCCCAGGATGGCTGAGGAAAAGGCCAAGGAGCCTGTTTGTTTTCTCTTCCTCACTTTGGCAGGAGATGCTGCAGTTCAGCTGCTCTCCCTGGGAATTGGGTGTCATCAGAGTTGGACATGTTTGGGCCCCAAACCAATTTGCACAGAAACCCAGCATGGTTTGGGTTGGAAGGGACCTCAAAGACCATCTCCTTCCAACCCCCTGCTGTGGGCAGGGACACCTTCCACTGGACCTCCTGGGTGGGGTCACTATCCAAACATCAGAAAATTAGGGATTTTTTAAAATACGTGGCTTTACTCTGCACTGGAGACCTTCCTTGTCCCCCCTGTCCCTGGGAGCAGTGGATCCCTGGGGCTGTCAGTCCTTCCAGTGCCCCCTCACTGGCCTGGCCTCCAGAGAGCTGCCTGAGAGGTTGGGGAGGCAGGATCATGTGGCAGCTTTTTTGGAGGACAGGAAAAGCAGACTGGGAGATGGGAATGGCTGGAGCTGTGCCAGGGCAGGGGCAGGTTGGATCTCAGGGAAAGGCTCTTCCCCCAGAGGGTGGTGGGCACTGCCAGGGCAGTGGGCACAGCCCCAAGGCTGCCAGAGCTGCAGAAGGGTTTGGATGATGCTCTGGGGCACAGGGTGGGATTGTTGTGTTGTCTGTACAGGGCCAGGGGTTGGACTCCATGAGCCCTGTGATCTCCTCCAGCTCAGGATATTCCACAGTTCTCTGAGGTGCCTTGTTTGCTGTGCCCCCACCGTGTGTGCTGAACTCCTGGGCTGGGAAGGAGGGATCCCCACACCTTAATTATTGCAACATCTCTGTCATGATTCTGCCCACAGAGAGTGTCTCTCCATCACTGGTTTGTAGTGTCTCTTTAGCCTAATTGCCTAAATGGAGCTGTGCAAGTGACCCAATCTTTTAATCAATTAGAGCAAGTGTGGGTTCTGAGGCTTTCTGACACTGGGCTGCAGCACAGTCACCAGGCAGAGCTCCTCTGATGGGGCTTTTTGGCTGAGGATCTGAAGCTCAATCAATTCTTACAGAGAGATGGAACAGCTAAATAAGATTTAAATTAATAGGGTTTATTACTTTTGCATCTGAGGAGGAGGCAAAGCAGACAGAGTGGAATATCCTGCAGAGGAATTGGCTCGTATTTCTTCTCCTGTAACTGTGATGTTTATACCTGTACTTGAAGGTTTCAGGTTTACAGGAGGCAACAGTCCAGACACTCTAAATAAGTGTGTGGCCAAAAGCCAGTGATCACAGCAAACCCTGCAAAATGAAGAGGTGAAAAATTAATCATCTCTCGTAGGAGAACTACTTAAGGTCATTAAAAAATGCAGGAGAAACTGAAAACAGATTAAAACAAAAGCTTCTACTCATTAAATAACTTGACTCCAGAGGCTGAATTCTTCAGGGAAATGGGAAGTGTTGTGATAGCAAAGGAGTTGACACTGCAGGTTTGTAAAACTCAGAACCTCAGGGAGTCTCTGTGCACCTCCAGCCACCAGCCCTTGTCCTGCTGAGCTGATGCTCTTTTCTCCCAGGGTTTCAGGTTGGTTATTTTTTATTGTGACCCAAGGTCATCATTTCCATCAGATTTGATTCTTCACTGCTTTGTGGATTTTTGGGCCTTCCAGGAGCTCTTGAAATAACCATATAAATGGATAGAGGGACAGGACATCATAGAGTGTCCCCAGTTCATGCCCCTGTCAGTGGGAAGGGAGTCTTGGTGCCTCTCTGTGCTGCTCTGTAATCTGAGGCATTTCAAGGAGAAAACAGGTGAAATTGGATGGAAATCTGTGATTGTCATCCTGTAGCAGTGGGAGGTTTTTTGGACTTGGGCTTGTTGAAGGCTTCTGTAGTTGTCACTGTCAGCTCCCAAATTTCTGCCATCAGTGAGGAATATAAGCAGATTATTGGCTATGAAATGCTCACAGGTGGTGTGGTAGTTTCTGCAGGGGTTGGTGCCTTGATGCCCAGGTCCAGCAATCAGTAACATAACAATCTGTAGGGTTTGTCCCTCAGATTAGTTCTGAAATGGTCTTGGAGGCTGTGCCAAGCAGGATTGTGCTGGGAGGGAATGGGATGGGTGGACACCAGCACAGGGCAGGCACCTGGGGGTGCTGAGCATCCCCTGCCTGGTGGGAAACTGCTCTTTCAAAAAGTGAGCAGTTCCAGGAGCTGGGGTGGAGTTTTTCAACATGGAGCATCTTCCATCCTTAACACTTGCAAGGTGTGAGTTGGAAGAGCCCCATGGAATCCTTTAGGTTGGAAAAGCCCTCTGAGATCATGGAGTGCAGTGATTGCCCCAGCACTGCCAAGGCCACCACTAACCCCTGTCCACATCCACTGTGTGCAGCCCCTCCAGGGGTGGGGACTCCCCCACTGCCTTGCAACATGAAGATTCCCATGAGGAAATTTTCCCAAATATCCCATCTAACCCACCCCTGGCACCCTGTCAGCCAACTTACCCAACATGCTCTAGGGTGACTTCCCCAGCCCAGGGAAAACGTTTCGTTTCAATATCTCTGACTTGTTCTCTTCCCAATCCAGTCTGGGCTCTTGCTGTTGCTGTTGGGAGAAAGCAGAAGGAAAGGGACAACCAGCTTTCCTGCCATCACAGAGGAACATTAAACATGGTTTGCTTGAGCTCTTTCCTTGCTCTCCCTCTTCCTCCTCCCATCATCACAGGGAAAGTCAGCCTTGGGAGCCCTTTTGTATGTCCTTTCCTAGTCAAGTGTGATTGTTTCCCCTCACCTTTCTGATGGTGCCCTGTGTTCCTGTGCTCCTTTTGATTGCACCTGGAGGATCACAAGGTGCAGAAGAGCAGACTGGTTTTGTTATCCTTTGAATCTTTGCTTTTTATTGCTGCAGTTTGTGCTTCTGCCTTAATAGGCTTTAAAAAAACTGCCAGTTTTCCTGAACTCCTTTGCCTTTAAGCTCTTCTCCTTTGGGATCTCCCCTGATGGTTCTCAGGGTTCACTGAAAATCCTTCTTGAACTCTCCTAATTTTATTCTGCTCTTTCCCTTCCTGAAAAAAACATGCTCTTCCTTTCCTGGGCACTGCCAGCAGCACTTCCTCACCTCCATGGAATCACCATCTCTGGACCAAGTGGTGTTTTAGACCCGAGTTTCATTTGCCCTCAGAGCTTCTTGGAAGGCTTAATAACCATTTTAAGAAGGTACAAAGCAGAAACAGATTCATTCAAACAGTCCCCACGTTGCTGGGGCTGGGGATGCAGAACCCCTTGGGAGGACACCCCTTCACACAGGTCTCTGGGGCTGCCAGGGGCACTCTGGGAGTGCTGTCAGAGAATCCAGGAGGACCAAAGGTCTGATGGCACTGGAGGTCAGGCTGGATGGGGGGCACCTGCTCAGCCAGGGGGCACTGGGAGCTTCCCATCATGATTCCTGCAGCCTGGCATCGCTCCACGGTGGTGGGATGCTCTGAAGCATCAAACCAAACCTGTTTCACACCTGCAATATCTCCTAAACCCAAGGCTTTCTGCTGTGTGTGCCTTTGGGTGAGATTTCTTTTCCCCTTGTGTTATTTTGGGAAGGATGGAGTGCCATGCACAGGCACCAGCTCAAGGCTGGAGCAGCCAGAGAGGTGGATGGTGTGGAGGGTCCTGGAGCCTGGGGGACAGTGGGGAGGTGACAGTGGCATTCCAGATGTGCTGGGCACCACAAACCAGTCACTCCATGTGTGCTGGGCACCACAAACTGGCATTCCATGTGTGCTGGGCACCACAAACCAGTCACTCCATGTGTACTGGGCACCACAAACCAATCACTCCGTGTGTGCTGGGCACCACAAACCAGGCACTCCGTGTGTGCTGGGCACCACAAATCAAGCATTCCATGTGTGCTGGGCACCACAAACCAGGCATTCCATGTGTACTGGGCACCACAAACCAGTCACTCCATGTGTGCTGGGCACCACAAACCAGTCACTCCATGTGTGCTGGGCACCACAAACCAGTCTCAGCCACAAGGCATTGCTCCTTTATCCTCTTGCTGGGAGAGAAACTCCCTTTTTGCCAACTAAGCTGCTTTGTAGACACGACCTGGTATGTTTATTAAACAGTTAGAAGGTATTTGAAATTCAGGGCTGTTGGACACCAGCAGCTGTCCAGAGTGTATCCAGAGCCTATTGATTTTCTGCCAGCTTGCCCTATTAAATATACAAAGTACAAGTTATGTAGTTAAACATGTAAGAGTTTTATAAATGCCTTTTATAGCTGACATTCAAAAAACTTTCCATGTTGGCAGCCTGGGGAAAAAAAGGGGAAATTCAGAAAGCAAAGCTGTTTTGGCTTAAAGGATCCTTGAGGTGGTAAAGTTTGTGAGCAGGGTTTGAATCTTTGCTGTTGAAGTGTTTGGGCCAAAAGGCTGGTTTTAGTGAGGCTGGGTCTAGAGTTTGAGCTTTTAGCCCTGGCAGAGTGGGCAGCTGCAGGTTTTTCTCACTTGGAGAATCCCAGAATGGTTTGAGTTGGAAGGATCTTAAAGCCCCTCTCATTCCCCCTGCCATGGGCAGGGACACCTCCCACCAACCCACTTGCTCCAAGCCCTGTCCAACCTGGCCTTGGACACTCCCAGGGATGGAGCAGCCACAGCTTCTCTGGGCACCTGTGCCAGGGCCTGCCCACCCTCACAGGGAAGGATTTCATCCAAATCTCCCATCTAACCCTATTCTCTGTCAGTTTGAATCCATTCCCCTTGCTCCTTCGGGCACTGAGAGGCCACAGTCAGGTCACCCAAAGTTTCCCTTCTCCAGGCTGAACAATCCCAACTCTCTCAGCCCTTCCTCCCAGCAGAGCTGCTCCATCCCTCTGATCACCTTGGTGCCTCCTCTGGAGTCACTCCAAGAAGCCCATGTCCCTCCTGTGCTGGGAACCTGGAGGAGAAAGGCAGAATTCCCTTCTCTGGATCACTTGGTGTTCAGAATTGCCCCTCTCTCACTAAAAACCACAATGCAGTGTCACCTCACGGGGCTGAAAAGCCCACAGAGAAATACATGCAAAGACTCAAACTGCTTGTGGAGAGCCCAGATCATCTCTGTGGCTCTTGCCACTCAGGCCCAGGAATGCCTTTAGGGCAGCTGATCACACCAGCAGTGGTTTCACAGAATGAGATTGCAGTGCCTGAGTTACAAGGCTAATTTGCTTCTAAATATGTTCCTTTTTTTATTAGAATCAGCTCAAGGGTTTGCATGGTTTCAGTGCTGCTTAATGGGGATTAGTTTGAAGTGAAAATGTGTTTTCCATTTGTCTGAGAAAGACACAACAGGGAGCAGAGCCCTGGAGATTATTGAGAGCTTTGGGTGGTTCTCAGAGGCCAAAGGCCAAGCGACTTCAGATTTCAGTGGAGTGTAATAATCCCCTGGAAATGCACGGCCTGGTGTGTCTTATTGTGCAATTATGGGATGGAAATTGCAGGGCATGTCTGACTGTGGATTATTTGCTGTATATCAATAATGCAGGTACAACAGGATCATTAAGAGTCAGGGAGCACCAGGTGCCCCTGGAGCTGCCAGCAGGATGCTCTCCATCCCATTCCCCTCTGCTCCCTTGGGATGCAGCACCCCCTCCCTCGGTTTAACAAGAGTTTAACTACAGGGTAGTAAATAATGGAGCTGGTAAAGTTGATTCCCTGATTCCTGGATAATGAGTTAGTCATTTCACCCACCTCAGGGTGTTTATGCAGTTAATTAGTGGCACAAAGAATTCCTATTGCAGGGCTCAAAGAGGTTACACTGAACATTGTTTTTCTATTCACTGCTGTCTGTGACATATGGTAGATTTCAATCTTTGTACTTACTAATTGACTTGCCAACAGAGGAACATACTGGCTTGTTTCATCTTATTTTGTTTATTCATTTGTAGGTGGTTGCTAAACAAACATTTTCCTTGCCTGCAGGGCATTGATCTCTGCATGTTGCAGGAGGCTCAGGAAGGATGCTGAGCAGCCCAGGCTTTCTGCCTGCCAACACTTCCAATGTCACAGAGACATTCTGCATGACAGAGAGGAATTTTTCTGGAGAACCTTCCCACCACGACTGTGAAGCACCTCATCCTCCTGAATGAAAGGTTTTGTATCTCCTGGGGATGCAGCATCCCTGTGATGCTCAGCCATCCCTAGGATGTTTGCATTTGGAGAGCCAGACTGCTTTAGAATCATAGAATCAAAGAATCAACTGGGTTGGAAGAGACCTCTGAGATCATCAAGTCCAAGCCTTGATCCAACCCCATTTTGATCACCAGATCATGGCACTCAGTGCCACGTCCAGTGTCATCTTAAAAACTTCAAGGGATGGAGAATCCACCCCCTCTCTGGGCAGCCCATTCCAATGCCTGACCACTCTGTCTGGAAAGAATTTCTTTCTGATATCCAACCTAAACCTCCCCTGGCAGAGCTTCAGCCTGTGCCCTCTTGTTCTACTATTGGTTGCCTGACAGAAGAGACCAATCCTCACCTGGGTACAACTTCCCTTCAGGTAGTTGTAGAGAGTGATAAGGTCTCCTCTGAGCCTCCTCTTCCCCAGGCTGAACAACCCCAGCTCCCTCAACCTCTCCTCACAGGACTTGTTCTCAATCCACACTGTGAGGGGCACAGCAATATTGTCTCCATTGTTTCTTTCCTCCATCCCAGCCCTTTGTGAGCTGCATTTCTTGGGACAGGTTTGCCTGCTGGTAGTGACCTTGTGAAAACGCCGTCTTCATTATTAAAAGCAGGTCAGAAATCCCCCTGGGCACAATGAAATGCCTCACCTGCAATTCTTCAAATAGTTTCCACTGCTATTAATTCTTCGAGGTGTACGAGGTCTCGCACATGTCTGCTCACTAAATAGATATCATCTGGAGGCAGCTGAATGGAACATTTTGGCACCAAATAGCCTGGCTAGAGAACACCTAGAGGTATTATTTGTGGATTTATCAGTGCACCAAGTGATTTCCTGGGATAGCTCATCTGGAGGGAGGAAACTCAGCTTCAAACAGGAAACGGAACCTTTCCAAAGTTCATTCGTGGTGGAGGTCAAGCTTTAGTTCAGCTCATTCTAGAGACAGATGTTAAATTCACATTAGGAGTTTTATTTTGGGAAAGTTTAGGAGGTTTTGGGGATCTGTGGTTTTGGCCTAACCCAGTCTTTAATCAAAAATGACATCCCTGGGCAAGAGCCTTCAGCTCTCTCCCAAACATGCACTCCAGAGGCGCAGGAGCAGGTTCGGTGTCCATGAGGAAGTTCAGGTCACACCCACATCATACAGGTGAATAATCCCCTCCAGTTCCCGAGAAAACTGTTTTTCCCACCCACATTTCATTTTTTTTTTGCCCCTGGCTTTTACAACCCTGTAGGTGTGCTTTGTTTTGATAAGAAAAACAGTTTGATTATGGTTGCCAAGACAAATATTTAGTGCCAAAGAAAAATTAAACTGAGGACTTTTGTAGCTTGTCAGCCACTAAAGCAGCAGTTATTATAAATGATATGTTACAAAGGTGCTCTTGCAGGCAATATTTTGTGTTGGTTTTAATTCCTTTTCTTAGCCATGCAGTGACTAAAGTGATGCCATATTTAGAAAACAGCTTCGAGAAATTCTTGCACACTCATTCAATGACACATTTGGGGGTTTGTATCCTCCACTCAAAGGTCTGAACAAACACTAATACATCCTTTATGTAAAACATGTGGCTATCAAGCCTGGCCTGTAGAAATACTGTGCCAGGTATCCCTGGCAATCCTGGTTCTATTGCCCTCACCTACTGCATTTTCTGGCCTGGGAGAGGGGTCTCAATTCCTTGCACAGAGCCTGGAATTCCCTATGGAGAAAGGCTCCCAAAGGGGGCTCTGAATAACAACAAAGCCTGGGAAGAGGTGGCAGTGTGGCCTCAGTGCTGTGCTGTCCTCCAGCCACCTGCCTGCCAGAGGAAAGTTACTGGGCTGTGCTATTCACTTGTTTAATAAAAATAAACCTTTAGATCTCAGCCAATTTACAAGATCTCATCACAGCCACAACTGAAACATCTAATTATCCTGATGTGTTATGTAAACAGCATTTATGAATGTTTATAAAAATGGATTTGGTTACTAAATGTTGCCTCTTCAAAGCAGGGAAATATAATTTGCATTTTTATCTGTAGGTGAGCACCAAGTTGGCCAAATCATGTGAAACCTGGAACTGACCCCAAGCTTCACTCCAACATTGCTCTGCTCAGGAAAGGAATTTACTAATATATAACATTTCCCATCCACTAGATATGCCAAAGAGTTAGAAAAACAAGTTAAAAGAAGGCAGGTGAAAGAAAAAGAAAACATTTTAATGACTATTTGTAAACAGATGAGAGTATTTATTATTTACCAGGGGAAACTTTCCACTATTGCAGTTTCTTAGCCTGCAAAGAGAAATGACAGAGGCCACATCTCTCAGAACTTTGAAATGAGCTTGACCAAAGCAGCAGGATCTGCAGGGAATGGTCCTGGTGTGGCAGAGGAGCTGATGGACCAACAAGGAGGGTTTCCTGGCACTGCCAAGGGGCTCTTGGGGTGGGCTCAGAGCTATTTTTGTCTTTTAAACAACCCCTTGATGAACACTTCTGTTATTTCACAGTTGTCAATGAGCAAGAAGAAAGAGCTTCCTGTGGAGTGAAATCTTTCCTCCAAGGTGAGGAATCAATCAGAGACAAATACCAATGTCACATTCCAGAGCTTCAGTCCTTATTGTGCTTGGCTTCCTCCCCCCAGCACTGCCATTGGGCCACACCAGGACACCACCAGCCTGTTCTGTCTACTAAAACTTTATTGTGTTGCTTTTCAAAGTAACAATTCCTCTCCTGGCACTTGGGAAGCCAGGCAGGCACACAGGCAAGAAAACAGCTCAGGAAGGCTGCTGGAAAAAGTTGCATAAATCATCTGCCAGTGCAGCACAGTTTGCCATTCCAGTTCCATTCCATTAATTGTTCTTTTGTTATTTTTTTAACAAAGAGCTATCAACCCAAAAGAGACTGTTTCCATAAGAAACAAAATTTAAATTGGAAATAAAAAAATCATTAATTCTTATTATCTGTACATTAATGCCAATGTTTTGTTTCTTTGGTTGGTTGGTTTCTTTTTTTTTCTTTTGGTTTTTTTTTGTTTTTTTTTCCCCTCAACGACCTTATGAAATTCTTTTTTCTGTTAGCTGTAGTCTTTTAAACCCCAGAAACACAGAAGGGTATGTGCAAGCCCCCAGGAAACACTGGGAGCTGCAGACAGTGGTGCTGTGTGTCAGAAGGGTCTGCCTTCTCATCCTAGAAATGCTCTGAAGCAAAGCAAGGGAAGGATCATTTCCCAAGCAAATTATTTCACTTAAAAATAATAAAAAGCTGTTACAACTCTTTCTGGCCTCCTCCCTTTCTCTCACATCCTTACAAGCCCAAGGAGAGATCTGTGGAGAATGGGAGAAAAATCTTTTGTAGATGATGGCAGAGCAACTCTTTAATATTAAATAAATAAAATAATTCAGGAAGGCATGCATCTCCATTTAATGTCCTCTGTTTGCAGCCAGGCAAGCTCACCCTCCTTTTGTCATATTCTGCAGCAATGGCAGTCGGGGTCCCTGATTTCTCCTCCTGGAGGAGTGAAGGAACCCAAAGTGTCCTTGGCTGTTGCACAAGTTGAGGCACAAATCACCCCCACAACCCCCCGAGCTGTTCCAGCCTCCACAGGTCCCACCACATGAAAGGAGGTGGATCATGGCCTGGCACAGTCCATTCCACACGGCAGGGATGGTGCCCAGCCAGTGCCCATCATCATCCAGGCACCACCCCATGTGGTCCACGACCCTGCCCAGCCTCTGAATGAGGGGCTGGTGACAATCCAACCTCCTTTGTGCTGCCCTTGCCTTGCCCTGCTAATGCTGAAAGGAATTCCATTTGCAAAGGGGAAAATGGGACAGCAAAGCTGGTGCCATCGAGTCCTGGGGGTGCCATTGAGGCCCTGAGTCACTCCCCAGCTGTTTGCTCCAACCAGGAGTGATAAATAGCTGGGAGCAAGAGAGCAGAACAGTGCAGAGCCCATTTGGAACCGCAGCTCTGAGCAATGGCCTCGTTTCAGCCCCACTGAAGGCAATAATGGCCCAGACTCCACCTTCATCATGTGCACGTTATTAGAGCACAGAAGAATAATAAAAGCATTCCTGGATTTTCACAAGTTAAAACCATAAAGAGGAGGGAAATTATACATCTGCTCTGCCTTCCAGTCGCTCTTCGTGGCTTTTATTGGAACTTTGCTCAGAGAAGAGGAGGGAGGAAAAATATTGGCCATCTCTGGGTAAAGAGGGAAAAGGAGAGTGAAAAAAGAAGGACACAGAAGACATGAGTTTAACTTCAGTCAGTAATAAGAATCATGTCAGCAAGTCTTGCTCTGTTCCAGTGGCTTTCAGTTACAGACTGGAATAAAGGAATAAAGAAATAAATGACAGAAACATTGTTGATTATCAAGCACTATTTGCCAGTGTAAGCAATATTTCCTCATTATTACCAAGGATTTCATTATTACTGTTGGTAATTACTATTATTACTGTTAATAATTATTACATATTAAATTGTTATGTATTGCAAAATTATCATAATAAAAACATTGTGTATTATTCCTGAGAAACAGGTATTTCTTGAGCACTGAGGTGGATGGCAGGTGACCTTTTCCACCAGACACATGCCAGATGCTCCACCCCTGCTGCAGGTCAAACTGGCACTGCCCTGCTCTGTCTTTGACCTGGAGCAGCTGCAAGATGGTGATGGAAATATTTGGGAGAAGGAAATATTTGAAAAGAAGTAATTGGCTTAAATTACAAAGAAATAATCTCAGTACAATGATCAGGAAAAGCTTTTTCAATAAAATGGATATAATGATGCGTAGTTTGGCTTTGGAATGTCCATCACTGACTGTTTGTAAAGAGCCCAGTCCTGATATTTGCCTGCAGTTGGCAATAATTTCTCTCCTGGATCAATTTTTAGCCCTATTTTTCACTGATCCTATAAATTGTATCTCATGGTCATCTGTGGGATAACTAAGGATATAAAAGTGTAAATATGTATAAATAATTTCACTTCCACAGAGGTATTTCATTATTTTGAAAGTGTATTTGATTCATCTGCAGGCAAAGGGGATATTATATTTTCTGCTCCGGGATGATCTTGTTTTCAATTCTATCTCGTGTGTGTTGTCACCTCCTGCTTTGTGGAGCTCCAGCCTGTCCTTGCTGTAAGCACGAGGCTGCACTGAGCAGTGTGTGCTAATTAAGCCCTCTGAGGGTCATGCATGTTTTAATTACTACTTGTTTTATTGTCAAATCTTGCCCACATGAGATGCAGCCCTGAATTCCATGTGGGACTAGAATAGGGGTCAGCACATTCCTTCTGAACTCCAAATATTCAACTGACATTCATTTGTTTTGAGCTTTGCACGTTTTAGACGGGCATAAATCGAGATGTGTAATTGTGAAAAGATTTCCTCCATATGTTGGGAAGTCGAACTAAGACATTAAGTGACAAGAAGTGGTGGCTGCAAGAGAAAATTATTAAAGGATTTGTTTAGCATTTATGTAAGGAGTGAGTGCCCCTTGCCTGTGTTAAAGCAGAGGAATGATTGGTTTTCCACCAGCCAGGGCTGTGAATTTTAGCTCTATTCCCTTCTGGATCCTGAAGACCTCAGGTTCCAGCTTACACAACAGCAAAGTCTAAAAGCAGACCAGTTTTTCATCCATGAAATGGAAGTTAAATAACGTTTGACCGAGGTAGACAAAACAAGAAGATACGTAGACTAACTGGAAACATCGAGATTTGAAAATTACCTGATAGGAAAAGGGAGGGGAGGGGGATCAAAGACATCCCAGGGAATGAAAAATTCCTTTGCGGTGCTTCCTGTTCTCTCTGTTATGCTAACCAAGGTAGGATTAGGTTTCAGCTGCCAAGAGAAATAACATTTGTAGATTTTTTTTGGTCTGGGGAAGTGGGAGAGAAAGATTTAAGACAGCTTTTTCCAAACTATTTGCTTTTTGTCAAGCAGTCAAGTCCAGTTATTGTTATTAATTTGTATTACAGAAGCAGCAAAGTGAGACTGGATTTCCATGGTGTGAGGGGAGTGCAAACACCCAGGCAGAGCTGCCCTCACCTCGGGGAGCCTGGCTGAGAGCACAGCAGGCACACAGAGGGCATTCTGCCCTGCACTCTGGGGCTGCAGGACTTGTTCTCCTCTCTCCTGAGGCACAGCCTGGCCCCTCAGCTGCTGCAGGGCTCTTCTGGAGAGCACAGATGACACTGAAAGAGGTGAACCTGCCTTCTTGTGTGTAAGCACCAGGTAGGGCCAGAGAGATTCAGGAAAACCAAGATTAAAGTGATTTAAGTAAATGATTCCCGTTGACAGGTGGCTGTGGGAGCTGGAGGAACCTCACACCACCTTGCACCAACTCACTCCTCTGGTGAGTCCTTACTTTGTGCTGTTGGTTTGGTTTTCTGCTGCAGGTCGTTTCCCACACAAGGTTCAGAAAACCTCTGTGCAGAGTTGCCTTCTGCTCTGCTCCTGAGCCACTGTGGGAAAGAGCCATGGCTTGAAACTCAAATGGCTTTAATTCATCTCTAAGTGCCTAAATAAGCAGCCTGAGCATCATGTGAAGAGTGAAAAGGGGCAGCTAATACATTTTCTGAAAGGTCACAGCCCTCAGAGCTTCTGTGTGGGGATGAAGGCTGAACTTCACCCTCCCCTTTTTCCAGGTAACTGCCTGGCAGGAATTGAGACAGAATCCTGCCCGCTCTGTGACATCAATGGAAAAGGAGATTGCACTTCTTGTGTTGGCTGGAAGTCTTTCTCTTAACCTCATGCCTCTAGAAACAAAAGGCTTTCTGTAGGAAAAAAAAAAAAATCTGAATAAATAAAACAACGTAAGTATGAACTTGAACCTGTTTCTTCTAAAGTTGTCTATCAGTGGGTAATTCCAAATTTGAGCCCATGTGTAAATATTTGAAGTACCATTTCAATTATGAAGGGCTTTTATTACCTGGGAGAATTTCCTGCTTCTGGTGTTTCAGATCCTGACCTGGATGTGCCCAGGGGACTCCAGGTCTGGGCTGCAGGCAGGGAAGGGGCTGGGGAGCTGCACTTTTCCCTGCTCCTCGAGATTCCAGCACTTTGCTGAGCAGACCCTCGGAGTTTGCTCACAAGAACAAACTGGAGTAAATGTTTAACTGGAGTCTTTGGAGTTTACAGCTTGTTCCTTCCTTGATTATTAACCCAGCCCCTGTTTTTCTTTACAGTTGCACAGCTGCTGGACACGAGAAACAAAGGACCCTTGAGGGAACTTCCTCGTGGCGGCACAAGCAAAGGTAAAGTACCTTTTGTATCCTTTCCATACCTGTGCAGGAGAGAGCAGGGGCACATTTCTGCCTTTCTGTCTGTCAGACAGAGTGACCTGCCAACAGCCAGCCACATCTCATTGTGTCTTTTTAAATTAAACCATTAGATACATGCAGCTAATTCAGCCTAATTTGGCTCAGCAGAAGCAGAGTGGGTGCCCACAGTGCCAGGGTGTGCCCAGGGAATGTGTTTGTGCAGACATTCACATACTCACCAACACACATGCAGCTTTTTCTCCACACCAGTAGCCTTGTCTCTGTAGCTCATTTTCCCCTCCTCGTAGCTTTGCTGTATTGCCCAAGTCTGCAATGGTCTGTATCATCTTCTCCCCATGCAGAGCCACGACTGCCCTGGGAAGATTCGTGTTTCCATCAGTCCTTTCTTGAGTCCACACAGCTCAGCTGCACAATTTGTTTTCCATTCCTCTTCCACCCTTTGTTGTTTTTTTTTAATTCTCCTCTTGGATAAAGTGAATTCTAGAAGAAAACTTTGGGTGAGGCAGGTGCCACCAACACAGTACAGAAGGGACAGGGACACTTGTCTCTCAGTTGTTCTGGTTACTAAGTCAATACTGGGTGAATATTTGTTTTAAAATAATGTTATGTGTGTGTGTTGTGTGGTAGCTCAAAATTGGTTTGCAGAGAGAAGGATTCACTTGCTCAAACCTCTTTTTTGTTTGTAGAGAAATATATTTATGTGGAAAATAGTATAACTGAAGATCAGCCAAAGTAGTGCATCGAAGGAAATTTGAGTGAGGATTGAGAGTGGAGGTTAAAATAAGCATTTAAAGACATTCAAAAAGTAGCTGTTCATTGTGATGTGTAACTACAAACCAGATAAATATTGCATGTTTTTGGAAACAGTAACATTTGAATAGAAATGGGGTTTACAAACTTCTGTAAAAGAAGAACCAAATCATTCCTCTTTCCAGCTGCTCAGAATTCCATTTTGCTCCACGAGTAAATTCTGAAGGACAGAAGTGATCCCCTGTGCTCTGCTCAGATCCAGCTGCTTGTTTAGCCCAAAGGATGGTGGGTTAGGGTGATAATGTGGGTAACAGGTATTTCCAAATGTTCTACCACATACAGAGAGATTCTGTCTCTGTAGTCCCAGTGAAAAATACTGACATAATGGGAGTACTGGTGGAATAAACTGGGATGTATTGGGGGAATGTAAACACAGGTCCAAGTCACTGTGGAAATCTAAAAAATAGAAAAAGGAATTGACGAGTTGCACACTTCTAAGAGTTGGAAATCTTGGTTGGGAACTAAGTGGGAAGTCGGTTGGGAAGCTTTGAACCTGTTTCTACAATGGCCAAATGCAGATGCTGCAATTTACTCAAAGATGAAGAGATAAACAAAGAAAACAAAAAAAACCCACAAACCTGTTCTCTAAAAGAATGGGAGAATTGGCAAGTTGATAAAGAACCTGCTGCCTGTTCAAAGACAACCCAGGTCAGCAGAGGATGAATTGGCCAGCTCTGATATCAGGAGTTTAGTGTTTGTTGAGAGTCCACAGATTTCTCCATTTCCTGAGCACTTTTTTTTCAATCTGGCAATTCTACAAAGCATATATTGGACTTTAAACATATTTGCCTGCCTCGTTCTGGGTGCTGCAAAATGCAAATAGAGATGATGGCATCAAAAGGGGAAGGAGTGCTTTGAAGAACTTGTCAGGGAGCCAGGGAGCCAGTGGAGCAGTGAGAGCTGGAATCCTCAGGAGAGGACACTCTGCCTGTTGGTGAAAGCAAACACACAGCAGGAAGGGACCAGGGGAGGTGCTCAGGGCTTTCTCCTGGCTAATCCAGTCAAGGTGTCTCAGCTCAGCTCACAACTGAAGGGGTTAAAGGGAAAAGTGAAAAAGGAACTTACCAGAGGGATCTTCCAGGGGAGAAGTGGCTCAATTCTATTTGCCTGAGTTAAAAGCAGACAAGCCCCTTGTAGCTCAGGGAACTTCTGGCTCTGCTGGTGTGACAGTCAGCAGCAGAAATCCAGGTCCAACAGGACCAGCAGCCCTGGAGAGGTTTTGGTTTATTTGTTGGTTGTGTTTTAGTTGGGATTTTTTTGAGTGATTTGTTTGTTTGTTTGTTGGGTTTTTGGTTGTTGGATTTTTTAGTGCAGTTCTAGAAACCAGTTCCAAACCCACTCTGGTAGTACTAAAGGATAGAATACATTGGATTTCACCTTATTTTGCTTCAGAAATCTAAGAACAGTGAGCAGAAACCCTAATTTTCCAGCACCGTGGCCTCATCCAGGCTCTGTGCCATTATCATGACAATAAATAGATTAGACTTTCCTGGGGAAAAAAGTGAAAAGTAGTAACTGCTTTTTATGCCTCATTCCAGCTCCTCAACTCCTGCACAACTCCACAGCAAAAGGCTTGATTGGCTCCCAAACATGTGCAGCACCAAGTGTCAAAATGCACTGGTAATAACCTTAAAAATAACCATAGCACTGTCCCGTGGGCTCCATAACCATGATATGATCAGGGTGTTTTTTTTCAGAACTAATGATGTTAAAATAAATGGAATTATGTTGCTTTTCCTTTTTTTCAGTCAGTAAATTCCAAAAGAGGATTTGCCCCATTTCTACAATGTGCTTAAGGACTTAGAGAACACGATCAAACAGATTTATGGGGGCATGAGGGGCTGGCACTCAGAAGCCTCTGCTCACTGCCTTTCCCTTCTGCTCCAGGAGGAGGGGTTTTCATCTTAATCATGATTCTTGAGGCCATGTGTGGACTTGTATTTTTCAGAGGGCTCTTTTATTACACAAAATAAGTGATCAACACTTTATAAAAACCCAGCAAAGAAAACTGGCATTATGGACAGGACCTAGAAAATGTGAATTGAAGAAAATATCACACCAACAACTCTAGTGGAAGGTTTTTCCTTATTTTTATTGAGGTGGTCAGTGGGAATATTCCCACTGAGTTCAGAGGATGTTGCAAGGAATCACAGTGTCTCTCTGACTCCCCCTCTGCTGGTAATTCCATCCTTGCTGTGCTGCCAGAGCTGCACAGAATCTCTGAGCTCTGCAAAAGAAGTTGCTGAGAAACCATGGAGTAAGGACCATTCCACATCTGAGCCCAAGGATGAGGCACCCAAGAAAACCCAGGGATGGTGGAAAGGAGGAGAAGGAATGGCTGTTCTGGAAGGACAGGCAGATCCTGCAGTGTCTCTTTGCTGTTACAGATACTGGAACCAGACTGGGAGTGGGAACACCTGGCCAAGAGCACAGGGGTTGTGTTCAGGCAGAGGGAGCATCCAGGGAGGGTACCTTAGACTTTTACAATACTTCATCTGATAACCCAAATCAGCTCCCAGCACTAAGCCAACAAAGCATTAAGTTATTCTTGTATTTTGAGACACAAAATCCCAGAATGTGGGGATGTGGAAGGGACCCACAAGGATCAGATAAATAACACACAAAGCAGTGCTGAAGGTAAAATTATTTCACATGCTTTGGAAAGCCACTGCAATGTACACAATATCCAACACTGACCCATGCTCTGCAACATCACATGTCATAGATCTCAAAAAGGAAGCTCTGTAAAGTGCAGGGAGATGAGGTGGTTTTACCTGAAATGTGGAGCTTGTTGTGTACAAGACGTGAGAGTGGCTTCTCTGACAAGGATATTTTCCTGCTCCTGTTTCACAGCCCCTCTTGATGAAGCTTTTATTAATTCTTAATCTGCTCTGGACAATTCTTTGCTTTGTTCAGCACAAAGGCTCAAAAGTTGCCAAATGTACATGACAAAGTGCATTGGAGGAAGAGAAATCCAGTCCTTTAAAGAAACTTTTCCACCAGTGTGTAGAAATTTCTTCTCTCAATAGAAGCAGGAACATTTCTGTTCAGTGTTTCTTCTGGCCAGCTGTGAATTAAATAAGTTTTAAATGTGTAACACAGAAAACTGGATACCATGGATGTCCAAATTTTGAACAGAAACTTAAAAATCTTTGTCTTTGATGGAAAAATTTCTGCCTAAAAATAAATGTACTGAGTATTTTTGGTGTCATAGGAGGCTGTTAAATTCCCAGGTGTTGGGAATTTAGTTTGGAAGACAGCTGTTTCCTCCCTCCAGGCCCAACTTGAAGCAAGCAATGAACTCCACTTACTCATTTGGTAGCAGATGATTTTACAATAGTGGAGTATGGAGGTTGCTCAGAGAGGTTTTGGACTCCCCATCCCTGGAAGTGTCCAAGGCCAGGTTGGATGGGGCTTGGAGCAACCTGAGCTGGTGGAAGGTGTCCCTGCCCATGGCAGGGGGTGGAATGGGGTGATCTTTGAGGTCTCTCCCAACCCAAACCATTCTGGGATTCTGTCATTCAATGAAACAATCTCAGCCAAAAGTCCAATTGTTAATGTTCAAGAAACTGAGATTTATGACTTGCACAAATGAAGTTCTAACCCTCATTAACCCAAACAATAGTTTTATCCAAACTGCCAGATCAGATCCACAGACTTTATGGCTGTTGAATTTCCTTCTGATGTAATTCTATGAACAGAGACATTTTTTTGAGAGAAGGAGAAAGCACAAAATTTTACTGAAAACAGCTTTTAGATAATCTTTTCTGTTAACTCAAATTAAAAAAGCACCTTTTCTCTGTATTCTTTTAGTGCTCTGAAAGGGCTTAGTAAGAGCATTCAGAGAAAGGATTTGCCAGTCAGGGCCTTGGGCATGTTTTCAAAATTCAGACACTTTCACCTTGTCTTTTGTTCCCAGCTCCGATTCCGAAAATCCTCTTAGGTTAATTTGTTTTCCAGCACAAACCCAAATGAAACCTAAACCTCCAGAAAGGGTTGTTTGGGTTTTTTCCCTTTCTTCCCTGCCCACGGCTGCAGATTGAGCTGATCCCAGCGGTGCCGGGGATGGCGGTGCGTTCCCTTCCAGGAGCCGCCGTGGTGCTGAAGGGACAGCGCCGGCCCCGCCGCGGCTTTCCAGGCGCTTCCCACACAGGGAAGGGATGTCCGAGTGCTCCTTCAGCAATTCCTGGAAGAAAAGTTGTACAAAACACTGCTCCTGCCTTGTTTTAATACAGAGTCACAGAATCGTTAAGCTTGGAAAAGGCCTTTAAGGTCATGGAGTCCAATCATGAACTCAGCATTGCCAAGGCCACCACCACGTGTCCCCAAGTGCCACATCTGCATGGCTTTTAAATCCCTCCAGGGATGGGGACTCCACCACTGCCCTGGGCAGCCCGTGCCAGGGCTGGAAAATGTTTTGGAGAAGAAATTCTTTCTAATATCCAACCTAAACGTTCTCTGGACAACTTGAGGCTGTTTGCTTTTGTCTCATCACTTGTTACTTGGGAGAAAAGACGGATCTCCACCTCTCTGAGCTCTCCTGTTAGACACTTGTAGAGAGTCAGAAGGTCTTTCCTGAGCCTCCTTTTCTCCAGGCTGAGCCCCCTCAGCTCCCTCAGCCACATCTCATAAGACTGGTGCTCCAGACCCTTCCA
Organism: Myrmophylax atrothorax; assembly: GCA_026770055.1. Classification (NCBI taxonomy): domain Eukaryota; kingdom Metazoa; phylum Chordata; class Aves; order Passeriformes; family Thamnophilidae; genus Myrmophylax; species Myrmophylax atrothorax. The sequence continues at coordinate 10,089,057 of JAOXXN010000230.1, forward strand.
TTGCTCTTCTTTGGACTCACTCCTGCACTCCATTGTCTACAGACAATGCCCACTGTGCTCCATGGAACTTATTTTCTCCTCCCTTGTGATAAATACTGAGATTTCAAATACCACACCAGTGCTTAACGCCCCCAGCAATGGGCTGCTGTGCTGCTTCACCCACACAGGGCAGAGAGTTGGTCTCCAGCCTGAAGTGCCTGGAGCTTAATGAGGTAGGACACACATTACCTGTGGTGCCAAACTGCTGCAGGGGGGTGTTGGGTGTTGTTGAACAGCTGCTGGATTCTGCCCAAGAGGGAAATCTCTTTATGGGTTGTATTTTGGGTTGTAAAGTTTGCAGCTATGCTGAGGGAACAGCAAAGCCAGAGAACTGTGCTGGATTATGAGGAATGTTCAGTCACACAGAACAATAACCATAAAACAAGGGGTCAGGTGCTGGTTGGCCCCATGGGGGGTGCAGGGACAGAAAGCACAGGTCACCCTGAGGGCAGGAGCAGCAATACCTGAGTGGGCAGAGACCATTAGCAATTACCCTCTGGCCTGTGCAACTGGCTGGCTCCAGACAGCTCAAAAATAATGTAACCCCACTGGAGAGACTGTGCATATGCAAAGGGAGATTCTGGGAGAGATTTCTTAACTCACTGAGGAATCCAGAACCTGAAAGTACAAACAATAGATAAAATTCAGATTTTTTGTTTTCTTCAAATACTTTGGAAAAACCCCAAACTTTCTGATTCTCAGTAACACTTTTAAGACCAAGGGGTCAGCTGTGTGGTTAGCAAGGGCTGGGCTATTTCTATTTATCCAGTATCCCATTTGAATTCCCCTGCCAAGGACTGAATATTTAGAATTTCCATGGTAACATATTTCTGAGCCCATATTACAGTCAGACTGATGCTGTCAGCTGAGCCAGGGATGCAGGAGGCAGTGGCTGAATTTATTCAAGCAATCACATTCTCTTTTCCAAGGCTAATGCACATGAATACTGAGGCAGCAAACTGAACTAACAGGGATTCCATCTCCATGAACATGTATAATGTTCCAGCCTTGGAGAGCAGCATTTAATTGATGAGTGGGATTATATTTACATAGCAATTATAACAAAGCCAAGGTTGGCTTTATGTGAAAGACTATTTGCTGTAGTATCTTGCTGCTTGGTTGTCCAGGAAAGCTGTTGCTTTATGGGCAAGGAAAAAAAAACCAAAAACCAAACAGATGCACTCAGCCCTTTTCATACCCTGCAAATACTCCAGGAAGCCAACTCAGTAGTCACATTGTGGTTGCCTTGGCTACACCCATTCATTTACTCCATTATAACTTTGATGCTGATTGTTTAACCCCACAAGCATTAATAGTTAGTCACTGCTATCCTCAGATGGCTGTTCAGGGGCCAATGCAAAATGAATAAGGGCTCATTCTAAATCCCACATAAGTCAATGGGCATCTTTGTCCCCATTTAATTCAGGGCTGGAATTAGCTATCCCTGCTGCAGTGTCCCTAAATATTAATTTCTTGTCCTCAAGACACCTCTGCAAGGTAAGGTAATGCTACTGACTCAGTTCACAGATGGAAAGCTGGGGCAGAAAGGTGACCTCAGAGTCACCCAGCAAACAGAAGTCTGGCCCTCATCATCCCTTCAGTCTGCATTTCTTTCCATGGAAAGGTGCATGCCTGAGTTCTACTCCAACATGGAATTGGATTCAGGAGAAGGAATTCAGTTGGACCCCAAAGAACTTCACATCTTTTAGTTCTATGCAGTCAGAGACCAACAGCTGCATTCAGGTGTCTTCTTACAGGGCCTGGCACAGATTTAAGTTCTGCTGATGGTTTTGGAGACAAGAGGGTGGTGAGGAACAAAAACCTTCTATGATTTATAGAAAAGCGAGGAGAAATCTGCATGACACTGATGCTGAGTGCTCTGAGCTCCTGTAGACACTGAGAGGAAGAAGGAGCTGGGATCAGAAGCCCAACACAAATGAATGCTCACCGTTCTTGGTTGACACACAGGGAGCCAAGTCCTGGCACCATTAAAATCCCACATGGTCAGAAGTCATGGTCCTCCTTTGAACTCTGACAGCAATGGTTTAGGTCCATCTTGCATAGTACAGGAGGAGGAAATCCCTACCTGGCTTATCTAAGGCAATACTGTGTTAGAAACAGGGAAAAATACTTGGGTGTCTTGAGTTTTTTGCCACAAAAATGGCTTTTGTCTCTTAATCCAAGCTTTGACTGCTCTTAGTCTTCCTGACATGGAAATTTGCTCCTTAACTGGCATTAGAATTAACTTGTTGACATCATTAGCAAAGCACATAATAGATGGCTGAACTGCTTTGATATTTATTTTTAAGTCAACAGCTCTTGAAGCTCCAGAGGCAAATTAGGAAAAAAAGCACAGACTCTTCATTAGTAGACCTTAATTTAACTGTATTTAAACTTCATTAAGGAGTAAAAAAAATCTTTCTTAATGCACTCTTGCTTTATAAAGTATGAAATAAGAATATTAGATTAGTTTGATCCTGGTTCTTATGCACACAGAGTAGATAAGAATGCAAAAATTCCCTTCTTCAGTTCAGTCCTCTTGGATGTCAAATCAAAGACCAGGTGCTCCACAATCCATTTCCTTTCCTCAGTGTTTTATGTTTCCTAGCTCTGCAATTCTCCCCAGGAAACCAGCAGAAATCTTAATTTCTTACCCCCCCTCCCTGCCTAAAGTAACAGCTCTGGTCATTTAAACAACCAAGCACAAGTTCCTACACTGTCTGCACCTCCTGCTATCCATAAATGGGGATGTGGTAAGAAAAGCCATGGAGGAAAGGAAAGGAAATGACATTAACCTTTTCCATCTGATAAATAAGGGCTCTATTCAGCTGCTGTAATCCCCACCCTCCCCTAGAGATCCAGTTGATGTAATACCTGAGGGCTCAGTTCATTTCAAATTATTTCCACACTGGCCAGCTGATTTCTTGGTGAATTATTCAGTCCTCGGACTGAACTACTCTCCCTGTGCAATAGCACATGGAAAAGGATTGGAGTCCTGTTGCTCCCAATAGTCTGAAGGACCTCTCAGAGGTGTCAGAGGGTCTGTGACACCCACATCGTTTATCTGTGCCCCATAACAGGAACTTTTGTGCTGATTTTGTAGGACCACCAGTCTGCAAAAACACTGAAGATCCCACACATCGCCCCATTTGCTTCTCTTCTCTGCAGGGCCCTTCTCCCTGCCCTATCAAACATTCAGCACCTGCATTTTATAGGTAATAAAAACCAGTTTGAACTTTGAATGGGTGGAAATTTAGAGCCACAGACTCAGCCAGTTTGAAAAAGGGAGCCTGGGCTGTGCACGTGGTTCTGAGCTTGAGGTGATGAGTGTGGATCAGTGGCCTCTGCAGGGTGGTTGGAGGGATCCCATTCCCAAAGGCCAAAAGCTGGGATATGAACTGTGAAGTTTGTCTCCCTTTCTCCCTTTGAAATCCACAGATGGCTCCAGTGTGAGTGGGATCTGCCCAGCTGGACACACCAGAGAAACTTGTGGTGACAAGGGATGTTTGTGTGCATTGAGGGAGAGGATTTCAGGGCAGGCCAGGGAATCAGGACACACAGACACACTTGCAACTCAGTGGGAAACGCTGGTGAGGTTTATTTTAGTTGTATTGATCCACTCTCAACTAAAAACCATGGGAATCTTGTCATTGGCATCATGACATTGTGGGTTAAGTCCTGACATTATGAGATGTGTTCCTTCCTCTTTTCTTGTCTTTTTTCTTTTTTTTTTTTTTTTTCCCCAGTTTTAGGGAGTGTAACTAATTGAGCAGAATAAACCAGAGTTGTATGTATGCAATTTTGCAACCTTTCTGGTGGTGTAATGAGCTCTGCTCCGAGGGTTCATTATTAGGCTGTCTTGAAACTCGCTGGTTAAACAGGAAAAACAAGAAATCTGACCTCGCTGAGTGTTTAATTGAAGTGCATTTATTGACTGGCTTTGAGCTCTTACAGCAGCTGTGTTTGCAGAGAACTGAGCTCTTGGTTTGATGCACCTTCAGCTCCTGGGGTAGACACAGCCTTGACACACAAACACCTCACGCTCCAGGGCTGGGGTTGGACTGGGACTGGGCAGGAATCTAAAGCTGGAGGTGGCACATTCTCCCTCATGGCCATGTTTCTCAGCTTCTCTCCATCCACAGAACCCCACAGAAGGGTCAGCATGCCAGAGGTAAAACAGGAACATCACACTGGGTATGGTTTTGGTGTTGTTTTTTGGTGCTGGGGTAGGTAACATGAGTCAATAAAGTGAATAAACCTGTTTCAGTCTAAAAAAACTTAAAAATTCTGCAAATGTGGATGTCCAGCCTCATAATTCTGAGGAGGCAGGACTGAGTAGACTGTGATGAACCAGTGCCAAAGTCAGCTGCAGCTGGATCTCTCTCTAAGAGCAAATCTCCCTTTCATAGGGTAAGGCTGAGACTGGCATGTGCCTAATGCTCTACATTCTCATCCCCATCCCACCTGCATTAGAAATTAAGGCAGAAACCTGAAGTCTTGCACCAGGCTGTAACCCCAAGCAGAGTTTCTCACTTCAGAGGCCCTCAGCAGGCAGTGGTGCTGCAGCCAGGACTGGTTATCACTGAACTTCGGAACAGTCTTGGCCAGTTTTGTCTGGATACAGGGAACTTGTGCCACTGGCAGGAAAGATCCCTGAGCTTTCGTGTTATCTCTCTGCAGATCCTAAGGAGGGAGCTGAGCACAATTGAGAACAGTTGCCTGATAAAAGAGGCAGCAAGCAAATGCATTCTGCAGGAGACAGGGAATGGGAATCAGGCCTGGGATAGGTGGACGTGGCCCTCCCCTGGTACAAGAGATAAAGTGAGCCTGGAAGAGGTAGAACTAGACATTTTTGGATATGATGTCACACTGCCTTTGTGTGATACCCACTGAACTCACCTCCAGTCTAGCTCACTGTAGTTTTAATTTAAACTGGCCGGGTTTTTTTCCAAAGGCTTTGGAACACTTTTGGCTTTGAGGAGCTGCTGCAGGGAGTGCTGGAACTCCAGCCCCATGATGCAGGTAAACCAGGTGTCTGAACCTTCATTGTTGTAGCCCAGCTGCAAATCTGACCCAGAGGAGACAGGATTCCATTAAAGGAGTTTGGGATGCAAATTTATGCAGATGATAGTCATTAGTCTACTGTATGTTTGCATTTATGTTTGCTTGAAACAACAGGTGAGGAAGAGGCAGCTCCTCTGCAGAGAACGTGGAAATTGCAGATTTATGCCCAAACTGCCAAATTAAGAAAAGCATGAAAGAGAGTGAAAGACTTGCCTGTCAGTTCTTTTGGTAGCTTGTAGGGAAGTGGGAGGGTAGAAGCTATTTCAGCACCAGCCACCAACCTCTTGGCTCCTCTTTCTTGGAATTTATCAACAATTCCTTGTCCCCAGAAGCAAAGCTCCTTGGCCAGGAGGGCACAGGCACAAGCAGCAGAATTAGGAGCAGGAGAAGCTCATTTGACATAGCCCTAATTGAAGGCCCTCTTGGATAAGCCCAGGGTAGGATTTCTGTCTGCATCTCTCTAAAGGGCTGAGTTAAAACACTGTAGAAGAGCAGTTCCCAGGGATGCATTTTTGCAGGGGAGCCAGAGGCCCTGGGAAGGCTGTGGGAGAGGAGGCACCCACTGCTGGTGTGCTCTGCATCCACCTCTTCTTTCTGTGGCCACTGGGGTCTGCTAAAAACCTCCCCCAGCCCTAGGATTGCTCTCACACCTCAGGTGACAGGGACAGAAGGTGAGTTGCTCTCTGTGTAACCAGTTCAGAGGATGGAGTAAAACAGGAGTTTACAATAACCCACTTTCAGCTGTGAGTGCAGGTTGGCAGCACCTGAGGGCTCTGGGGGAAAAAGTGAGGACTTCAAACATCTCCTGGTGTCTTCAATCACACACAGTGGTGGTGGGATGCAAGGGTAAAACTCAAGGCCCAAAGACATTTGTGCTGTATGCAAAAAGCCCTTTCCACTTTCACAAAAATCCTCTTTTCAAGGTTGCCTTAAAGGGGCTGTTGGATCAGTTATCAAGGAAATGGGAAAAGTTCAGGGTCAAGTTAGTTCCTAGTGTAAATCCCTTGGTTGCTTCACAAGACTGCAAATTAGACCTTGAGCCTTTTTGAGAAAAACAGTTGGAAAACTGCTGTGCTCCCGAAAGTAGCATATTTCTCCCCAGTTCTGATGTGCTGAAAGGATGGGATTTTCTGTGAACTTTTCCCAAACAGTCTTGTTTTATTTTTTTTTCCCTTCTCTTTGAGAGGGGGAGGAGTTGTGCCTAAAAAAACAAACCCAACCTGTCGTTCTCAGCTCTGCCAACCTGTCAGTCCAGCCATGCAAGAGAGAGGGAGAGAGACAGAGAAAAAGAAAGGAGGGAGTGAAGCAGAGATTCTTTCCAATCTCAGCAGACATTGAGGTAAAACCCATTTCTCACTTCCCTAATTGCGCTTTTCTCTGTGTTTGTACATGTAAACAGAAATTCTGTTACCTTAGAGAGCTTTAAACTAACCAAACAACCTGGATGGGAATAAACTGCTTAGCTTGTTTAACTGCAAGGGTGTTTTGCATGTAACCTGGCAGCTTGTTAGTTGTTGTTTGGAAACCCAGTTTCTGTGTCTGAAATTCAGCAGGAGAGTTTGTGTTCATTTGAATATTAAAAAGAGGCAGAGCTCTGGTGCTTGTCTGGGGAGGACATTAAGCTGTGTGTTCCAGGGCTGAAGCCTCTAATTACTGCAGATCAGGGTAAGGACTTGTTAGAGGAGGGAGGTTCTTGCAAAGCTGCCTATTGCAGCTCTCACACCTTCTCCTGGAGCATTTGGTGTCACCACTGGTGGAGATGGGACAGGAGATCACACAGACTGTGGGGCTGACCCAGTCTGGCAGTTCCTCCATTCCTTTCTCTGCATTTCTGGTGGGGTTTCAGCAACTTGTCCCGGCCAGGGGAGGTACAAAGCCAAGGTGCAGCAAACCTGCCCATAAGAATTCTTGAGTCAGGAGGGCAGAGCAGCACTTGGAGCTCATAGCAAGGAAATTGAGGGTTACAGACTGTGAGAAACTCTGGCTGAAATGAGAGTGAGTCAGAAGAATCACTGTGCCCCAGAGCTTGCCTTAGGAGCCTGGTCTGAGCAACCAGTTTGTTGGAATGATTGTAGCAGAGAGAGCCTGGAAGTGAAGGCCTGAAAGACAAAATGGGGAAAAATGGGCAAAATACAATTTTGTTCGATCTGAGTGTCTGCATAAGGACCTGTGTGAGTGTGACCCTTAGTGTGCCATGAAAATCCCCAAAGGAAGAATCCTGTTCATCCACCTTAGAATACCCGTTTCTGTATTTCTAAATCCTGAGCAAACATTGTAAGCTGCACTGAAAACTCTTTAATACCTTCCTGAGAAGGCTGAGGCTCCGGGTGGGTCATGCAGGAGGCAGAGCAGGGGACAGGATTTCCTTTCCTTGTGGTATATTTGGGGTTTTGACTCCTACAGCCAAGGTGTTCCTGCTGAGAATCACCTGCCAGACAAGTTGAAGGATGGCAGAGAAGGACAATACAGTTGTCATGTGCTCACTGAATGGGCTGGAATGTGTTGGCAGGGGTTTGGTTACACAATCCTGGTTCTGCATCCCCCTGGTTGTCAAACTTCCTCAAGCACTCGTGCCTGTGGTGCAATGTTGGATCAAAGCTCTCCTCCCATGGCAGTGGCCACCACAGAGCTGTGAGCTGGCATGAAGGCAGAGAGGATCCACACCAGAGAGGGGTGGGCTGTGAGGTGGCCTGTCCAAATAAAAAGGTTTGCAGAGTTCTGGTGTTCCATCACTCTCTTTTAGGACTATGGTCTTCTGGGAACGTTGAGCTGGTGTTCCTCACAACCCCTGGGTCACTCCCCGTGGGGGTGGTGATGCAGAGTGAGACTGTAAGCCCTAATACACAAAAAATATCTTTTACAGATAGTGGGGTTTGTAGCATTTCTATGAGCTTCCTGCTAGAGCCAAAGTGTAGAGGGAAGTGCTTTCCCAAGTGAACACAGGAGGTGGAGAAAAGGAAGTTTTGGTGGGGATAAACCTTCCTACTTACTCCTACTTACAGTAACAGAAAACCTTCCTACTCCTGCTTACAGTAACAGAAATCAGTCACTGAGTGAAGGAAAGGGGGAAAATCCTTTAACTTTCTTGGCCTGCAAAGACTTCACTAACAAACTTCACAGCACTTCTGCATCTTTTTGCCTTCTCTTTGCCTCCCCTCCTCTCCTTTCCCTTTCTCTTTCTTTTCCATGATTTAAAGCAGTGCAAAGAAGGTTTGGGGCACCTCCCTGGCACATTCTGCAGTGCTGATGGGCATTTTGAAGCAGGGGCAGACATTCTGATTCCCTTGCCTCATTGCAGCTTTGGAAAGGGTGTGACTGTAGTGCCATAATGAGGTTGGGGCTGGGAATTCAGCCTGCCCAGGCTGCCCAGAGCTGGGGCACTCGGTGTCTGCCCTGTCAAACACAAATCACAGCACATGCTGATGGATGGCCTGGCACTGCTTAGCAGGTGGCAGCTGATCAATCTGAGTTAACCAGCTGCAAACTCCCTAAATTCAGGCAATGTCCAGGCAATCCATATCTTAGATGGGCTTCATTAGTGTGACTGTAACAACTCTGTTGCAACAGGAGGGAAGGAATGCCAGAAATACAAGTTCTCTCCAAGATCTCTCCTCTATCTGTCACTCTGGAGGCAGCAAGAACAGGGATTGATCTATTGATCATTTGTCCAGGAAACTGTTTCTAAAGAGAGAAACTTTTGCAAAGGATGTGTTACCAGACCAAAAGGTTAAAACCTGAGAAGCCCTTCTGCCAGAAGAGGTGCTGATTAGCTCTTGGAAAGTTCAGTTGGAAAATACTTCACACTCAGAAAGTTTCTGCCTTTCAATAGGGCACTGCTAATTCACCTTCCTCAGTATCCTCTGGAGATGAAGATTCTCTGGATTGGATGATGCAAGGGTTGGACTTTATGATCTCGGAGGTCTCTTCCAACCCAGCTGATTCTGTGATTTACCCTCTTTCTTTTATTAGTCACTTTTCTTGCCCAATATTCTCACCACAAGTTTTTGGTGAAAAGTTTGCTCACAGAACATCCTTTTCCAGGAATCTGTTGTGTAATTCAACAGCCATAAGATAAATACAAATGAGCCAAACAAACAAATGCAACATCAGACTTCTGCTTGCTTTTCAAGTTGGGTTGAGAGCTTAATTTGATTCTTCATCTTCTCATCCATGTAAAAGCAGAATGGTTGGCCATCCTGTCTGCACATGCTGTAACTCAAGAAGTCAGCGCTGCATTTTACAAAGAACTGTTCATTTTTTGTCTGGTTCCTCTTTTTAAAGCAGTTAAATTTCTGGTTTGAGAGTGCAGACAGGGTAGAATAATCTTCAACTACTCAAATGTTATTTGTGGTGACACCCTGGGTTGGAGAATTGGAAGAGTGGAGAGTGTTTCAGCCCTTCATTTCCTGTGGAAAGATTCAGCTAAGGAGCCATTGAATTTTGGGGTTCTCTTTGTGTTGTGGTAGGGTAGAAAAAGTCAATAATTTTCTGAGAAAAATCTGAAAATTGTCATTTGATAAAATTCAAGTCTAGGAAATAAACTGAAAAGAGGCAATTTCAGTGAACAACTATTTTCCAGACAAGTTTTCCTTCCCCTCAAGGGAAAATCAAGATGGGTTCACTGAGCAAAGTAAAATGAAGATAAAAGAGTAAAACTGGCTGGAAAATTTCTATGTGTAAGTAAAGGCACCTCCATTCCTGAGACAGCTTCGAACACAAAACACCTCCAGCTGGTTTTAAAACATTATCTCTCAAACTGGTTTCAAATTGGCACCTAATTTTGTGCACATCAGTGTCAGGGCACTGATTCTATGTGGCAGTACCAGCATGACCTGGTGGTGTCTTTTCTTTGTCTCCAGTCTGGTCACACCTGAGCTGACTTTACCCACCTGATTTCTGCAGGGCCAAGGGGCCCATTTGGCTCTCCAAGAAATGCTGATCCTGAGCAGCTGTGGGAGAAACTGCACATTTCCCCACTGGCTTTGTCCCGCTCAAAGATAGCTCAGAATAAGACAAATCTGAACAATGGAGATGATGTTCACTCAATAAAAGTAGATGTCATAAAGCACAGGCTACTTTCCACCAGAAATCTCAGTGGGGAAATTCAAGCATTTCTGTTTCCACTCACAAGCCTTATCCAGCTTTTGACTATTAATGAAAATCCTTTTAGTTTTCCACAACTGAGTGAGAACTCTTTCCAGGAGTGGCCTGTGGTGAGACTTCTAGTGCACACTTTGGATGCACTAAGAATATTAATCTTTTCATGGTATTTTGTCACCACAACCAGCTATTCTGCAAAGAAATGAGGCAATTGGTGCCTCATGCAAAAAAACCCAAACCAAACCCAACTAACCCTCAAACAGCTTCTGTTATTCAGGTCTCAGAAAGATTTGATTTAGCCTTTTTCAATGGGAAAAAGTAATTAGTGCTTTGCTTTATCTACAGGAGCCTGTTCAAATGGAGTGAAGTGATTGGTGCAGCAGAGTTTTGGATTGAGGTGCAGTTGCCCTGGCAACAATCGAGAGTGAAATCAGAACCTTTTGAGCAGCCAGTGGAATGTGGTTCCACTTGGATGACAATAGGTCAGAGCATTTTAATGGGTAAAAGTGTAATCCAGTACAATAGGATTTATTGCCACTGTGACATCAGATTGACAATATTCCTGCAAATTCTTCAGCTTGTGACAGACTTCGACTGAAATCTGTTTAGTGGAAAAACTTGTAAAGTGCCATTAATCATTTTGTTTTCCAAATCAACCAGAGTCTTTGTGTCTCAGGGGGTTAGAAGGAATATCTTCCAAGTGAGTGAAATCCAACCTCTCTGCACAAAGCCCTAATGAGTGGCTGTTCTGGACACAATAAATGGTTCTAAGAACTAAAGGCTTGTTTCTGCAGGGTGCTGAGCGCACTGGTCCGAGTCCACTGGAGAACTTCCTCACTTGCTTCATTTTATACTAACAAAATAGTTTCCAGTCATTTCCAGGATGGTTATTCATGCTCTTAAACCTGATTGTATTTGCTGACAGACAAGACCTTGCAGGATTAAGTCCTAAACCAACACTGGAAGAAAAGATTCCCTGTTCAGTATGGCAGGGGCACGAGGCAATATTTCATCCCTTCTGCTGACATTTTTCCAGCTCCTGCAATAACAATCCTTTTATTCTGAACCATCCCAGAGTGCTGTCTGAGCTCATAAAGTGCAGCCACATCTCAGGGCACAGGACCAGGACAGGAGGATGTTGCCTGCAGCTTTAAGAAAATGGCAGTTTAGGGCACCAAAATCTGCTCCTCTACCCTGAAGCCGAAGCTTGGCATCCTTTGGGATGCCACCAGGGATCTCTGTCACACATAGAGACCCAAAGTCACCTACTCTGGTGACTCAACAGCAGAAATGGCCCTTAACACTCATTACAGGTGGGTGCTCTGTGAACCTTTTACCAATTTTCCTGTCATGGAGGTCACTCTCACTCATTTTCTTTTAATATGAAAAGCAGATTTCTCTCAGTCCCGTGGCTGGTACCCTGCACATCCTTTCATTGTTGCTCCGAGGCTTTCACAACAATGCAGCTCCAGGCTCGTTAAGTGTTCCTCTCCTTGCAATTAGTGGTGAAGAACAATCAAGCCAGACAATGAGACAACCTGTTTCTTGTCTTCCTCAATGGGAAATGGGCTCTGAGTTTTGTGAGGACGTTCATAAACAGCCAAGGGTGTGTAAGGCAAAGAATGACCTCAAAGCTGAGTTTTACACGGGAGAACAAAGAGATCTCGGGCCCTGATGTGAAAAACACCCCAAGAGTGAATTGATGGCCCAGCATCACAGTTCTCAATGCACGTCACAGCATTGCTGGACCTCACTCACGGCTCCTGCCCTCACACAAGCACAGCCCCCTGGCCCCTGGGCAGCTGCCAGGCCGTGGCTGGGATGCTGTGCAGGAAGTAACTCCATCCCTGCAGCATCCCTGCGGGCTCACACCAATCCTCATGTCTGTCCATGGGATGTTCAGGACATTCCCATGCTGGGATTGCTCTCCCTTTGCTGCAGCACCTCTGTCTCCCTGCCAGGACTTTGCAGGTCACTTTTTAGTCTCCTTAATCCCCACTTTCTCTTCTGAGCAGAATCAGCTCTGTAGTTGCTCCCAAACCAAGGCACCCAAGTGGTGGGGCTTGTTTGTCTCCTTTTCTGTGGGAAACAGCACTTTATGTTTTTCACAGAGTTCATTTCCTGAGGATCTTTTCCTCATGAAGGGAGCCCAGCTTAGCAGCATACAGAATGTTCCTGGGGAGGAATGTCACCTGTCCGAGCTCGTGATCCGGAGCTCGTCCAGCCCTTGGTGGGGATTTGAGCTTTAATTAATCCCCTTTGACTTTTGGAAAACTCTGGCTTGGTGGCAGCAGCAAGTGATGCTTTAACTCACTTTTACTCAGTGAAAAGAGGAGTAAAAATGACCCAGGGAAAATATAGGATAAAACATCTCCCACTTAGTCTGCTTATATCACTTTTTGAATTTCATTTTAATGTTATTGACCAATCATTTATACAACTCCCAGGTAATTTGGAGTGGGTCAGGGGACAGTGGAAATGATTTCAAAGCAGAGTAAATTCTCTTTAGTTGTGCCCTTGTTTGTGATGACAGAACCCTGAGCAGTTAATGTGCAATAAATGAGACATTTGTTTCACAGATCCATCACACCTGCGAGGGAAAACAGAAAAGTTGTTTCTGAAAACACGGGAATTGCTCTGGCAATAAAACCAACCCAACTGCAGTTTAGATATCTCTTCTCTGGAGTGTTGACATTTGTAATGTAGCAGATTTTTATTTGATATATTTTTGTTAACATGGCCTCGATAAGATCTGCTGCTTGTTCACAGTGTTTGCCTTCGAGAAGTAAGACAGGAAAAACACGGCTCTGGCTGAGCAGGTTCTTGACAAACATCTTGGAAGGAGCTGAACCTCCCAAAGCAGCTCCTTCACTCAGCAGTGCTGAGTGAAAATACTCCACACAAAGGGCAACCACAGGGACCCAGATCCTGGACTGTGAGGGAAACAGAGTTACCCTCTAGGCAGGTCACAGGAAGACAAAAATCCTGTCTCAAAAATCCCTAAATTCAA
>JAOXXN010000230.1:10104450-10131160 GCA_026770055.1 Myrmophylax atrothorax
TGTAACTATAAATATTTGATTATTTTTAAATAAATACTGCCATTTCTGGAAATACACTGATATTTTGAACAAAAAATGATGTATTAACCTTGCCTGAGCCAGCTGAGAGATCAGCTGATAAATTCATTGTGAGGGGACTGAGAAACCAGCCTGTTGAATTCCTCCAGTGGTTCATGGTGCAGCCTTCAACAAGTGTTCTTGCACTCTGGCTCCAGGGTTTGCAGGAGTCTTACATTCAATCTTGTTGCATGCTTAGAGTTAAACATGTGCAGGACTGTTTTTCTTAGATTTAAACCCAATATCTTAACTCTCAGAATGTCCTTATCCTACATCCATGGCCTGGGATTCCTCTCTCAAACCCTTCAGAAGCTGAAAAACTGCCTGTGATTGAAGGGCCATTCCATGGGGACCCCATGGGAGAAGTTTGGGATTTACTGGCAAACCAGTTTGGCAAGGGCAGGTTTCATATAGAGAGGTTAAACATGGGTACAAAAATACAGAAAATAGGAAATTGCATTAAAAATATTAGTAGTAGTCAACAGAAATGAAATACAGGGCAAGATTTAAGGGCTTTCAGCATCAGGACAAGTCTCTTTTTAAACTCTGGGGGCAAATTATGAAAGCCATTCCCAGCCTCTGCAATGAATGGCACACACACAGGAAAGCAAGAACACAGCAAGAAAAGCAGATAACTTCACTCAGTAACCTCTGAGAACTGAGAATATGCCCAAAAGACAATTCTAAGAAGCAGAACATTGAGAAGACTTGGATAAAAATAGGATTAGAGGTAGGAAATGCTGATAGAGAGGTGATGGGTTAATCCAAAAGAAAGGGGTATTGGTAATGACTCATCAGGCTGTCAAAATATTGGTGAAAATATTGAAAAGGATAGGAAGGATGGAGCACTAAATCTGTCTGATTTGGGGTGGAGTGGAGAAGGGAAATTTGAAAATGGAGTCATAGATGGTGAATAAATATGTGATGTGGAACACCATTAAAGAGCAGGCACTGGCATAAATGAAAGTCAGCTTTGATTTAAGATTAATGTTCCCATCTTTAGAGGAATGAATAACTTATCTAATGATGTTTTAAAGGCGGGGGAGAAGAGAAAAGGTTTCAAAGGAGATTCTACCTATCTTCATATTTCTTAAAATCTAATTGCTGTGTCCAGAAAGTTCCCCAGGTGATCAGGAATAAGCTGTGGAACAGCTTCAGGAGGCCAGACATGAAGTTATGCAACCCACACACTGAGGTAAAAAATAATATTCTTAAGTATAGGTCCCAAACACACACAGATACTTGTGATTTTCCACTTCCACGTCATTTGAACGATCTGACTTGCAAAACACCAAGATACTGTAAATTAGAGTGCTGAACTTGGAGAGGGAGTGACAGCTGGAACCAGGCGTGGTCAGCACCATGCTGAGTGTAAGTTCTGAGGAAATAACTCAGTAACCTCCCTTTGCAGGCCACGTGCAGCTGCACTGAGGCAGAGGAGGAGGATGGAAGCACAGGGGTCCAACCCTCTGCTCCACAAGGTGCTGAAAGACATCTCTGAGAGAACCATCCCACTCCCAAATTTCCTATAGAACTCAGTGGAGTTAATAACAATATGGAAACTCAACATTCTGCCAAATCTGTGAACCAAAAAAAAAAAAAAAAGTGTTTAACAAAGGCCTTGTTTCTTAGAAAGACTTGCTGTAATTCCACAAGTGCAGCCAAATCCGAGAGCAGCACCGGCCTCTGCCTGGGGAGATACTGAGAACCCAAGGGCAGCGTCTGCTCCAACAGGGAACCAGAGGCGGCCCCTGCGCCGCCTCCAGAGGGCTTGGATCAGCCCTCTGAGCTCTGAAACCATCTCTGATGTTCCACAGGCTCGTGGAGGAAGTGGTGACATGGATAGCCCAGCAAATGTGGGAGCAAACAAGTGTGGGTTTGGATGGAGGGCTGGAAACTCGGGCTCTGTGCAGGACTCCGGGCTGTGGCTGAGCAGCTCCTGCTGCACAACATCCTCGGACAGAGCAAGGGAAAATCAGCTTTTAGTGTGTCAGAGGGGGATTTCTGCTGCATCCAGATTCCCAAATGAAAGGAAGGTCACGTAAAGCTGCTCAGAAAAGCAAATAGTGGTTCTTGATCCCTGTCCTAATTGATAAATTAACTTTCTGAAGTGCAGTGTTTGATTGCCTGTTTTATCTGAAGGTCAGGCACGGAATTTTCTGGTGCTTTTCCTAAAGAAAAAAAATCACTGATAGATTGTGAGACTTGACGTGTAGCTAATACTTATCTCAAGCTCTCTTTAATTCAGGAATCAGTTTAGAAATCTCAGTCAGCAGCTTTTTTTTGGTGGTGTTTCCTATTTTTTTTAATTTTTTTTTACTTCTCCCTTCCATTTCCTCAAAGAAGTAATGCAAAATGATATTTTCACTGTTAGACCCTGCATTAGTTTGGAAAATGTGAAGCCTTTGGTGATTTAATTGGGATTTGGGGTGTTTTATGAGGTGGATTGAGACAGTTTCTGAGTATTGTAGTGGAATTCCTGCTGGGGTCAGAAGTCTGAACTTGGAATCAGTAGTAACTTGAATGTATTCCTGTCTGTCCTGGATAGCAGAAGTTAATAACTGGTGTCAGGCTGCACCTTAGGGCACCTTCTACAAGGGTTAGGGACAGAAAAATAAGAATCAGAGATCCTCAGGCTTCCTCCTCACACCTTCCTTCTGTTTTCTGTCAAACAGAGCTGGCTCCTTAACTTGGGATTCACTTTTCTTCTCTTCCTTACATGAAATACAACAGCCAAGGCATCTGCTCTGAACTCCAACAGAACAAGACTTTCCACTGTGGGAGCTGCAGCCTTTGCAACGGGCAGGACTAAAACCTGCACAGGTAATTTCAGAGCTGAGCTGATCTCCACACACCCTTTGGCCAAAGGCACCACAGGACCTGTCCCTTTCTCAGGTGCTGTGTGTGCAGGACTAGGGGGCACTGCAGGAGCCAAATCCAGAGCCTGGACCCGTCCTATCCCACAGACACAAAGAACACACCTGGACAGACAGAGACTCCATGTCCTTATGTCACAGTGCCCTTCGCTGGGTATTTGGTTTACAGTGTGCTCCAGAAAACAGGAAAACCAGGAGTACAGTCCCTGCCTCAGGAAGCAGTTGCACAAAGTGACGTAAAGGAAACTGTCCCTGAGACTGGAAGAACCCTTTTGGAATATCAGCTCTTGCTGGTCCTGAGCGCCTACATTATTAATAACCTGTTGTGCTTTGGGAAGAGATATAACAGCAAATAACAGAGCTGAGGGTGTTGGCTCTGTTAGATGAAAGTGCTCAGCATTATCTAATCTGATTCTGACATTGTTCAGGACCTGCCACTTACCCACTGTTGAATTCATTATTACATTACATCATGTCTATTAAGAGCTGCAACAAACTGTTCTCCTGTTCCTTGCCAAAAACATCCAGTGGTAAAGTTCCTCAAAGAACGTTTCTGTGACTCTGTAGGCTGAAGGTCCAAGGCCAGGCTGGATGGGGCTTGGAGCAGCCTAGGATAGTGGAAGGTGTCCCTGCCCATGGCAGGGGGTGGAGTGAGATGAGATTTAAGGTCCCTTCCAAGCCAAACTATCTAGGATTCTATAAAAAAATCCACTTGTAACATAAAATTCTTATCAGGCTCTCAGGCCTGACCTGTTAGAGACAAATAATATCAGACCCTTCCTGACACTGTGAACATCAGTGCTCTTTTTTGTTTGGCCAGATGAGGCAAGTGAAAGCTTTGCCATCATAAAGACAAGGTCTTGTGGGCTAAGTATGCTCAGAGTCACAAGCCAAGCAGGCAGGAGATTTACAGGCAGGTTGTCTGTGTCCTGGAACATCCCTGTGAGCAAACACCTCCATGGGGTGGTTAAATAGGAGATGCCAAATGGGCACTCAGGATGTGTGCCAGCCCTGCCCTGGGCAGTGCAGAGCAGAAGCAGAAGGACTGGCTGCAAGGATTAGAAAAAATTATGTCCCTTTGCAAGGCAGAGGAAGGAAGGAAGGAAAGAAAGAAGGAAGAGTTTGTTGCCCCACAATAGATTTATTTAGATTTTGTGGGTGACGGGTTTGTTTTAAAGGAACAAGAATTTGAGTCAGTTCCAAAGCAGCTCAGAAGGTTTTGACTTGTCACATTTCTGGTCTCTGAGCTGAAAGTCTTCCAGGGTTACACAATAATGACTAAAACTGGAAAGCTTTCAGACCATTTCCAAAATGCAGCAGGAACCTGAGGTGAGTGCTAAACCAACAGGAGAGAGAGACAGATCCACTGCCACGGGGGGGTTACAGGGAGCACCCAATTTCTTCTGCAGGTTTTGAGCTGTTTTCGTTTTGATTTAATCTCAGAACAGAATTATTTTGGAACCAAGACCTTCACATTGCTTTACTTAATGTTTTACAAACAAGCTGTTGACTGAAGTTGTCACTGAACAAGAATTCACTCCTATTGTTTACATACTGGGAAAATAGAGTAATAAAAGGGGTGTAGCAGCAACTTGTTAGGTATTAGGTTAAGGTGCAATGGGGATTATCAGCACAAAACACTGAGCCCTAAACTCAAAATGTCAAGATTAAATTGACAATTACATTTAGTGAAAGTCTTTGAAAGGCTAAACTTGATGCTTAAGGCTTTTAAATTACTGTTCTGAGCGAGTTGACATCCAAGAGTTCAAGTTGTGCTGGTACAGCTGTTCTATTCAAGAGGAACTAGAAGGAAACATTAATATGATAAAAGGGCTGCTCCTGCTGCTGTTTGCTTTGTGGCAGCTCTTCCCTGGGTATAAGGAGGTGTTGGGTTTGTTCCTGTTTCTGCCACTGTGCTGCTTCATGACCTTCGAAACACAGGAATTTCCTTCCCTTCCTCCCAGTTCTAATGGGGTGTAATTTTTAAAGAATACCAGTTTGGGCTGAATATACAGACCCCATGAACACAGGTCTCCCTGAACACATTTCAGTATCCAACACAGTAAGAACCTGACCTTGGCTTAGATAATTAAGAATATATGTTGCTTTTCTCAACTCCGAGTCTGATGCATAGATATTTAAAAAGAACTTCTGAACCCTCTCTGCCATTTACCCTAAAGAAATGTTTGAGATTTCTCAGTTTCTGTCTCCCTGCTACCCAGCCTGGCTTCACTGCTCCATTTTTATCTCCAATAAGATTTTATTTGAAGGGGGGAATTACATATGTAAGAATGGTTAGTAAAAGTACTGCAAATTTCAACAGTACTGAAATGCAAGGGGAGGCTCATGATGTGTATAAACATGCCCAGAAACAAAAGAAAAAACTCACAGAAAGTAAAAGCAAGACAAAACAAGGGGAGGGTTTATGTGTCAGTGTTAGAGGAAGGTGAAAATGCTTCTTGGCAACATCTGAGAATCATTTGCAGCAGCTGATCCAGGAGCCTTAGTGAGTAGAAAATGTTTTTAAATCCTCCCCCACCCCCTTTGTTAATCTTTACCAGGTAGTCAGACCTTCAATGTAATTGTTTGGCTTTCTTAGGGACGTGTCAAATATTTCCATTTTGAAAACTAAAGTGTTTGAAATGGCTCTAAGGGTGAAATTCATAAGTCTGGTTGTGAGACTGTGGCCTTTGGTAATAATTTGGGGATAATAACAGTGTTCAGACTGGTCTGCAGAAGTCAGTGTGTCTCAGCAGAGTGAGAGAGGAACATCTGCCTCTGCTCTGGAACAGGAAATCATGTGCCTGTTGAATGGTGTCCCCATGAATGAAGCACAGACCAGAACAGGGACTTCCATAGTTCAGGAACATTGAAGGATGGCTGTTTAGACTTCAGTGTTCTGAACAACATCAGGCAGTGCAAAAGAGCTATTAATTATGATGCATGATTATTATTGCACTTTGAGAGTATTTAGGAGGCAGCCTGGCTAAGTTATGGCTTAATTTACTTTTAAACACACCCAAAATACTGGGCAATAATTTTTCAGTGTTTTTGTGTGGCTGTGGAGGTTATTTCCAAAATCTTTGGAGCACATTTGGGATTTTAAGTCACCTGGGGCATTGTGCAGTGCCAAATGGCTCTGAGCAATCCAACCTTGAACACAGAGAGCAGAGATTGGAGCTGCCCCTCCACTCCCCCTCATGAGGAATCCTATGTATGGTTTTTATTTACGATTATATTGGCTCCTGATTACAATTTGCTTCATTTTCACACCTCTCATTATAAGGTCCTTACACAAAACCCCAAAACAACTCAACAGTTTCCAGTTGTTGTTTGTTGTTAAATATGACTTAGAAATTGTTAAGTCAAGCATCTTCACTAGACCAGGCTCCACTGTTTGTTTAAAGCTGTGAGTAAAGCAAGTCATATGAATGTTTCCAAAGACTGTATTCCAAGAAGTATTTTTGGAAACATTAATGTTGTGTTTTTTAATGAAGGCCACATTCTGAGGCTACGACACCATATGTCACATTCATTTCTGTACTGGAAAAAAAAAGAGAGAGAAAAAGAAAAGAAAAAAGAAATGGAAACTATGTTTGGCTTTTAAGTGTTTTTGGACTGGTGTCTCTGCATGCTTGTCATTGTTCCTTGGATGAGAGGGGGGTTCTTGGTCTGCTAATCTAGTCCATCCAATCTGTATTACACTCCAAGGGCCTGACTCTCCTCTGCCTAGAAGTGTGTGCAGCCATTTATACTCAGCAAAATGAATGAAGACCTGAGGAAAAAAACTACCACTGGGAAAGCTGGTTTTTCTTAAATTCATTTTCCATGAATATTTTGACTTCATTGAAACCTACCTCTCTGAACTTCGAGACCAGCTCAACAATGGGAAAAGTATTTGTCATTTTTCCATCCAAATCTTGCAATTTTTGCAAGAATAGTGACAGGTTTGGGGGTTTTTTTCCCTTCAGAAATATCAGTTAGGAACATGAAACTTGGCAAAGAGAAACTGAGTTGCTCTGCTCTGTCCCCATCCCTTCTGAGTGGTCGATGCTTGGGTTGGGATGTGGTGGGATGAGCTGGAAACTTGCAGGAAAAGGACTTGCCTTTCTCAGTGCTGTATCCTACAAGCAATTCATAAGCATCCTGTAACTGCTTATTTTAGCTAAATCTTTCCTTTCTTATTGGATTCCAGGTGATGAGACCTCAATTCCTAGCATAACTTTTTGGTGTTAGTCCCTAAACATGTGGCCCAGAACTCCTACTGCTCGAGGTCATGGCTTGCAGTCTGCACCAACATCCATTTCTCCTCTGCTCCGACAGAGGGATCTCCTAATTCCCATCACTTCCAAAATTTTTGTCAGCCCCAGCTTTTATTAACAGACTGAAGGCTTGTTGCAGCCTCATTAATCAAAATTTAAACCTTTTAGGCAGCAGCATATTTTTTGCTTTGCTGTAAGGAAGGACTTAAAAGGGTTTCCAGGACCTCAGAGAGGTGTTTTTTTCTTTTTTCATTTAAGATGTAAATGATTTCCTAAAAATTGAACAAACATGTTGCTGTAGCATCAGCCCAGTAAAGTTCATGTTCATGACCAGGTTTTTCTGGACAATAGTGAAACACAAATAATGATGAATTATTGTGTGTTTGATGTTTTTTCTGCTAAAACACATTAGCACTGAACATGCTTGTCCATGTTACTGAAGTCTAAATGAGGGGGTTTTTCTTAGGCATTTCTTTTAATGGAGGAAAACAAGCAAAACTCCAACAAAGAATTAACTATCTCAAATATTTGGCCAACTTTAAGAGGGTTTGGGCCATTCCTGTGATATTTCAGGAGAGCCCATCCTGACTTGAGTGTTGCTTCATGAGATCATTAGAAGAGATACTCACAGTGGGGTCACCACAATGGTTTTTGATTTCTCTTTTCATCTACATACTAAATTTTGGGATTCATAAGGACATTTCTAACTAGTTGAACTTCTTGCTGCCTCATATTTCCAGATCTGGCTTTGAGTGATGTTGTGTAATGAATGGCAGAGTCTGTACCCTAAAATACTGCTTGTGATGGCCACAGAGTGAATGTGTTTGGATTTGGAGTAAAACAGTTCTGCTACAGGAAACAGAAGCAAAAATAGATTTTCTCTTTTATTTCATAGATTTCCAATGAAAAGAGAAACCAAATTACCTCCAGTGTGTTTGTAAATTGATGCCACAGGGCAGAGATGAGGAAGATGACAGACCAGAGCGGTTCCTACAGGCCTGTGAGCATCCAGGGAAACAAGGTGGGCTACCAAGGCACTTGCCAGGAGAGTCCTGAAAAGGGGACGAAGAGGTTGCAGAAGCGGTTCCTCCACAAGGATGGCAGCTGCAATGTCTACTTCAAGCACATCTTTGGGGAATGGGAGAGCTACGTCGTGGACATATTTACCACGCTGGTGGACATCAAGTGGCGCCACATGTTTGTGATATTCTCCTTGTCCTACGTGCTCTCCTGGCTGTTCTTTGGACTGGTCTTCTGGCTGATAGCCATCCACCATGGAGACATATTCAATGATGAGGAGACAACCCCCTGTGTTGCGAATGTGCACAGCTTCACGGGGGCGTTCCTGTTCTCCCTGGAGACGCAGACGACCATCGGTTACGGGTACCGCTGCGTGACCGAGGAGTGCTCGGTGGCCATCCTCATGGTCATCCTGCAGTCTGTGCTGAGCTGCATCATTGACACCTTCATCATCGGGGCAGCCTTGGCCAAGATGGCCACGGCTCGGAAGCGAGCTCAGACCATCCGCTTCAGCTACTATGCCGTGGTGGGCTTGAGGGACGGCAAGTTCTGCCTCATGTGGCGCATCGGTGATTTCCGGCCCAACCACATGGTGGAGGGCTCTGTGAGGGCACAGCTCCTGCGCTACAAGGAGGACAAGGAGGGCAGGATGGCCATGGAATACAGGGACTTGAAGCTGCTGAATGACCACATCATACTTGTCACACCAGTGACCGTTGTCCATGAAATCGATAGTGAGAGCCCCTTGTACGGCCTGGACCGCAGAGCTCTGGCCAAGGACAACTTTGAGATCTTGGTGACTTTCGTCTACACGGGCGATTCCACAGGAACATCACACCAGTCGAGGAGCTCATACATCCCCAGAGAGATTCTCTGGGGCCACAGGTTTAATGACGTCTTGCATGTGAAGAAGAAATACTATAAGGTGGATTGCTTGCAGTTTGAAGAGACCACAGAGGTCTATGCCCCTCACTGCAGTGCCATGCAGCTGGATCGGAAGGAGCAGGAGTGGACCCGAGCCGAGAAGACACGGGAAAAAGAATCAGAGTCATCAGCACTGGAGATCAAGACATTTAACACCAACCAAAAGTCCTTTAGTGCAGTTGCCCTCGTCACCAGTTGTGAAGAGCCAGAAGACCCAGTGAAAACTGACACTCAGCCTTCTGGAGAGGTTTCTTACCGGAAAGCAGCCGTGACCCTAAGCAGGCTCTCCATAGAGTCCCAAATCTAGCTTGGACTGCAGTTCAATTCTCTCCCAAAAAACTCTCCCATCGTAGCTCTTATAAGATGAACAGTTAACTCACATGCACAAGGCTTTATGTTACAGACCTCACTGACAGCATGCCCAGAGCGTAACACATTGCTGAGCTGCAAGGAGGAGCATCACACTGGTTTGTGTGGGCATCAGTGACAGATTGATTTTGGCACGAGGCAACAGCTCCCATTTGGGTTTTTCAAGAGCTACTGCACTTGAGCAAACTGATTGTTGACTCTATTGCCCTGTGGGGACCGTGTTGGACATACCCAGAGACAGATAATGATCTCAGCAGGGAACAAAAAACAATGCACTGTGCCCTCTAGGTCAGATTTTTCAAAGCTGCCTAATTTATTTGGAAAGCCAGTTCCCAGTCTCTCTAGGAGGCTCTGAACCTGCACCACCCAACAAAGGATTTCTCTCTAGCAATTCAGGAGAAACCCTCATCCCAGGGTTCTGTGGGGGAATCTGTGGGGCTGTTCTTTGTAGCAGAGAGTGAACTGTGATAACTGACCCCAGCATCACTGGGTAGCTTTGGAAACCTGCTTACACCCTGCCTAATCCTGTGGGATCCACAGTGGGATGTTGGAACTCTTTTCCCATTCCCTAATCATGAGCCATTCCCAGAAGTGCCTGTCCCTCAGCCCTTAAGGGATGTGGGATGTCAGCTGGCCTGGGGCTGTGGGGAGGCTTTGGGATGTGGCTCTGGTGGCTCAGAGGGTTGGCCAAACTGCCCCATGTGCACTGGTCAGAAATCAAAGCAAGACCTCCAGTTTAGAAACCAGCAAAATCAGGTTGAGCCTCAAGGAGAGGATCATGTGTTTAGAGTGAGCTGTGCAATATTTTATATCAAAGCGTCTTTCATTTCATTTTGCTTTTCTTTTTAGTATATTGTACTTCTTGAGAAAGGCAAAAATCAATCTGGAGAACAAACAGGGTGGTTTTGTCAGAATGAAATATGTTTATCTCAAATTGCTGTGTAAAAATGATCCTTCACAGAGAAATTCAACACATTCATCTGTCAGCTCAATTTGGAAAAAAGGAAAGTGGTGATGCTTTGAAGTTGACTGTGACATGGAAGTCCATGCTCTGCACATCCCTGTAATTATTTAATAAGCAATATCTCATCATGCTTTTTCCTCCTGATGATTACAGTTGATTTGCATTGTGTTTAATTATCATGCTAATGTAAAATAATTACACCTGAGTTAGTGGGCTTTATCTCACCTGACCTCAGCTGCAAAGAATTTAAGTGTTTTCCTGCTGATTGAGGCTCCCTGTGGTTACTGGAGCTCTTCTGTCTTCACCAGGAAGTCCATCCCACCTTACTCTGCCTTTTTAGGGAGCTGAAGGCATTTCCATTTGTCCTGGAAATGTTCATCCCCCTCCATTTGTTGCTGAAGGGTATGAGATGACTGTCGTGGAAATACTGGCTAAGTTTAGGCTGCTAAAATTAGGTCTGACGAGTCATTCACATCATTCTTACTAATTAATTGGGTTTTTATAACCTCATCACGTTTAATGAAGAAAAAATAGCATGCTGAGTTTTTTCCTGACACTTACTCCATGTAGTAGCATTGGTGTATTATTTTAACATATCTTGAATTTCTCTCTTGCTGGCACATGATCCCTTTAGGTAAAACTGAAGCCTGGGGTGGGATTGGTTATTCCAAAGATCATTGATTAGCCCATTTCTTATGCTGATTCATCAGCAGAATCCATCTATAACAGCACCAGAACACATCTTTTTGTATCCTGGATTTGAGCACTGGCAGACTTCGGGGAAATAATCTAAAAAAATAGGGGAAGGAATGTAGGAAAATACATAAGGGTCTCAGTACTTATGTGGTGTTGGTTGTATAAAACAGGATATAACTTCCAAGACATGGGAAATAATCCTTCCACACTCCTCTGATCTTGGCTGGGTTACTTGTTCCATGTTGGGCACCACATTTTGGGAAAGACATGGAGCAATTTGAAGAGAATCTGAAGATGTAGAAAACACGTTATTAAGGAATCAGGGAAATGGCTGAAGGTGTTTCAGTCCTAAAAGGAGTTGGGAAACACACAGTTCTAAAACATAAACACTACAATTTGAGAGAGGGACAGTCTGGTGCTGGTACATGCTGGGTAGGACAGGAAAATGTGGGATTAAACTGAAGGCAAAAGGATTGAAGTTTATTAGGCAATTCATAAAGAAGGGGGAGCACGGCCAGAGCTCTAGGGGGTGGTTCTCAGGAGCCTGATGGAGAAAACACTGTCAGGGCTGAGACAGAATGGTCAGCCTAGAACTTCCCAACACTGGTTTTCACAAACAGGGGGTGTCTAACATGGAATCTGCTAAACTGCTCACTTTACAAGTACTTACACACATATGTTTGCTTGATCACACAGTAGAGGTACTGACAGAGATGAGATACTACTGAGACATTTGATCAAACTCCCCCAAATCCCTTCCAGAGGTGCACATTCCAGGTGCTGTGTGTGAAAGCAATTCTCCCTGGTAAGCTGGGACACTCAGCTGCATTTCCCTCTCCCAGCTCTGTTCCATGTGAGCCTCTTACAGAGAAAAACTCCTTCCTCAGAATGACTTTGCTTTGAATGAAAGTACCAGGAGGCTGATTGAGGGGTTTGTCTTGTGCTTCCTGGTACAGACAGATCAAAATACGTGAGCATGTCTGGCAATGTGTGTGTTGGCATGTAGGGCAACCACTGACTGATGAGGATCAGGAAGAAACTTCTCTCCTGGGCATGTTAATTCACAACAGAATTCCAATTCTCTACAGTTCCTTCTACTTTTATCTACAGCATCTGATACCAGCCATTGCTGGAGACAGGAGACTGGGGGAACCACTGGTCTCAACCAGTCTGGCTTTTTCTGGCTTTCTCTGTATTGGGATTGTAATTTCATTTATCAAAGTATTAAAACTATGTACACTGGTCTATAGTGAAGCATGCATTGAGCTTTTTGTGAATAAAGACTCTGAAATAAAGAACGTGCCTTCCTCCAATATCCCATCTAACTCTGCCCTCTGGCAGTTTGAAGCCACTTCCCCTTATCCTGTCCCTCCATCTCTTATCCAAAGTCCCTCTCCAGCTCTCCTGGAACCCTTTTAGGCATTGGAAAGGGCTCTAAGTTTTCCCAGGCTGTAGATAGGTGGGCTCTGACTCCATTCTTGTTAGAGCCAGTTCTTACACCCTCCTTGCCTAGGAAAGGACCCAGGGAAGATCCTTGCAGAGCACTGATGTACAGTGAGAAACAGGATAAATAGGAGGGAGACTCTGCCTCACCCATCTGCTCTTTCCTGAGGATTTTTTCATCCTCATTGCAGGGCTGAGCAATACAAAAGCAAGCAAGCCTCCCAAAAACCCCACAAAGGTAATAACAGAAGCATCCTCACAGCAGAAACACAGACCTAACCCTTGAGTCATCCCAAGGAATTTGTTGGAAGCGCTCTCCAGTCCAAAAGGAAGCATCCAGGTGCATTCAGAGCTGTTCAGTGAGTTGGGAGCAGTGGTGAAACACCAGGATTCTCCCACTCTTCCCCAGTGTTTCATGTGCTCCTGGAGACTTCAAACAGCCAATACCTTGGGTTGAAGTTCAGCAGCTTCTTCCCGAGAGGCAGGAACTGGCATTTCTGCCTGGAAGTTGCTCTCCCTGTTCCCATCTTTTACACAAAATTTACCAGATGAAGCAAAATGTTAACAACAAAGAGAAAACATAAACCACTTTGCATTGGACTCCTGACTCATGATTATAAACTGCATCTGGGTTATTTTTCCTTGGAAAGGAGCACTATTGTTCCGGGTCAAGATTAATTTATGTCAAAGGGAATATAATAAGAGATTATTATACAATTTATTTTTCCAGCCCTGCTTACCACCATTCATTAAGGCAGCTGGCAACTCCTTCCCCATTATCATGTGTCATTTAGTGCATATTTTTTGTGAAGTTGGTTTTCAGATGTGGGACATAATATTTATCCCTTGTTTATCCCTTGTTTCTTACACACTGCGCAGGAGGTCTGAACTCACTTCAGGAAATAAGAGGTACCTTTCAGGGCATGAGAAGTGTTTGTGTAGGAAGAAAAAAATTGCTCATGAGCTTTTTTTTAGCTCTTAAATCTTTGTTGGTTTGAGCTGGGAACCTGCAAACAGAAGGGGTTGGTGTCTGTGGTGGGCAGAAGAGGCCCAAAGTAGGGAAGGAAGAAGCATCTGATACCAGAGTCACTTCCAGGCAGACAAGAGGAAGTGTGACAGAAATGGAACCAGAAGGACACAAGCAGAAGTTACTGTTTTCCTCTGGGCTGAAAAGTGTGGATTGATGTTTTCAAGAGGCTTAAAATCACAACACAGGAGCTACTTGCACAATGTAAATAAAGCTATTAGTGGGGTCAGGCCTGGTGGCTGAGAAGATGCTGGTGAGAATTGGATGAACATCAAGCTAAACCAGTATGAGGTTGGGTAGTTCTGTTTTGGGCTCTTGTTGTCCCCTAGAAAGCCAGGAATTCTTGAAAATGTCAAATTGACACCTGCCAGTCAATGTTTTCTTCAAGCAAAACAACACAAAGTTACCCTGGACTGCCAAAACCACACAAGAATTTCCCACTAACCCAGGTTGCTCCAAGCCCTGTCCAACATGGCCTTGGACACTTCCAAGGATGGGGCAGCCACAGCTTCCCTGGGCACCCTGTGCCAGGGCCTGCCCACCCTCACAGGGAAGAATTTCTTCCAAATGCCTAACCTAAATCTCCCAGGTTTAATTTTAAACCGTTTCCTTTTGACCTATCACCATCTGCACTCATACAAAGTCTCTCTTCCTCTTTTTTATCAGCCCTCTTTGGGCATTGGGAGGGGGTTTTAAGGTTTCCTGGGAGCCCCCAGCTCAGCCTGTCCGCACGGCAGCGATGCTCCAGCGTCCTGTGCCCATCACTGACCCATCCCCGCACGTTCATCCCCGTGTCCTCCACTCAGGACGATCCCGATCCCGATCCCGATCCCGGTTCCGATCCCGATCCCGATCCCGATCCCGGTTCCGATCCCGATCCCGATCCCGGTTCCAATCCCGATCCCGATCCCGATCCAGCAGCGCCGCCACGGGCACGCGGCCGCCACCTGGCGGCAATTGGGGGAACTGCGGCGGGCGGGAAGCGCTGCCCGGAGCATCCGAGGGGTTATCGGCGACATCGACGACATTGAGGACATTGGCGACATCAGCTTCGACAAACCCTGACCCTCAGCCTCCCGCCTGCCTTTCTCTGCTCCAACACCCCCTCAGGGTCAGTTCTGCAGTGCTACTCAGCCATCACAACGTGTTTTCCTGCTGCTGGACCCCCCGGCCTTTTGGAAACTACCTCCAGAAAAAGTTTTGATAACCAGAAAAGCTGTAGTCAGTGAACTCCCAGTATTGCCTGACCACCCTCCACAAATTTCTGTAGCTGCCCTCTCAGGGCAATAAATCAATACAATAAATCTACTCAGAAAGGGCATTATTTTGTTATAAAATTGATTTGACGTGTGCTCCATCCAGCTGAATTATTCTGTATCACTCCCCTTTATATATAGAAGCAAAAGCTGAGAGGTGACTCGATTTGCCAGCTTAGGTATATATAGCCATGCCAACCTGGCTGCACTCCACCAGGAACCTTTCAAATAGGGCAATGAGCTATTTGTGGCCAAAGGGACTGACTTGGGGAGGTATCAGTGACAAGAGGCAAAGAGCTGCTTGTTTGTGTGGACCAGGGAACATGTGTGCGTGTAGCAAAGGCAATGCTAACATTTATTATGTAAAGCTACACACAGAAGGGCTCCAAAACAGAAATGCCTTAATAATTATCTCATCTCCAGTGCCATGTCCACTTCTGAATGCACATTTTCCATTGAACAGCTTTGTGCGTTCTCTCACGCACGGGAGTAGCTCCAGTTAAACATCTGCTGCACCAGCAGATCATCCTCCTCCTCCACAGCCCTTCTCCAGGCAGCAGCTGCAGGAGCTCCACAACTGTCAGGCAGCTGCTCTGCTGCTACTACTGGGCAGTGCATTTGTTCCTCGTGTTTCCCCATCTTTGATCACAAGTCTCTCAGACTTGCCTGACAGGGGAGGGGCTATTTTCAGTCTGATGTTCATGCAGCACAATTCCAGCTTGGCCCAGGTGCCAAAATGAGCTGCTGGCCTTTATGTGGCCACTGTGCAAAGCAGCAGTAGGGAGGAGGCAGTCCCAAAGCCTCCCCAGTGGCACTGGGCTCAGTGGAATGTCTGGTTTGGGTGTCTCTAGCACAAATTTTGACTGATAAATGCCTCATGGTAACAGCCATGCCCTGAGCAGGGCATGAAAAATAGTAATTATTCATCAATGGGTAGGTCTCTTTTCAGATCTCCAAGTGGAAATCAAAAAGAGCCTGGTGGGTGCACATGAGGGAAAACCTTCCTTGCCCACCCAGGTCAAGGGCCTTACTCATGGTGGCCCCACCAATTTGAATGGGGTGGCTTCCAGAGTGACCTGTGGTAGGATGTGAAGTGGGAAACCAAATTTGGTAAGTACTTACTGCAGTTCCTGGAATTAGTCACTCTGTACACTGATTAAACCCTCTTCTCCTCAGTGATCACTTTTTCCACTCTGTTAGAGGGTCTTTTTCCTCTTCCCTCCCATTTTACCCTTGTTTTGGGAGAAGTACCAAGTAAAGCAGTCAAATACAGTTCTTTACAGTCACACACACCTTTACACACCACAAGCCATTTCCCAACACCCTCCAGCAAACCTATGGGAGACCCAGAACCATGGATTTCCTTTGATACAGACCAAAGATTTGGGAGGATGGTTTGGAGAACCTCACACTGGGGGTAGCAATCCTCAGGATTTTGGGTGGGAATCTCTAGTAGGGAAAATCATAGCAGAGTGGAAGCGTCGCATGTGAATCTTCATCTGCACATGTGGATGTGGGACTGAAATAGCTCCCATCCCTTTTCTTGTGTTAATAAAAGGGGATGGTGCCTGCCAATTCCAGCTCGAGTTTCATCCCCCTGAAATATGTGCACTTTCCCCAGCTGTACATTTGGCCCAGGGTAATTAGTGTAGTGCTAATTTTACCTGAGCTGATGAAAGCGCTGGAACAGCCTCACCATATAAAGGGAGGACCCACACACTGACCCGCCTTCTGGGGCCTTTTTTGAGCAAAGCAAGTCATGAGTTTGACTTCTAGATTTGCTTCTCAGGGAGGCTTTTCTTACCAGAGTTATCTGACACACAGCTGAGGGTAGAGAAGAACAAGGTCAAGGACAGTTGTGTGCTGGGAACCAAAAGCACTGAGCACTGAAGTGTTGTCTTGCAGTAAATTACCTTATGCACATTAAATTACTCCCATAGATCTGCTTCTTCTCTTTGCTCTCCTGTGAGAGAAGCCACTTCCAGGCACCAAAAGCACAAAGATGCTTGGAAGTCTTTTATTTCTTTCTGGGCCTTCCAAAAAGATTCAAAGTCAATTGACATTTCAGATGAAGATTCAGAACAGACACTTATTCTCTCCAAGCCAGTTCAGCTTGAAAAAATTACAGTGAAGTATGGTCAGAGGAAAAGCAATTTGCCAGGGCTTGAAGAGTGTGAATAATGCAAAGCAAACAGCTCTCTGCAGTGTTCACTTGTGCTTTCAAGTGTGCTCTCCTGCACTGTGCACCCATCCTGCCTTCTTCAGAGATCCTGGGGAGCAGCAGCAGGTGGGCATTAAATCATCTGGCTGGTGATTTCTGACTTCAATAACCCCGGAGTGTTGATTTGGGACTTTTTTTAACTAAACAGTCAGAACTGATTGGCACTGCTGGCACTTGATCCCAAGCTCTGGAGTCACCCCATCAGGAAAGAGGAACAAAGGCAGCCCGTTGTGCTCTGCTCTGGTGTGTTCTGCAGAGGGTTTTTTGTGCCACCTTTGCTGTCAGAGAGCACAAGCACCTTCCAGTACTGTCACAGGCGACATGACGAGCCCTGTTCATTCTCTTTCTCTCTTTGTCTCTCCTGCTGCCTCTCTCCCTCTCTCCCTTTTGCCACTGAGCGTGTCTACATGTGATCTCTGCCCTCTGTCAAATCAAGATAGTCACAGCCTGGGTGCTGAGTGTTCCCTCTGCCTGTTACCAATGGCCTCAGGAGGTGTTAGGCTCCCAAGTTGAGTATGTGCTTGGATTAAAATGAAATATATATCAAAGTGAGGCTCTGAATTGAGGTTTTCTGCTCTGAGGCCTCTGAGGAGTGTGGACTTCTTGGAGTCAGCCTGTTTCCTTCCTGAGCCATGGACTCATGGTGTGTTTCTGCCCATCTGCTGACAATGCTGCCTCGTGCCAGCCCAGTCTGCAAGCAGGGAAGGGACCAGGCCCCCTGGTCCCTGCAGCAGCCACCACACGTGTGGGGGGCAAGCACAGCCCCCCACTGACACCCTGGCACTTGTGAGGCCACCATAAGACCCCGATGTCACCAGGGCTCACAGCCACCAAGGGCTTCAGCAACTTTGACATTCAGTGACTTTCCACACTGATTTTTTAGTACTTGATGGGAAATAACACAATCTTTTCCCCTCCAGGCCCTGTCACAAGGTGGCTTAATAAGGTTTGGGCATTAGCTCAAATAATATCAGGGGATCAAAGCCAACTTCTGGAGTATTAGGGAGATTACAGGGAAAGGCACAGCCCATGCTGAGGTGCATCATTTCCTAGCACAAAACAGGGAGAGCCTCCTTCTGCAGCCATCCTTTCCCTTTTGGCATCTGCATGGGGCTGAACCAGAGCACAGGACGTACAGTTGGGCCCTAATTTCCATGCAGGATGCCCAAGAGTGGGTGAGGAATCTTCCCCCGTGTGCAAATGAAAGGCAGGGTTTAATCTGGAGGCACAAAATAGCATCAGAAAAGCAAATAAGCAGCACAAGATCATGATAGCCAAAGAAAGGAAGCTGTGGCATTTACTTGCTGAAGATTATTTCCCCTCTGACGACAGATTTTTCAAGTGACAGGGGTGTTTTAGCGGGTGGGCCTTGGAGGGCTGGTCCAAATAATCAGTCCCAAACAATATCAGGAAGTTTAACCAACAATTTTGAGCTTGGTTTGGTTTTACTCATCTGTTCAATTTTAGTTTGGAGGGACATTTAGGAAGGTGCCAGCTAATGTAATTTGTGTCCCTCCTGCCCAGCCACTCAGGAGTTCCATGCAGGGCTGTGCAGCCAAGACCTGCTCTGTGTCTGCTGGCCAAGCTCTCCTTGCTCAACTTGGCTTCCTGACCGGCCAAGGGCAGGCACAGGGCAGGAGAGATGCTGTGGTGGCTCTGGAATGTCTCAAGGCTCTCCCAAAGACTGCTCAGCACCAGCTCCAGGGACTGTCAGCACCAGCTCCAGGGACTGCTCAGCACCAGCTCCAGCAGCTCCAGGACCCTCCCTGGTGCACCTGCAGACCCACCACAGGAATTCAATTGTTGATCAAGCTTTGAAGAATCCAACACAAACACACACACCAAACCCCTCTCAGGGAGGGGTCTCCTCCACTGTCATTGGCATGGAAGCTCCCATTGGATGTAAACAGGCCCAGCACTGGCTCCTCAGGAAACTCCAGCTTGTTTTCTGCTGTGGTTTTCCTTCCACAATGGCCAGTGATCTAACTCTCTGTTTTTAGCACAGTTTATTTACTTTCCAGGAGAGAAAATAAACTCTGATATTGTCATTTACACTGTGGCCACAGACTCCAGGCAAATTCTGAGGGTCTGGTACGAACTGATAGAAAACACTGAGGACATTTGATCTCAGCTAACAGAGTAAAATAAAAAGTGTGAGAAAATGAGGAGAGCAGTCATTTATGTGATGTTAACACAAATCAGATGCTTTCAAGTTTATAAATGCAGTTTTCACTGGAGTGGATACACTGATGGGTAATAAATTGCAGTGATAACAAATGCTCAGCAGCAGAAAGGCAAGATGCACACTGCAATGCAGGGAAAGCATGCAGGGGGTTAACAGGGGCTCTCTGAGTCTCTGCTGGGTGGTGTTCAGCTGTTGGAAGGAGGTTTCAATGTGTACCCACATTTTTCACATCACCTCTCTCTCTCAGGAACTACCAAACTCACCCAAGAAACTGAAGCTGCCCAGCTTGAATCACTTTCGTGAACCAAGTTGTGAACACAAACAGGTCAGTAGGAGAGATGTGGAGAAGACATGCCATAGCTTAGAAAAGACAAAAGCTTTCTAGCTCTTTCTGTTGCAGCTGACTTTTTATTCTTTCTTGCCACTCCCTTTCCCACTGGAAACTTTCCATGTTTCTGCCCATGGTGGCACACACAGGTCTCTGCTTTCTCCCCCCTCTTACAGCCACAGAGCAGAGGAAACACAACCAGTGCCCATTCCTCCTTCCTCCTGCTGCACAGAACTGCTGAGGGCAGTTACCACCTGCTTTGCCAACCAGGTGTTGTTGTGCCAGGGAGGTTGGTGGCAGGACCCTGAAGGGGCAGAGAAGCCTTTTCCCCTTGCAGCTCTCCCCACCCCACACCTTGAACAACCCTTTATGGGGCTCAACTCACCAAACTCTGCCAATCACACAGTACTGAAGCTGGGAGGAGGAGAACGAAAGTGCAGTCACACAGTTTTGTGTGTGGAAGCTGCTGGCTCTTAACCCTTTTCCTTCCAGGAATTGTCAAGTTCCCTATGTCAGCTCCATGAGCACGTTCTCACCACTCTGGAAAGTTTTATTAACCATTAACTCCCTTTCCCCTTAGATATCCAAAGAATGGGAGTTATGGAAGTTCATTAGGTAACTTTGAGATTGATAGGGAAGTATTAACTTTATGAATATGTAATTGCCTGGTCAGTTCCATCACTTACATTAAAATCATTAACCCAAACATACATTTCCCACCTCTGCCTCTGAGGACAAATTGCCACAGCTGATTGCTGGCTGGACAAGGCAAAACACAGAATACTGCCATGTCACAAACAATGCCAAATATCCCTGACATTTATTGCATTTCTGGAAGATTATTCACAATCCTCATCTGTGAAAACCATTACTAAATGGTCCTGGAACTGTCTGGATGCAGCAAAGCTTTGAGAAAACATGGAATGTGCAAGGTGTACATTAAATATCAGATTAACATTTCTTAATCATTTTAAGGCCTTAGACCCTGCAGGTGCTGAGAGCTGAGAACTCAGTTTTATTACCAACAGGTCTCTATCATATTTTATTGGGTCTGAAAGTTTAGGTGGAAATTAAAGATCCTTTAAATTAGGCACCTTAATTTGTTGAGAATTGAGCCACATGGAATACAGTGTTGGAAGGAGGTTTTCTTTGGCAGAACTCTTTGGGTTGCTGTTGGATTCATAGTTAGATACAGTTCCTGCTAGCAATGGATTACTGTTTGCAATTCAGTATTTCAAGATTTCCTCACCTTGCTTCCCACATCCCCCACCTGCAGTAGCAAAGACTTAAAGCATATACTGTTTTGGTTTGGTTTGGTTTGTTTTTTCCAAATGCAGTCACTGCCTGGTGATTTGTCCTTAGAATAAGACCAAATGAGACAGCCTGAAGTCTTAAACAGAGATTTTGGACACAAAATATATGGTTAAAAAATTAATGTGAATGGGGTGTGAGTTCTACTCTTCACAGATCTATAAACCAATTCAATTTCCTAAGTCATATTTCATCCCTCCTATGAACAAACACATTTTTATCCAATATAACTGTCTCACTGGCTGCACATCTGTATATCCCATTTGCTTGCAAAGTACAAAATATATTTATTTGCTCTCTGAAGCCTTATCAAACTTGTAACCGTCTCTCTGTGGAATTTTCATAGGATTTACCCATCATTTTTCCTTGGAGATCCCAGCATTAGACCTATAAAGACCCAGTTAATGTCCAAACCCCAGGGGTTTGCTGTGAATGGGGAAACCACCTTTTCCTGATGAATATTTTCCAGTTGACTTAATGGTTAGAGAAGAAAGGCAAACTTATGCCAGTTTACATGCATGGAAATGGTGAGACCAGAAGAAAGAGCCCAACGTGTTATTTATGGCATTTCTTCTCATCTTGTGGAAACCGACTGCTTTGATTCCACCAGACCATGTTTTCTTTGCAAGTACAATACAATTAAGCTATTTTCAGCTGGCAATAAAATCCTTGAGAACCAAAGCAGATCTGGCCACTTTAAGAGATGAAGACTAATGCAATCTGATAATTAGGTCATTTCACCGCCAAGACAGAAAAAGCAATTTAATAACATCTCCTGTGGAGCGAGACAGGGGCTAAAGCCTCTGCTCCCAGCTGGCAAGGGCTGTGCCTGCAACACAACTCCCAGTTTGCTTCCACAGGGCA
Organism: Myrmophylax atrothorax; assembly: GCA_026770055.1. NCBI lineage: Eukaryota > Metazoa > Chordata > Aves > Passeriformes > Thamnophilidae > Myrmophylax > Myrmophylax atrothorax. Next base: position 10,126,254 of record JAOXXN010000230.1, read on the forward strand.
TCTGCAGATCTCTGCAAGCTGAGGGACAGGGCGGCTGTGCTGAGAACTGAGGAGAGAACCAGGCCAGGAAAAGGGCATAAAAAGCCCCTTCTTTCACTGATACAGCCTGGAATCTCTCTATGGAAAGCATCCTTTTCTTACACCTCCTACACTGGTATGAAATAGGAATGTTCTGCCTTCTCAGAGCCCTTCCTATTCCTTTCTACCATTTCTTCTGCACATAGAGGGCCCTGTCTTGGAAGCTCCTCAGCCTGTGACTATTTCATGTTGCTCTTCTAACGTTTCAGTCAGGAGGCAGCGAGAGATTTCTGAGGCAGGGCTACATCAAATTAGAAAACCAGTCATGGAGAGAAGGAAAACAAACCCTCACAGTCTTGAGGGTTAAGTTTTCAGCTGCCTCTCACCCTCTTTGTCCTGCCTTGTTGCAACAGGAAAGGGTTTTTTAGAAACTTCTTGCAACTTCAACTTCCCTGTTTGGATGTTTGGAAGGACTTCTCTTGCTGAAGTCCATGCAGGTGATTCTGTTCTGGTTTTCACTGCCTGTGTAATAGATTAGAATCGATATTTCATTCTAAGAAGAGCTTTCTGGGCAGAGCTGCTCTGACTTTGAGAAAGATGTAAAACAGTGGCGATGTATTTGCTCTGCCCTTCTTCTGTGTGAAATGCTGAATGACAGTGAATAAGCCTTACTCACAGCAGTGGGGCTGGGATCTCAGGGACCAGCAGGTCTGTCGTCTTTATCACTCAGTTTGCATGAGTAAAGGCTGAGTAAGAGTCTACCAAGTCAGGCTGCAGTCTGCAAATATCTTGTGGGTATTGTACAGAGAATTGCAGGACTCACTCCCCAGCTCACAGCGTGAGCTCTTGGCAGAGCATCTCTTCCCAAGAGTGATTGCAGCTCTACTTTATTTCACATCCAAATAGATAGGCACATTCTTCTTCAAGGTGGGTCAAATTGTCACTAGTTTAGCTGTTCAGAGTAAGCACACAAATACTCAGAGTAAGAAGGGATATGTTTTTCTCTGACATAGGTACGCAAGCCGTGCAGTGTTCGTGCCTGTCTTTCAAATCCAGTGGATTTAATGATCTTCGCTTTACTGAATGAACAAGATAATTGCATTCATTGCCTCTTATAGATTTTTTTTCTCAGATTCATCATTCAAAAGACTGTTGCAGGACTTTCCTTCCACTTCAAAATGAACAGAACCACCCAAGAACAACTAATAAACAGTATGATTGCCTAACGTGCCAGATTGCTCAATACACAGAAACACTTGTCTCTCCTTCCCCCTCCCTTTCGCGCAAAGTTTGCGCATCCTGAGCGCACACACGGGGCACTTCGGAGGCAGCTGCGCTTGGCCATTGTGTTTATTGCGGCAACTTCCTCATTCGGGGAGAGGGGAACTCTCGAACCCCGTCAGTGCCGGGAGCTGCGCTTCGAGGGACGGCTCAGCTGCACGGGGAGCGTGTTCTCCAAACCTCTGCGCCAGGAGAGAGCGTTTGGGCAGAGTGCTGAGTGCTTAGAGACAGCTCATGTCAGAGCTGTAAACTTAGGAAACAAGTGAGGAGGAGGAGAAGGAGGAGGAAGAGAAGAGTTTAAGCAATGAGGAGACACTGCAGGCACCAGCATTGCTGTGGGAAGTAAGGAATCCTATTTACAGCCGGTTCTGGACATTGTAAGAAGCTCCTCGGAGGAGAGTGACCAACCCACTCGGACCCGTCCATCCCTCAGCAGCTCCAGGCAGACCTCCCTGCTGATTCCCACTCCCTTGTCCCAGAAGCATCCCCAGCACCCGGTTTCTGGGTGTTGCAGAGGCTGCCGTCGCAGTCCTGGGTGCAAATCAAGGTGTTTACGCCAATGTCTAAAGCATTGAGTGCTCTGCACTCAGCAGTCACCTTGGCTCTGAGTTTCCCAGCACATGACAGGGCTCCCCGCTGGATTTCAGCTGTTGACACTTGGGAACTCGGCATTCCGGGGGCAGCAGGAGTGCTCTGCAGTGGACACCTGCCTCGGAAACTAACACCCCTGCACTGTCCATCAGAGCTTGGCAAACTTCAGGCTGTGCTTACAAGGCTGGTTTTGTTCCTGCAAGGCTCCCAGCCAGACATTTCATCCTTATTTTTCTTTGTCTTAGGCCACGTTCACTGTAGGGAGGACAAGATATTAAAAATAATCTCGATTTCTACGTATTTCAAACCTGGACAGCCCGACTGAGCTGCCACAGGTGATCCAGGGAACAAAGACATGGAACTCCCGCACTGCAGTCAGGCTAATACCGCTCCTGCTTCCAGCCGTGCTCCAAAAGCTCTTAGTTCAGACATCAAAGCCCTTGTTTTGGAAGGGATGTTTGATTTGAGTTAAAGAGAAGGATTTTCAGCTTAGAGGCTGTGCTGTGCTTGCCTGGCTTCTCGTGCCTGCTAGGGTCAGGAGTTTGGGATGGGATACCCTGTATCTCCGCATTTCCCTTCGCTAAAATAAAGAAAGGAACCAAAGGGACGAAACTATTCTGTCTCCGGGGTTTTTTTTCTCACTACACGGGGCCTCGGACACCAACCTGAGACACGGGAACGGGAGCGAGCAGGCACTCAGATCCCACACGGGACCTTCCAAAGTTGCCTGTGGAGTCCCGAAAAGCCTCTACCGCGGCGGAGGGAGGGTGAGGGGGTACCTGCGGCAGGTGCTGGGTGCCCGCGGGCGCACCCCGAGCGTCCCGGTGCCGGGAAAAGGCGCACCGGAGCTGCCTCCCCGGGACCAGGACACCGGCTGCCTTCTCCTGCGACCCTCGGCACCGGGAGCCAGGGGACCAGGAGACAGATCGCCTTCTCCCGGGACCCTCGGCACCAGGAGCCCCGGCACCAGGACACCGTCTGCCTTCTCCCAGGACTCTCCGCACCGGAGACCCGAGGACCAGGAGACGGGCCGCCTTCTCCCGGGACTCTCCGAACCGGGGACCAGGCGACCGGCCACCTTCTCCCGGGACCCTCCTCCGCACCGGAGACATGGGTTCCAGGAGACCGCGACCTTCTCCCGGGACCCTTCGAACTGGGGACCCGGAGCATCCCCGCTCCGCTCCCGCCGCTCCCGATCCCGCATCCCGCTCTCCGGTTCCCTCTCGGTCCCGCCCCCCCGGCCCCGCCCTCGGGCTACCATTGGCCCCTGTGGCGAGCGGGGCGTGCCCGCTGGGGCCGCTATTAACCATCCCATGGCCGCCCGCAAAAAGGGGCCGCGGGCGGGCGGGAGCGCAGAGCGGGCGGGCGGCGGGCACCGGGCACCGGGCTGGCTTTTGCGTCCCGCAGCTGCTGGATCTTACACCGCTGCGCTCCACAGGCACCTCCCTCGCGGCCGCGGCAGGTAAGAAGCGCCTTCTCCATCCCTTCGAGACGCCCACCCGGTCCCCCTGGAGCGCAGCCCCCTCCGAGGGGAGAAGATGCGCCGCAGATGTGGGTGCGCGCACCGTGTCGCGACAGCCCCGGGATAAAGCTCCCCTTGTCAGTGGCTGCGTCCGCGGTTTGGAGCGGGGAACTCCTGCGTTTCTCGCGCCCCATCCACGAGCTATTCTCAGTGCTTAGAATAATTCGATAGGTATGGCTGGAGCGCTCGAGCATCTGCTTCCAGCATCTGTTTATGCTCATAACTTTCCATGCACCAGCTGCTCCCCTCCACCCCTCCCCGGGATATTTTATCCTGGGAAGGGCTGGAAGTTCGCATGACAACTCCGTGTCGCGCAAGGCGCACCGCTCCATCCCTTTCCCTTCGTCTCGCCTGTTGTCCCTGCACAAGAGAGAGGTCAGAAGCAGCGAGTCTCAGCGCTCAGATGCGTGGGGTTTGGGTGTCCGGAATGGTTTAGAAGGGTATGAAACGAACCTGTGGCTTCATTCATTGGCAGTATGGAAACGGCGGGGATTCTTTATTTTTGATCATCCTGCTAAAAAAATAGGAAGAAGGGGATAAAAAATGCCGCCTCTGAAGAGCCGTATTGTTTCAGCTTTGTTCATGACAGGAAAAAATAGTGATAAGCAAAGGCAGATGGATTTAGGGATTCGGTGCCCGGGCCAGGGGCAGGTGGAGACCCGCAGGTGTCCGGGCTGAGTCGGACCCGCGGCTCTGCCCTCGCCACCTCCCCGCCCCGCGGACTGCCCGCACTTGTCTCCGTGTCTGAGCCTTACCTTTACACTTGTTTGCTTTTCCATCCTCGCAGCCGGTGCACCGCGTACACCCCCTGGTGATGGTTGTTCCACTCGTAGTTATTTTGTCATCGGCTACAAATACCCCGAGCCCGTCTCCTTGGCAGGACAGCAGATGCAAACGCCACTTGTCCTCTTTCTTCTATTTCTTCGCACCAATTTCCCTACATAATCTGATCTTTAAATTTTTTTTTATTTTTTCCCCCCGCTGCCTGTCGGTGAAGGGCAGACCCTTCGCCCGAAGGCATCTCACCACTCCGTGTAACTTGAGTCCTGCCCAAGGCAGCGGAGAAGCCCTGGGGAATGACTTATAAGTAACGCGGGGGTCTGGAGAAAGGTTACAGGGGTGGCCGTACCCGGCAGCGATGGAGCAGGGACTGTGGGAACAGGCTTCGCTGGGGCGAGTAACTCCTTTGTTCTGTTTACTAAGAGCAGCAGGGAAAGGCGTTTGGCTAAGGTAGTGCTGGTTCTCTCTTAGCAACATGTGCCCGGCTCATTCTGCAGGGCTGCGTGACGTCAGCCTGGGAATAACTGCTCCAAGCGCTCGTTAGTGCTCCTCTCCTCTCCCCCCCCCGGCGCTTTTGGCGCTTCAGAGTTTTTGCTCGGTGTTAAACCTTCCGCACAAATTCGCTCCGAGCTGTTCGTTGGGGAGTTTAGACACGCGCCGTGAGCGTCTTTGCTGGGGGGGGAGGTCTCGAGGGGGATGCTTGCTCAGGGGAAAG
>JAOXXN010000230.1:10131260-10145158 GCA_026770055.1 Myrmophylax atrothorax
AATGACTTTTAAGGAGAAAGGTTACAGGGTGGCCGTGCCCAGCAGCGAGGGAGCAGGAATGTGCCAACAGGCTTCTCTGGGGCGAGAAGCTCCTTTGTTCTGTTTTCCGAGGGCAGCAGGGAAGGCGCTTGGCTGAGATGGTGCTGGTGCTCTCTTGGCAACATGTGCCCGGCTCGCTCCGCAGGGCTGTGTGGCGTCAGCCTGGGAATAAGCGCTCCAAGCGCTCGTTAGTGCTCCTCTCTACCCACCCCCTGCTCTCCCTGCACTTCAGTGTTTTCTCTCAGTCTTTACCCATCTGCACAAATTCCCTTTGAGCTGTTCATTGCAGAGTTTAGACATGCGATGTGAGCTCTTTGCCCAGGGAAGGTCTGCAGGGGGATGTGGGATGCTTGCTGAGGGCAAAGCAAGGGTTTGGGCTCCTCATCGTGGCTTTTCCCCAAATACTGGCTCAGAAATGCTGCAGATGCAGCACAGCCCTGTTTTCCCTGCTCCTCCAAGCATCCCCTCGCAGCAGAGCAAGTCAGGGCTCTCCCATCCCATCTCATCCCTTCCCAGTAATGCTGTGTCAGTGCCAGTGCTGGTAATTAGAAGCTGCGTGGCTTGTACTCCCTTCCAGGAGGAAAAGTAACCTGAATTAGTAATAATAGTAATAATAATAACACACCTAGTGATGATTGAATTTACAGCTGCATGCTTGTGTCTGGCTGTGCTGCACTGCGCCCATTTTTGCAGGTACTTTTGTGAGTTGGTGGGTACTGGGTTGGCTCTTTTTGTCCAGAGATGTTTGCAGGGCTGGTCCCACACCAGCCTGGCATTTTTGGTGCTACCAGCAGCTGATGGTGTGGGGGCAGCAGACTTGTTCTGCCTTGGAGCAGCAGGTGGATTAGCAAAACAAGAAGTACTGTTAGACTTTCATGCTAGTTTGCTTCTGTGATTGTCAGGGGGACCTCTGGTGAAGCCGGTTGTGAAGGTCAGGGTGAACACTGGTCAAGTGTGTGGTGGGGCAGCCAGTGGATCCACTAGGTGTTTCTCAGGACCTGCCACGAGCAGGAGTGAGCTCAGAGCCACTGGCTGGTCCCTGTGCATGGGGCCGGTCCTGCTCCAATCCCACCCATCCCAGCATCCTCCTCATTCCATGCACTTGCAAGGATGAGAGGCAATTTGTGCTGGAAAAGCAAGATGACAGCTGTGCTGAGGTGGAACATGCCAGATCTTGTGAGATAAACTTCTAGCAGTCTGTAGAGGTCTCCTCAGGCACACCCCTGGGTTTAGGGCCCCTTAGAGCCAAATGGGTGCAGGTCCATTCCCAAGGGCGCAGCACCCACAGAAAAGCCAGGGAGGAGAAATGCTGTGCAAGGTGCAGGAGGCGGAAGGTGCTCAGCCCTTCCTTCAGGGGAGGAATGTGACAATGTATGATACCTAATTTGGGTCCCAAACTTCCAAATGCAGCCAGCTCACCATAGGAAGCTCCAATAGGATTCCAGTGATTTGTGGAATTCAAACAAATGTCCTCAGGTCAAGACTTTTGTGGGGGAAGCTGCATATTCAGACACTTGAGACTTTACAGCTTATCTTTCCCTCTGCCACAAGTTTTCCTCTAAAATCCAGGAGACAATGCAGGGAAAAAAAACCCTAGACTTCAAAATAATTATGTTTCCTAGGCTGTGTGTTTCCATCAGCTTGGAACAAAACAGACTTTGACCGTTGAAGTCAAACATGACTATGATTATAGGATGTGGTTTATAAAAGTGATCGATTTGCAGACCAATGCAATGGCTTTTCAAGAAGTTTTTTTTTGTGTGGAATGTATTAACAGTAATTTCCCTTCCCCTCTGTGTTCACGTTTCTAATGAAAGTGTTTTTCAGCCAAAACAAAAATCATTTAAGTGAGCATTAAAAGAATTGTTTTGTATTTTTGAGAATGATAACCTGATGGTAATGAGAAACCTCATGAAGAAAAATTATGAAGGGAGAAAAAAGGGCAGCTACACCATAAGCTTTCCCGCTGAAAGCTGGACTCAAACTGGGCATTACTGAACCTATTGAAAGCTGCCAAAATGTCTTGTAGGAGCTGAAGTCACAGATGACTAATCTTGGCAAACAGGCATTGGGATGCATTCTTGCACAACAAACAGGAGTGAGGGAAAAAGAGGAGGTAAAAGTGAAGCCTAAAGAGACCCTGGAGGGAAAAGCAGCCTGTGCACAACTATGAGCACGATGATGTTGCTGTTTGCCACCTGCTCTTTTCCTAACAAGCATTTGCTGAGCTAAAGCCTTTGTAATGTGGTTGAAGGATGTGGGAAGGCTGAGGAACTGTTTGAAATCACTGAAGTTTTTGGAACACCTCTGCAGGGCTTTAGGGGCTGCTGCTGGGAAAGGAGAAGATGGCTTGTCTACGGCTGTTGTCAGATTCGAGTCAGAGGAAGAGACAGCACTGAAACTGCTGGTGGGAAGAGGTCCTGGTGGGCAGGGGTTGTGCACCACAGTGGCTGCAGTTCTCTTGGATTTTGGACAAAGTCAGAGGAGTTTTGATAGCATTAATTTAGGAAGAACATCATAATTTAATCCCCTGCTATGGTAAACAGTTCTGAAGTCTCCTCTCCCATGACAAAGGGACAGCAGACATTCCCCACCGCTCAGGTTTAGTTTTGTGTCCTCCATGGGGCACGTGTGGATGGAGCAGTGGCATTAATGCATCTCCTCTGCAGTATTTCAATTCAATGCAGTATTTCCTGATACACAGAACATGACTTAATGGATGACGCACTTGTTAAAAGCTAAACCTGGGCCTAAGCCAGACCTCCCTGAAACAAGTTTGGTGGCTTCTACCCTCAGGAAGAAGGTTTTGTAGCCTCTCAGCTGAGTCTTATTTGGTGATGTTTAAGACCCACGGGACACTCAGAGCTGTTACCTGTTGGAGATGGAATCGGCTGCCTCGGGCTCCTGGGGGGAAGGTGCTGGTTCTTGCTGCTAAAGGTGTTATGAACACACCCAGCTGGTTCTACTCCACTGTAGTCTGTTGGTAGTTGTAATGTCAGGAACAGATGAGGATCATTACAAGGTTTAATTTGCTTTGTACAACTTATGCCTAATGTGAGTGTATAAACCCTGGAGATCCTGATGTGTTTCTGGAGTTAAAGAGAAATTAATGCAGCCCTTATTCCTGCCATTTGCAGAGAGTACACCACTCATTCTTTCAGCTTAATTAAAAAAATTACACATGATATAATTTCATGGAAATCACTGCCATTTGCACTTTCCAGGTTTATTGCTTTTCCCCACACACACAACCTTCCCTTTTGCACACTCCCTGGTCTGTCATGGACAGGAGACGTTGTATGTCACTGCAAACAGCTTCTGTATTTGTGTTTGAACAGATGGATGTTACAGCGAGTTGTTTGTTTCAAAATACACAGAAAGCCCTGTTGTAAATAGCAGGGAGATTCTTTGCACATCCAGCTTTAAAGAGAGTATTGCTCAGAAACTTGTGTGACAGGATCACTTCCTCGCTTTCCCTCAGGAAGAGCAATGCCTTCCTTGCAGTGATGGTGTCACTCCTGTTCAGGCACAGTTGTGAACACTGAGCATTGCTGAAAGGGTTGTTGAGAAAAAGGAAGCTTCCTGCAGGTCTGCAGGAGTAATCTTCTTTGATTCTTTCAGGTTTGATTCCTTATCCTGTTCCTCCAGGATCTAATACGATGTTTCTCTTTCTCTTGCAGACCATGCCCTGTCTATGACGATTGCTTGCTGAGCTAACTCTGCATGCCAGAAGACTGTCCTTGGTTGATCCAGGGGCTGTTGGGGACTCCAGCCTCTCCTTGGTTTTTCTGTGTGTGTGTGTTCCTCTAGAACTTTCAAAACTGTTTCTCCAAAGGGTTTTGCAGAAACTCAGACTGTTTTCTAAAGCAGAAGCACCTCAGTCCACAGCAGTAGTGATGGGCAGCGTGCGAACCAACCGCTACAGCATCGTGTCTTCGGAGGAGGACGGCATGAAGCTGTCCACCATGGCCGTGGCCAACGGCTTTGGCAACGGGAAGAGTAAGGTACACACCAGGCAGCAGTGCAGGAGCCGCTTTGTCAAGAAAGATGGCCACTGCAATGTCCAGTTTATTAACGTGGGGGAGAAGGGACAGCGATACCTGGCAGATATCTTCACCACTTGCGTGGACATCCGCTGGAGGTGGATGCTAGTTATCTTCTGCCTGACTTTCATCCTCTCCTGGCTTTTTTTTGGCTGTGTGTTTTGGTTGATTGCGCTGTTGCATGGGGATCTGGAGAATCAAGAGAACAGCAAACCTTGTGTCTCTCAAGTGAGCAGCTTCACCGCAGCCTTTCTGTTCTCCATTGAGACCCAGACCACGATTGGCTACGGCTTCAGGTGTGTCACAGACGAGTGCCCCATTGCAGTGTTCATGGTGGTTTTCCAGTCTATAGTAGGCTGCATCATTGATGCCTTCATCATTGGTGCTGTCATGGCAAAGATGGCTAAGCCAAAAAAGAGAAATGAAACTCTAGTCTTCAGCCACAACGCTGTGGTGGCCATGAGAGATGGAAAGCTGTGCCTGATGTGGCGTGTTGGGAACCTGAGGAAAAGCCACTTGGTGGAGGCACACGTGCGAGCACAGCTCCTCAAATCCAGGATCACGTCGGAAGGGGAGTACATCCCCTTGGATCAAATAGACATCAACGTAGGGTTCGACAGCGGCATAGACCGCATATTCCTGGTCTCCCCAATCACCATAGTCCATGAAATAGATGAAGACAGTCCTTTGTATGACTTGAGCAAACAGGACATGGACAATGCTGACTTTGAAATTGTAGTAATATTAGAGGGCATGGTGGAAGCCACCGCCATGACAACCCAGTGCCGTAGCTCCTACCTGGCAAACGAAATCCTCTGGGGCCACCGCTACGAGCCTGTGCTCTTTGAAGAGAAAAACTACTACAAAGTGGACTACTCGAGGTTCCACAAAACATATGAAGTGCCCAACACACCCATCTGTAGTGCCAGAGACTTAGCAGAAAAGAAATACATCCTCTCGAACGCAAACTCCTTTTGCTACGAGAATGAAGTCGCCCTCACCAGCAAAGAGGAGGATGAGATTGACACGGGGGTGCCTGAGAGCATGAGCACAGACACCCACCCTGACATGGACCACCACAACCAGGCAGGGGTGCCTCTAGAGCCACGGCCGCTCCGGCGGGAGTCGGAAATATGACTGACAGACTCTGCCTCTCTCTTTTGGTTGAAAGTTAAAAAAACCACATCTATTGGTCAAAGGCACGTTGACCTGAGAAGTTGGCCCAGAACAGTTTGCAGACAACGGTACTGTTGAAGAGTGGTGTGAAGGCAGCAGACCTGAGAAACCCAGGCTGGTTTTAGGGCTGTCCTCAGAGGAGGGATGACAGAAAATGAACTCTAAACACAAAGCACTAAACATGTCTAAGTATGAACAGAAGGCACATATGTTGTAGAATAAATTATGTATATATTTTTTTACAAAACTTGAACTTGCAGGCAAGCTTTGGTTGGGTTATTATTATTTTTTTTTCAACTTTTTCCAGAATGCTTCTCTCTAGGGAACAAGAATGTTTTTAATGGCATAACAAAGGCAAGGATCTGCCTTATTATTATTATTATAATTATTTTTAAAAAGCTGCTGCTAACTACATGAACACAAATGGTTATTTTTGTTGCAGTGTAGTTTTTATTTTCTCTTGTGTAATTTAAAAAAAGAAAAAAAAGTCAGTGTTGAACTTTTTGGGTTGAAAAGCTCGTGATCAGTTCAGAGAGGCCAATGTTGCCAGAAAGTCTAAACTCCTTTTGAGGCCAGTAGTTTGATAGCTAGAATCAATTTCTCTCTTTCCACTTACATAAGGGGCATTATGTAATATCAGGCCAATCAGTAGCCTCCAGCAAAATTATGATTTTTGGGGGGAGAATTAAATTCTCTGTCTAAAGGAAAATGAGACAAATACACACAGGAAAAAGTACTAAGTGAAAACTACCTAAATGGATACCAAAGAAAATGCACAGTTTTGCACAGTGGAGTTTATTTAAAAAAAAAAAAAAAGAAAAAAAAAAGGAACAGGCTGCTTTAAACAAAAAAATTTAAAACCTCAGAAAATTTTTTGGTTTTTACTTTTTTATTTTTCTTTTTTTTTTTTTTTTAAGACCTTTATTTTGCACCTTATTCTAAAAGCTTAAGACTCGGATCTAAAGTGAGCTGGGCCTCCTCTCTTTCCTCCTACTCTTCAATGGGGAAAAAAATTCCCTTTTTTCTTGGGAGAAGAAACTCAGCAGCCTGGAGCTGGACCTCGAGCTCCTCAGCTCTGAGAAGGAAACTGTGCCATGGTGTGGAGCTGCTGCTCGATGCCGTGGGCTGAGGCTGCTGGGGCAGGTGTTTGGGCATGGATGAGCAAAGCAGCAGAAAGCCCCAGGGAGAGGTTTTTGAGGAGGAAGAAAGAGGAGAAAACAGCTTTGACAGCACAGCAGTTGGGAAGGGCAGAGGGATTGCAGCATTTTGTACAAAATGCTTCTCTTCAGCAGGGCAGGGGTGTCAAAAAAGTGTGTTTCCATCTCATGGAGAGAGGGATTATTGGGGAAGGATGAGGGTGCAAAGGGAGGTCCATCCTCTGCCTCCTGTCCTTGGCAAACACCGAGTGGTCAGTGGATGAGACAAGTCACTCAGCTCTGAGCTGATTTTGTCACCTTCAGCCAAGCTCTGGCTCTAGTGGTATTTTGGCTCCTTCACCCAGAAGGCTTTAAATTCTCTGTGCCTCTAAGATCAAGGAGACAGCAAAGCTGTGCTTGGCACCTGCTCCCCGGGGAGCGGGCGCAGAGGGGCGTGGTGGGGACAAGACTCCCAGTCAACTCTTGCAGTATTGGATCACTGTATGCCATTAAAAAACAGCTTGTTCTAGGTCTGATGTTTTCTGCAAACAGATATCTGTGAAGGCCTCTGGCCCCTTCCAGCCCTGCCTGAAAGAAATGCCTGCAATGAAATGGTTTCTGCTAAGATGGTATCTACAGTGTGTGGGTTCAGAACTGTGGAAATTCAACATTGTGAACATGGATTTGGCTACTGGAGAGGGCAGATGATGAGGTGCAAGTTCTAAGGCTCTTACTGGGGTGGGAGGATGTAAAAGGAAGTGAAGGGTAAACATAAAAAGGCGATTTGATTGGAGTTTCTGGGTCAACAGTGGTGAAGACAATGGAATGCTGCTAGTGCTGCTAATTGTGATGTTCTTGTAAAAGGAAAAACACTAAACCAAAGAGTATTCAGTGAAACAGAGGGTGCATGGAAACACCATGGGGAAGGGAGGCAGAGTGGGAGAAAGGGGACCTGCTCTCAGGTCAGCATCCCCCAGGTGCACAGTGCTCCCACTAAGTGATACTTGAGATATTTGAGGGAGGGATGAGAGATGGGGGATAGGAAATATAGCATTTGTCTGGTTTCTTTGAAACACAAGAAATTCAGAGAGAAAAAAAAATCTCCTCCCCCTTAACATTTCTGGTGCAGAGGTTTTGGGTTTGTTGTTTTTTTTTTTTTCCTTCTATTTTGTTTTGATTTTCAAGTCGGTTTTTCAGAAATATTTTTAAAATGTACATTTTATAAAGTTTATCAAGTATTTTCATATTTAAAGCCAAATGTAAATAGAAGTCTGTAAAGGAGGACAAGGAGAAGACAACGAAAAGGCCACAAAAAGTATCACTTCAGCTCAGCAGTCTCAGCTCACTAGTACTAGATGCTACAGGTTAGCATGATTTTTAGCAAATACTTGCAAGCCTTATAGGATTTCTACTGCTCTGAACTTCTCTTTATTTATTTCCAAGCATGGACTTTTCATTTGTAAACACGTTCTAGTTACTGGCATTTCTCAAAGCTCCCAGCTCCTGAGTGCTCCTCCTGTCGAGGGTGTGTGTTGGGGTAATCCATGACTCTTTGCCGTGTTCTTTTTTTTTCACAACCCTTTGTCTTTGCTGACTGGACCTCCCATTGCAGGGCTGCCCTCGGGTAAGCTGCTAGACAGAGACCTGCAATGTAGACTCCATGGTACCCTTCCCCCTTCTCCAGCAGTTCTGTGTTTCTCAGCCTGCTGTAGGTCAGGCTATTGTAGCACTTCAGCAGCAAATTGGGTTGGTCATCTTAAAAAATGGTATTATTTTTAAGGACTAGACAGTGGCTGACAGCGTTTCCTCAGTCCCCATTGCTGATGCTGATTTGGGGCCCTCTAAACTGACTGAGCTCTGCCCACAGACTCCACCAGGCTCTGGGTTTTGCAGGATCACGACTGGCTCGCACAGAAGGTTTTTACTGTATTCCACTTAGGGGCTGGGGGGGAATATGTTATTTCTGCCCTTCCCTGAAAATACTTGAATGAGACACATTGTCTAAACCATAATATTGTGTACAGTGACAAAAGCGTTCTGGAGGCAGGTGGGGATGCTCCTCTTCCTTCCTCCGTCTCTTCCGTGCGGGTTGGCCTTGGGGGAGCAGCAAGGGTGGAAATCCTGACTTAGCAGCTCTTTTGGTGACACTCTCTGGCCATGAGACACTCCTGTGGTGTTAGTTCAGCGCTTGCTCGTCTCCAAAAAGACAAAGGGTTCAGATATTTGATTTGTTCTCTTAGGTCTTCTTTTTCATAATGGATTACTGAGAAGTACTGTAATGTCTTTAAATTATGGCTGCTCACCACCATTGTGAAGGAGAAGGTGCTGCATAGTTGCCACTCCACAGCCAACGAGAAGCTGATTTTGTAAGGACTTTTTGGCCTGCAGCTGTTGTGAGGTGAACAATCTTGGCATCTGACAGTTGTCCATGACTATTTTCCTGTTTGCAGCCTTTTTGTATCGAAGTCTTCCTAATGTACTGCACAAATTGTGGATTGTACAGATTTTTATATATTATGTCTTATTTTATTATTTCTAAATAAAAAAAAAAATTGAGAATGAGCTGGTGTGTGCAGCATGTGTGTAAATGAGAGGGGATATGGGTCTGGAGGGGGTTACAGAGCTGTGGTTGTGGTTGTCTGAGCACAGGCATTGTCTGAAGCACTTTAGGAAGAGACAGATTGTTCTCTGCCTTGACAAAAGGCAGGAGGAAAGGTGATACCACTGTTACTTCCCAGATGAGAACAACAAACACGGTGTAAGGCAACTTGTACTGAGGGAAGATCTGCCCTAGACAGATCAAGGGACTTTCTTAAGCTCATACCTGGGACTGCAGAACTCCAGGTCATCAGCTACAAGTTACATGAAATGAAAAAACCTCAAAGGCTATAAACTACAAAGCAGGGGAAGGGGAGGGGGGGAATGAGAGCCCAGAGCATCAGCAAGCACAGTGCAAGATTGGGCAAGGGATTAAAAAATTAAGCAGGAAACTCATCTTGAAATCCCCGTGTTTCATGTCTGCCTGGAACATCTCCTTATTGAAATGATGTTCCTCAGCTCAGCTCAATTCCAAACTCTGTAATCTCCCTTCAGGCCTCATTTCCCTGGAGTCTTGAGCCCGATGTCACCAGCACAGGGCTTTGTGGAACAGGACAGGGAAGTGTGGCAGGGACAGGCCTTGAGGCACCAAAAATAGCCATGATGCCCTTGTTGGTGTGGCTTGGAAAGCTCCTTCCCTGTTTGTGTGTGGCTTCCAGGGCTCCAAAGTGCTGATCCAATGGGAATCAAATGCCCTACCAGGGCTGGGGATGGCCAGGGAGCATCTCAGGGCAGTGCTGACCTCTCTGCTGATCTTCCAACCTTTGTATCAGGCTGTAAGGCCATTAAATGGGTCCTCAGATGGAGCCCTGACCTGGCTAGCAGCACTCCATTTATAAATTCAAATTTACTTTTCAAATCTAATGGTCTCTTGGAAAGCTTATAATAATAATTACAGAGCTGGATTTAGAGATACAGATTAGCTGTCACAGCCTGGCTCTGCTTATTCTCTGTGCTGAAAAGCATCCTCTGAGAGAGCCGCTCACAGCTTTGCTCCTGGCCCTGGTGTTCCTGCAGGGACAGTGGTCAGGGACCACTCTCAGCTTGGGTTCCCATTCCCTAAATCATTAGCACCCTCTCCTGTCAGTGCCTCTCCCTCCTCGTGCTGGTCCAGCCGAGGGGAGTCAGCACAAATACAGCAGCAGAGCACAGATGCTTTGGGGACCTTGCAAGGCAATAGCTCATCTCTTCTCCTTCCCAAACAAGCTGGATGCATCCAGCCAGCACCAAGGATGCACTGCAGGCTCCAGGAATGTGCTGCCTGAATCCAGGCAGGGCGAGTCACAGGAGATGAGGAGCAGCAGCAGGACTCAGGCACTGCCACTGCTGCTGGTGCTCGTGCACAGCAAGGCATGTCAGAGGAACCAACTGGGCCCCCTTTTCTCACCCAACAGGACAGAAGATGGGAACAATGAAAGTTATAGAAAGGTTAAGAATGTAAAAATGTAATACAAGTCTTGAAAAAATATATTTACAGTCTGTAATCCAGCACCAAAGGTTTCAGCTTGTTTGAGTGTGCAAATCCAGGCTGGCACACACAAGCCAATGCACTTTATATTTTGGGGGGAAGGACAGGAAGGGGCTACAAACACACCTGTTCCAGCAGTTTATGCATTTTATATTATTCTTTAAAAATAAAACTTCTGCTTTTGCCTTATCCTTCCTTACTGGCTTGGATTTCAACCCACAGGTACAGGCCACAGATTTTATTTTAAAAAATCTGCATTGAGACTCATATAAATGACATTTTCATTGAACTGTAAAATCCCTGCTGAATCCTTCTGGTTGGGAAGCTGTGCCCAGATCAGAGCATGGGTGAGAAGGGACCTCTGGAGACCTCCTAGTCCAACTGCCCTTGTTGGATACCCTGCTCCTCCCACCTCCCAGCTGTAACAGATTCCAGGATAACTCAGGAATCAAGGTGAAACCCAAGTCTTAGCTCTCATTTGCCCTAACTTGGCCTTTTCCTGGTGGTTCCTTGTTACCAGCAGTGGGAGGAAGGACTGCCCAGGCAAACCCTGCTCCCTCCTGCTGCAAGAGGAATGTTGGCTCCTTGGGAACAGGTAGGAATCCACAGCTTCTTGCTTTCCAGGACTGCTATTTTCCTAACTTTTTGTAAAGGCAAAATATCCTGCTGTGCACAAAGTATATTTGCTATGCAAATCAGCTCATTAATTATGAAGCATTGCATGGCATGCAAGGTGCCTCCTGGCAGTGCCTGTGTCTCATCCAGGAGCAGCAGGGACACAGCCTGGGGCTCACTGGTGCTGCTGCTCCAGCCTGGAAACACCAACACTCAGCTCTAAATAAAGAGCAAACCAAACCAGAGCAGTCTGAGGTCACCAGCTCAGAAATCTCTTGATTATGAGGCTTTGAGAGAGACCTGGCTGCTGGTGCTGCCCAAGATGAATAAACTCCAAGGTGCTGCTTCCACTGAACTTGTTACTGGAGTTTAATTGATGTGTAATGGGCTGTCCACAGGAAGGGATGGATTTCTATAGTTTAATAGCACAGGATCTTTATGAGCAGGGCTGCCTCTCACCCCGGGGCAGAGAGATTGCCCAGAGAAATAATGCTGCTTTAGCTCTGTTTTTGAAGTCTGTCAGTATTCTCAAACAGTACAGTGGCTGTTGCTCTGGGAAGGTTGGATGTCCCCTTTACCCAAAGCAGTTCCATCCTTGCCCCTGGATTTCTGTGGCATCCTTTGCATGCACACACAGAAAGCAAGACAGCCCAGAAAAGCTTTTCTGTTTTTTTTTCCTTTCCCCATGTTGATACTTGCACTGACTTCAGTTCTGCTGCAAAGGCAGAAGCAGATCAAAAGTTGGTATTTTTCTCTGTTTACACCTAAGGCAAGAGAGCTTTGGCTGACTGCAGGTGACTCAGGATCTGTGATGAAAACACAGGGAATTCCATCCTTCCTCCTGCTAGAGAGTTTGGCAAGAGATGTCTGTCCTCTAATAAAAAGCCCAGCAGCTAACTGAAGAAAAAGAAAGCTTTAAAGAAAAAATAAAGTGAATAAAGGTATGGAGCAGCTCTGCATTTCAAAACTGCTGCCCTGAAGGTCACCTGAATGCAGGATACGGGGTGATTGCAGTGGCTCTTCTGGAGAGGGGAAGCAATTCTTTCGATGCAGGAAGGCAGAATGTCCCTGCTTTTTGCCTTGCAAAGGCTGTGCTGATGGAGAATGGGGCTCTGGGGGCTCCCACAGTCCTTGGTCCCCTTCTCTCCTGTGTGCCTGTCCAGCCCCAGCTCTGCTCCCGTGTGGGAGCTGGGATCAGTGGGAGGCAGTGGGTACAGAGGCTGTGGATCCCCCCATGGCTCTCCTCCACACCCTGGGCACGGCCACTCGTGTTGGCAAGGAAGCCAAGGGATTAAAAGCAATTAGGGAAGCCCTGACTTACCCTAATTAGAGCCAATACTGGAGCTCTATTAGCACCTTTATCTCAAGTCCTCCAAAGCTTTCTCCCAAGGGTCTCTGAGGTTTATTTCTGCCCTTCTTGTTCTTCCTTCCTTCTTCCCTCTCTCCTCCCAGTGATGCTCTTCACCAGGCTTTGCTCTCAAGGACCTTTGTGGGTTTGGTATTTACCTTTATAGTTGCAACATTTTAACACAGTTGGAGCATGTTGGTATTTTCAATATTTATAGCTCTTTAACTCCTTGATGAAATCCTGCTGCAGCTCCTGTGCTCGGTGTTTAATGAGTTGGGGCTGCCAGAATTGTCCCTTGGCGTGGTATCTGACAGCTTTTCTATTGAATTAACTCAAGGTATGCATTGACTAAACATCTTCAGAACCTTTGGACAAACAGGCTGTGTAAGATTCATAAATTAATGCAAATCAGAATCAAAAATGTCAGCCCAGCTCCCCCAGGAATCCCTGGACCTCAGCATGTTGTGACAGTTCTTGTTTAAGCAAATCTGCATCCTTCAGTGCAAATAATGAGAGCACTTTCATCCCAGTGGTATTACCAGGGAGCCTAATGTGCCATTCTCCTTCTTAAAACTGTAGTCTCATCAGATATAAATTAAACCACTGGGAGGGAGCAAGAAAAAGGAATGTGAGCAGCATTTACATGGATTGTCCCTCTCTTTCATTGGCTGCAGGAATTATATTGTGGCACCTCTTCCATGACAGTATCACTGTTGCAGAAAATGATTAAACAGTCCCAGCTTGTTGCATTCTGGGTTTTCACACTTGGAGATTTTGTTACACATGTAAATGATTTGCATCTATTTGAGATATAATTAATTATGTATTGCTTGAAAGCCCCATGACACACGCTTCAAATCTTGCAGGTTTGCTTCCACGGATGTTTTCATGTCGCTGGAAAGATTGATTTGGATGGGGGTTATTTCTGATGGGTGTGCAAGAGGAACCTCCCCAACATGTTCACAGGTGACTTTGTCTACTCCAAAGGCTCAAGGAGTTTTGCTGACACCCAGGTCATCATCCATGGAACACATAAACCCTTGGACCATCCGTGTCTGGAGCAGTCAAGATCTGCCTTTTGCTGCTGACCCTTCTCTTGCTCTGTCCCCAGCATGGGAGGGACATAGACCTGTTGGATTGAGGCCACAAAGATGATTAGAGAAGTGGGACACCTCTTCTATGAGGAAAGGCTGAAAGAATTGGGATTATTCAACCTGGAGAAGAGAAGGCTCCGAGTTGACCTTATTGCAGCATTTCAGTACCTGGAGGGGCTGAGAGAGGGACTTTGGACAAGGGCCTGGAGTGACAGAAAAAGGGGAAATGGCTTCACACTGTTAGGGAGCAGATTTAAATGAGATATTAGGAAGAAATTCTTCCCTGAGGGTGGTGGCACACTGTCACAGGTTGCCCAGAGAAGCTGTGGCTGCCCCATCCCTGGAAGTGTCCAAGGCCAGGTTGGACAGGGCTTGGAGCAA
>JAOXXN010000230.1:10148618-10173461 GCA_026770055.1 Myrmophylax atrothorax
GTCCAAGGCCAGGTTGGACAGGGCTTGGAGCAACCTGGGCTGGTGGAAGGTGTCCCTGCCCATGGCAGGGGGTGGATTGAGATGATCTTTAAGGTCCCTCCCAACCCAACCCATTCTGTGACTGTTTCCAGCAGTGCTGTGAGAGTTCGTTGTCTGAGTGTTCCTCACAAGGACAGCCCTGAACTGTGGGATTTGCTCTGAAAACTGTGAGCATGGGCACTCCAGTCCCTGCCCACCCTGGCACATCTGCCAGCTAGACACGCTCAGCCCATTCCAGCATGGGAGATCTTGGTTCAGATAGGAGATGGCCACATTCCTTCCTTCAAGTTTGTCTCCTCCACACATCAAAAAACCTTAACAAATAGGCATAATATATGCCCTGGGGAGCAGTGAAAGCTGCTTTTCTTTTTCTTGGCTGGCTTAATTCGTGCTGGAGTTGTGTGACTTTTCATCTCTGCTGTTGGAGGAACAGCCCAGCTCACAGTGTAAAAGTAGTATGATAAATTGTGGAAAAAGAACTTGCTGACTTTCCTAAGAAACTCTTCTCTGCAGCTCCTCCTCTCGCTGTACTGCTTCCAGAGCCCCAGAATTCATTGCATCAGTGCATGTTATGGCACCTTTGGGATGTGTTAGTCATAAGAATGAAGCTACTGGTGCTTTGCAGGCATATTTTAACTTTGGCTCTCACATGAGAGCTCTGACACATCCGTGCTGTCTGCACGTCTGGGTAGCGTTTGCCTGTGGATGCCTCCTGAGATTCCAGAGCACTCAGAAAAAGGAAACGTCTCATTTATATTTGCCAAGGTATGCGTGAGGTCCTTCTGTTATTCTTTGGTGGTGGTGAGGGCTGCTGGGTATGGGGTTAAGGTGGGATGGAGGCAGGAGTGATGGCTCAGCTGGGAACTTATGGGATTGTGCTGTGATGTCCAGCCCTGTCCTTTCCCTCCTGAGTCACTGTGTGCCCAGGTGGTCTCACTCATGAGCTCCTGTGTGTGATTTCCTGATCTCCTCGGGGTGCATTGCCCCTGAGCCCCTTGGCACTGCCCCCTGCACGGTGTTGCTCTGTGTGCCCCTCCCTCCCCCGTGCCCCACAGCCCCAGGGATGGAGCCAGCACAGCCTCCAGGAGCTCCCCCTGGCACTGGGAGGCTCCTGCTCCTGGCTCTGCCCAGCTGCAAAGTGCCTGTGGAATTCTGCCCTCTGTGCAGCAGCCCTGACATGGACTCGGGCTGATCCTAAGGCTGACTCCTCTGAATTCATCAGGATCTCAGGATTCATCTGTAATTGCATGTAATTAACTTCTCCTCGCAGGGCTTTGAGATGGGAGCTGATAAGTGAGAGTTTACACCACTTTGTGGACAGTTGCTCCTGGAGGCAGAAGTCCTGTCAGGGTCTTTTGATCTCAAACGGTGCAATCTGGAGCAATTTCAGTTTCTATTCAGAAAAGGGAGATCAAACCCAACTCTCTGACTATCTGTTTTTCCATATAAATGTAAGAGAATTCCTGGTTTACCCCTGCAGGTTTATTGGGTGGTTTGAAGAATTTTTCTTTGGCATTTTAGGCCCAGTCTAAGGTAACCATCAATGACTGGTCAAATATTATCTAATATTATTATCAAATATATTTTATCTGGCTTATTAGCAAGCAGCGCATTGTCCACCAGTAAATATACTGTGGTCAGGAAGACTTTAAACAACAAGGTATTTTAAATTATGATATTCAGGTATTACATGTATATTTTGTCCTTTCAGAGTCATTTCCTAATGTTTTCCACATAACTATGATCATTTTATGGAGAAAAAAGGAAAAGTATGGTCTGAAGGAAAACTTTCCAGCCTGTTCACATTAAATGTTCTCACACTGAAGAGGCTGTGGCACAGAGAACAACCTTTTAAATTTTTCTCTCCCTCAAAATGAATGGCCAGACAGAGATCTGGCAGACAATAATACATTAGAACAGCAAAGTACAGTGGTTAGGAAAGGTTTTGTTAAATGAAATGTCCTTTTTGCTTTTTCCCTTAGGGAACAATGTGAAAATTTCTTTTTCTGAGCATATCTCTTTCTGAAGCAAGCTCTGTGCCTGGTCACAGCCTGCAATAAAAATGCCATATGCAAGAGAATATATTTAATATTAGGAAGGCAAAATAGAACGATATGATCTGTTTGGGGTTTGAAGGTAAATGTTTAGACATTTTTTTCCTTTAAAATAATCTGTGATAGATGCTGGTTAGCTTACTGGGAAATGAAATCACAGAGGATTTATGCCATTAATGACAGGCTATGATGTCAAAGACTTTTGGCCTGTGGCCATAACCTTTTGTGTGGCTCTGCTTGATTCTTATAAATAAACAGGCCTGCTCAGCTGCTGCCTGGAGAGGAGTCCCCAGCACTTGGGAGCGCTGAAAACCGAGCCCTTCAAAATATTGAGTGAAAAACTGAGGGCGAGGAATGCCCTGCAAGGAGTGCTCTGCCCCCTCAGCACCTCTGGTGGAGGCAGCAGGGCTTGGTTAATGTTTAAAGGAGCACCAGGTTACTGAAAACACCCCGAAACCAACCCCACTTTGTGAAGCTCCTCAGTGCTGGGTTGATTTGCAATTAATCAAATGCCTGGATGCATCATCAATGATGTCCATCAGTATGGGGTTTGTTCCACAGATGTGGTCTAAGAAAGCAGATTGGGTTGGCTTCTACAGCCCTGCCAGTGGCACCCAAGCTCAGGGGCAGGTGGGCAGGGGCAGGTGGGAGAGGAGCAAACCCAGGACACTCCATACCATAAAGAACACTGCAAATCTGCCTGCAGGGAGACAGGGAAACCCTGACAAGGGACCCTTTCATATACACTGTACCTGTCCCCTGGAGGGACTCACAGCTGTAATTCCACTCATATTTTGGCAGAAAATGCCCAGGATTTGCTTGCAGCCATTTCAGCCCTTTGACATGTGGGAGGGCTGTGCTTTGCTCTTATTGCTGTCATTTTTCTCTTCTCACAGAGCTGTTTTCCTTTTGGATTTTATCTCTGGGGGTTGTGCTGCTGATGGTTTGCCAGGTGTAGTGTGGTGGCATTGATTGAATGGCACTCATTTAAGTGTCACCCTCCAAGGATGCAGGTCCTTTTATTAACATAATTAGCAGCACCACAGTGATCAGTGTTGCAGAGGATCTTCCAAGGTCTGAGATGAGCTCTGTGTCCTGCAGGTATTGGGTTCCCAAACCCCTGGTGACTTCAGGAGATCCCATCTGTGCTGTGCAATGCAGCATCAATGCAGCCCTGGGGTCTGGATGAGGACCTGGCAGCACACAGGGCCAGAGAGTGTGCCTGGAACATGGATCACAACTCTTGAAACCCAGGTAGCCAGGAGTGAATTTCCAGCCTGAAGGTTCTTCTTCGCTGTGCCAGAGCTGAGCCACCTGCCACTGACCACCAGGATTTCAAACATTCTCCCTTCTCCCCTTTTCTTGTGCTGAATGAAGGAAAAAAAGGAAAACCAAACCATCAAGAAGGCAGCAAATGTTTCATGGTATCAGGAATTAGATCCAGTCTGTGGCTCAGGGGAGCCATGAAACCCCAGGAGTACCCAAAAGTCAATCCCTTCCATTACCTGCAGGCTGACAACCTTCCTGGGAAAACCTGGTCTCATAGAACCACAGAACCATGGAAAGGTTTGGCTTGGAAGGGACCTTAAAGATCATCTTGTTCCAACCCCTGACATGGGCAGGGACATCTCCCACCAGCCCAGGTTGCTCCAAGCCCCATCCAACCTGCCCTGGAACACTTCCAGGGATGGGACAGCCACAGTTCCTCTGGGATTTACTGCAGACAGAGTCGATGTTGGTCACAGATCTTGCTAAGGACTGACTCAGCAGCACCCCAAAAATGTGGAAAAAGGGCCCAGCAGTGTCTGTGCCAGGCTGGAGGAGCATTATGGGCTGGCTGGCACTGGGGCTGTGCATCCACCTGCCCCAGGGCACAGCAGCACTGGCACAGCTCCCCTCCTCTCCCACCATCCAGATGTCAGAGCAGTTCCACAGCTCAGGGATCCTGTTTCACTATTAACATACTTCATTTATGACAGAGGAGGATCATTACAACAATCACATTATTCTCTTTCTCTTTTTCCACCCCTCTCTTTATTACTAAAGACACTTTTTATCACTTTAATAGGGAGAAACAAGTTCCCTATGTCCTTTTCCAGACCTAAAAATACAGGGCTATATTTTCCAGAGGAGCTTGTGATTGAGGCTTAAACGTTCAACAAGAACACATTAAAATGCCCTAGACATCAAGGAGAAAAAGGGACTCCTGATACCCAGAGTGGGGTGCTACAGCTAATTACAGAAGTGCAATTATTTGTACTGTCAGATCTTAAAATCTACAACATTATTTTTAGGCCCCCATCCAATTCATGGAAGTCTCTCTAAAATAATTGCAAAAGAACTTCACTTGAGGACTGTTTGTTTTGGAAAAACATAAATCTTTGCTCCATTTAAACATATTTCAGCCCAGAGAGCAGTAATATTTTATTTGTTTTGAAAAAAGCAGGGGCTTATTAAGTATTAATATATAGTTCACAGCAGGGGTTAAAGTTCTTTCCTTATTATATACTGTAACTCTGCTCAGGAGACTCCACTCCTGAGGGAGTAGATGTTTCTGCTGAAGGTACTTGAAATTCAAGAAAAATGCATTCACAGGGTATAAATATGCCAAAATAGGGATGCTGTCTGCTCAAAATTCTGTTACATTTTTCCCATTAGTGCTAATTAATGGCATGAGCTAATTAACAGCAGTCTATAAATATGACACCTGGCACAGCACATTGCTGAGCTCAGGTTATTGTGCTCCTGGCCAGGGCAAAGGGACCTGACCCATTTCTGTACCAGGCTCCTGCTTTTGAGGCCCCTGAGACCCAGACAGGCACTGGGAGTTGTGCCAAGGACAGTCTATGGCATTAAAGGCTGAAACTCCAACTCTTCGTGGTCAGAGAGAGGAAAGGGATGGAAAATGTCAAGAGGTACCTACCCCTACTACTGGGAGAGAACAAGATCCTGAATCAGGGTAGGTGATGCCTGGAAGGGAGTGCTGAAGAAGGGTGAGTGGGAATAGTGTCTTTCAGTTGAAGTCTCTGGAAACCAACTGCAAATGATGAACATGCACTGGGATTTCAGCTTTTAAATCCCACTGGGACTTTGGTAACCACCACACAACAATCTTTGAATGCTCAGAGATGAGGGAAAAACTTTGAGAGGAGGTTTTTTTCAAAGGCTCAGAAGGGAGGTTGGTGTTTATTGAGTATTTATCAAGACTTCTGATAACACAAAGACAAGTGCCCTGCTGGTTGAGTGGCCATCAGCCACCTCTGGCCACAGGGGGTGACCCCACAGTCGATGTCGGTGCTCCCTGGGTTGGGCCACACTCAATTTGATCCTTCAGGGCCAGGTTGGACAGGGCTTGGAGCAATCTGGCCTAGTGGAAGGTGTCCCTGCCTGTGTCAGGGGTTGGAATAAGATGAGCTTTCCTTTCCAACCCAAACCATTCCATAGTTCTGTGGTTTTATGACTCTGAGCATCCCTTCCTGCTGGGGGGGAGATGGAATTCCAGGGGCTGCGATACCCAGGAAGGACCACAGAGCAGTCAGGGCTCTTTGCTGCATGTTTGGTTGCAGGGTGGTGTTGCTCCAGAAGAAATTAAGATGTAATATTGGTTGTTTGATTAATTTTGGGGGATGCTTTGAGACTTAAATCTAATTAGACACTGTGAGACATCCTGAGACAGAAGAGCCTCGTTGGTTGTGAATGGAAGGGAACATTGTATTATCTCCAATGCTTTAGACCACAGATTGGAAAGAGAAAATAAATATCCTTGTAGATGAGATAATCCTAGTGGAACAATCCTGTAATAGCTGCTGAGAGCTGTGTGCAAGACTGAATTGTGAACTTTCAAACAGGAACATTTCCAATGTGTGCAGTGTCTTGCCTCTGATTTAAATTCCCCTAATTCTATCCTTGAAGTTTCTAGTCCTTTACACTTAAAAGGCAGAACTGCTTATTATTTGTATTTGGGAAATGAGACAAGACCTTTAAAGTCTCAAAACATGCTTTTTTTTTTTTTTTAAGAAAAAATATAATTGCATACAAACTGCAAACTCCTCTAAACAATTCTCGTCAGCTGCCTGAAGAGTCCCTTGGCTGAATTATAAATCACTATAAATGCACCAAAATAAAAAAAATAGAAGGATCAGGGCATAAATGAGTTTTGGAGCTGTCTAGTCTGGGGTTCTGTAAGGTAATTAAATCAAGGAGACTTTGTGATCTATAGGAGGGTCAATGTACCAGGGCAGTGCTTTGAACCATGGTCTCATTAAGACACAATTGCCTTCTTTGCTTCCCAGATTGTTTATAACAGAGGGCTTATTTCTAAGCAGTCAATAACTGGAGAACATAAATCACAGAGCAGAAAGAGTTATTCCCAGTTTATGGGCCAGATCCTCAGCTGGTATAAATCACTGTTGCCCCAATGATGTCACCTCAGCCTTGCTTTATTTATACAATCCAAAGATCTGTCTCATACTGTTCTCATTTTATTGGCTTTTATTGAGTCATTCTGTAGGCACAGATTTTCATATATGAAAGGAAGGTGGAGGTAATTGAGGTATGTGAAAAGTAATTTTGTAAAATTTTCAAGGGAAAATCTGACTAGTTCTCTTCCTGCCCCCTTCATTTTATTAAAAAAGAGTTCCCATGTGAGTTCTGGTCAGCTCATAACCATTTCCCTAAATACCACCATGGTCACTTAAAATACTCTCTTCTCCAAGATGACCCATTTGGTCTTTGTCTGATTTAATGGTGCTGCCTCTAGACTTTCATTCAATTCAGGAGGCACATCCACAGGCAGTGGCAGTGATGGCAGCAGGTCCCAGCAGCTCCAGGTCCATCACTCTCTTTCCAGTGCCCTGGGGATGTCCAAGTCTGGCTTTTCATGGTGTGCAGCACCAGGTACCTGCACTGCTCTTTGGGAACCTTTCTATTACCTTGGGCTTAGGGTTGGGCTAAACCAGACACCAGACAGAGAAGTCTCCAAAAATCTCCTCCAAAACTGAAGGTGAATTTTCAACAACCTCCTCCAGAGATAAGACGAGCTTTGGTCCATCACCTGAGTGCTGGGCTGGTACAGGACATGCCCTGCAAGCCTCCTCCCCACAGCCAGCGAGCCAAAGTGAGCCCAGTCCCTGCTTGAAACATCTGCAATGCTGATGTCAAATATCCCCAAGCAGCCAGGCAGGTCAGCTTTGCTCCTCAGTCCCACCTCATGGCCACACAGAGCTCCTCCAGCAAAACCTTGTTACCAAAACAACTAATTAAACATATGAAAGGTTCTTTTCAATTCTGTGCCAGTGGTTGCTGTGAGCAGGTCTGGCTGGATGAAGTCATTTCAGTCTCTGGTTGTATTTCATCACGCTGATGTCAGGACCACTGTCACCACTGCCCATATGGTGTTTATGAAGCTGGAGATCGATGTTGAATACTGGATTTAGGATCCATTGACAGAGTTGTAGCTCTGACTGCATTTGATCTTCTTTGACTGACAGGAAGCCAGAGGGGTTTTTCCATGGCATTAAGTTAAAGGAGTTTCCACTGCCTGGCTTTCTCCCCTCCCTACACCATATCACAGTGACAACGTTCCTTTGGAATTATAAAAAAAAAGATTTCTCTGAGGAAATAATAAAAATTTATGAAAGAAATCTCCAGAGAGCAAAACATCAAACCAGCAAAGAGACTGAAAATGAGAAAACAGCCAAGGAATTATGTGAAAAATTGATGAGCAGAACTGCAGATACTTGAAAACAATAAACAAGCAGAGTCTGCTTAATTAGGAATGATTGTAATGATACTTCTCTGAGTTGAAAACACCAGTTTTTATATCCATCCAGGATTTTGGCACTCAGATAATTGTGTGCCAAGGTCTGTCAGTTCTCTGCTGTTCTGTTTGAAATACAAAAAGTTATGCCCACTGGTTTTCCCATGAAAAATCACCAGCATTTTATTCCAAGCCGTTTCACAAATCAAAGCTGTCACTACAGCGAGGGTGAAACACTCCTCAGATATCCACACTGTCCTCCTCCCACTGCTCTCAGAGGGGGAAGAACATGTGTTACAATATTATGTTGTATTTAAATACCATCCTCTGGCAGAATAAGCCTGTGCCTTATGAGGAAAACCACAGGAGGTAGAACAGCATGAACAGGGAACTGGGTATCGTGACAATCCTTTGCATCCCAGCTCTGCTGGGCATTCCTGGCAGCCATCACTTCCTTTCCCTCTGCCCTGCTTCTCCTCCAGCCCTTTGTGCATCTTCCATACTCAGGCCCTGGGCTGGCCAAGACTATCCTATGTTTAAGATGTCACCTGTAACTTCATTTCATGTGATGCTCCTGCTTGCTGCCACATAATAAAACCTCCAGAGCCACTGATTTGGTTCTCCAAGCAGACTGAAGCCTATGAATTTCCCTGCTGATGGTTTATATACCTGTGTGTATTTGGTTGTCTTCATGCTCACCATCTGTGAATTCCTCACCTTCACTAATCCATCCTTTCCTCACCAACTTTCTCCAACTCTGCCCAGCGATTTGGAAGACTCAGCCCCTCACAGGTGGCAGCATTTCTTCCTGAACCTGTGATGGCACTTTCTCTTAATGTCCTCTTAGCCAAGAGATCTTTCTTATGCTCCTAATCTTCCTGAAACCATCATTTCTTATCCAAAGCTGCTTAAGCAGTTGGAGAGGAACGTTCATTTCCAGGCAATATGTGCCTGAACTTGGCTGAGGGCTGGTTTGCAAACGGAGCCGCCTGTAATCCGCAATAAAATTAAACCTTAATCACCGTGTTCTGAAGGAAAGATTTGTCACTGCCCAGCAAACATGGCTCTTAATGAAGACATTCATTCTTGCAGAGCACAAATCCATTTGTATCCTCTGGCTTAAAAGGATGGGCAGCTGTATGCAGGAGTGTTGCATTTCCCCCATCTGAAGCAGCATGGTGCTGTCAGGAGAGGTTTTATAGACATACAGAAGCACAGGATGTGTCATTGTCACTGTCTGACATTGCTCCAACATCAGGACACCAAGGGCTTGTGGTACCTTCCTGTGAGGAGCTGCTGGAGCCAGACACTGGGCAGGCAAGGGCAGCTTCATCCCTGGTCACACAGAATGAGCTGGAGATGAATTCAAGTCTCTTTTTTTGTGACACTGGACTGTGACAGAGGTTAGAAATCAATCCAGGTTTCCTGAGCCACCACCCCGTGCACGAACCACAGGGGTTTTTAGCCCTCTCCATTTCTCAACTGCTTGTAATTACACCTCAAAACACTCTGGAAGCCAAAACAAACAAGGGAGATGTTTCCACTGAGCTTTCAGTTTGTTATTAATCCTTCAAGGATGGTTTTGTCCACCAGGCAGCGCAGGAAGGATCCAGTTGCTGAGCCCACCTCTCCGCTCGGCGTGTTCTGTCCGAGCTGCCATCGCACTCCTTGGGCTGCTCGTTTGCTCCCTCACATGAGGGGAAAAACAAATTCCATGCTGAATCAGAGCACTGATGTGATCTGGAATGGTTTCAAAGGACGAGGATTTTGGTCACTCAGGACCTGCTTCAGAACAGACTGGAAGCAATTTTGTGGATGTTTTTTTTTCCCTGCCGTACTATGCAGTATTACCTCATGAGCTGAGCATCCTGGGGTGACAGTAAATATCCACAGACACCAGAGCTTTGCTTTCTGCCTCAGACTTCCTATGCTTATCTTTAATTTTAAATACAATCAGAGGAAAGAAAATAAGCATTTACTGGATTTTTCTATCCTACATTATTTTTTCACAGATATGAAAATTCCAGCCCTTACTCCTCCCTCACCAAGTCACTGGAACGTGCTTATCTCAGGTGAATCTATTGAAGAAAGTCATCCCTATTGACACTTTGCCTTTGTTTCCTTGGAGACTATACATGCATGACCTCATGGAGCTTCACAAGAGTTGGCTGAAGACTGGGCAACGTGTCCCTCTAATTAGTGGTATTATCTCACCTGGCATCATATTTTACAATCAGCAGATGGTTTTTGGGAGATCTAATTGAAGAGAAACCTGTGGGAATATTTCAGTCCTGCTATTGACTTTCCTTCTCCAGCTTTGTAATGAATTCCCACTGCCTGGGGTGGACTGGAAGGTAGTGAGAGATGAGCTGGGCTCTGTCACTAACACAAGCCCAAAGTGTTGTGTCCAGCTGGGTGTCCCATCCCACCACAGCTGGTGACTCTGCCTCTGCTCCTGTGCTCTCTGATACAACCATGGCAATGTAAAGGCAGCATCTGGTGATGTTTCCCAAAGAGTATTAACAACTCAGGAAACTCCACTCCTCAGTAGCACAGCATGGTAAGAGACACCCATTCTCCTTTTCTTTCTGTGTCTTCAAGCCTTGAAGATTTCTAGGAATAAAGCATCTCATGTCAGTCTCCAAACCTGATATCCACAGGAAAACTATTCCCAGACTTTCAGGGCTGAAGAACCCCTTTAATGAGACAGCAGCTTCTAAGGAAGGGATTGTGTGTAAGAGTTCGGGGCAACAGTGAAGGTGAAAGTGGTGGAATTTCTGCTTGGCTTTGAAATGAGTGACTTCATTCACAGGATTGGGATTTAAACCTAAAAGTTCTTTTCAAAAGGACTGCTGGCTTTGTGAGGCTCTTTAACTAAAAATCTGGCCACTGGGTGTGTTGCCCAAGGGGTGCCAGGGTATTGCCCCAACCCAACAGGGTACTATAACTGCAGGTCATGTTGTATGGAGGGAAGTCCATGTAAAACTGAATTAGAGATGAATTAAACCTTCTAAAACAAAATCTAGGCAGGCTGTGCCCAGATATCTGCATGGCCATTTAAGCCCAAGCCACTGAACATGTTTTACATCAGGAATTGCAACCTGGTGAAGTGTGGAGGTGACTCAGACCCCAACGTGTGTAAACACAGCCTGGCTGCCTCGTGGCTCACACCCACAGAGCACTCACCAACCCACCAGCCTTCTTGGGCAGTAGGTAGAGCTGGAGCTCAGCCAAAGCTTCAAGACACATAGATTGAGATCTCAGACTGCCTCTGTGAAGCTGAAGTCAGTTGGCAAATGGTGTTTCGGTGCTGGCCAAATTCTAGTTTTAACTGCTTCTCTGGCTGGATTGGTTAGAGCTGCTACAAAGTGAAGACTGACTTGCTCAAATTTACTTTTTAAAACTAAATTGACCAGTTGATTTTATTATCTGACCATAGACCAGTCAAACCCACATGAAGAAAAGGCTAGAGCACAGATCAAACACTTCTTGGCCAACATGGCACTGCTCTTAGGGGAAATCTCCAGCAACCTCTGTCACAAGTTGCAAGATGTTTATGAGAAACAAAGAGAGTTTGAAATTTCATGACATTTAATTTTTTAAGACAGTAATTGCCTATTTCCTTACCAGAATTAGAAACAGAAAATATTTTCAAAAACCCTCTCTCCAGCAACCTCCATTCTGATTCAGTTTCTTTTCTTTGCAGCTGAGGCATCAATCCCCTTTCTACGAGAAGCCCAGGAGGGTCTCATCCCTGATGACCTCAGCTCAAGTGCAGCACAAGCAGTGCCAGGAGGGCAGAGCTGGCTCTGTGCTGCTGGAGGAGTGAGGTGAACATGCCTTCAGGAGAATGACTAAGGCAGCTGCAAGGTATAAGTTTCACCTTAGCAATCTCTTAAGGGAAAAACAACTTTGCTCACCATAACAGTCCTTCTGGAAACTGCAATACATAAAAATTAAAAATACTTAAAAATTAAAGAATGGGAATGTGTTTTCTGTGAAGTTTGTACCAGTTCACCACTCTGAAGAATAGCTGTTTCAAATATAAGTCTTGTGTGTCTATAGATATACAGGGAGAGAGAGAGAGTCATACAATGTTTTGGGTTGGAAGGGACCTCAAAGATCACCCAGTCCCACCCTCTGCCATGGGCAGAAACACTTTCCACTTGTCCCAGGTTGCTCCAAGTCCTGTCCAACCTGGTCTTGGACACTTCCAGGGATGAGGCAGCCACAGCTTCTCTGGGCAACTCATGCCAAGGCCTCCCTACCCTCAAAGGGAGGAATTTGTGCCTAACATCCTTACTAAACCTGCTCTTTCAGTTTGAAGGCATTTCCCCTTGTCCTGTTACTCCAGTTCCTGATGAAGAGCCCCTCTCTGACTTCCTTGTAGATCCCTTCAGATGCAGGAAGTCTGCTATGAGGTCTCCATACAAATATAAGTGGTCCTAACCTGGACACAACCTTCCACCAAGTGATGTGCTAAACCATGTGGGCCACTTGCAGATTTGGGTTTGAGTCTCTCAGACTCCTACATTTAAGAGGGAACAAGAGGATAAGAAAATGGGCAGTTTGCAGGAGATGATTTTTGGAATAAAAGAGTTATATTATGGAATTTAACCCCATTCCCCTGCTTTGCCTTGGTGATACACCCTACAAGGTTTCCATCCCTTGCACATGTGGTGATGTCCAGAGGCACCTGATCCATCTGCCCAGTTAAGGTTTCATGGGAAGGTCTTGCCTGTGGCTGCAGATGTTTCTAAGAGCTGTCAGGTCACCAGTCACTGCTCACTGCCCCCCTTTGTGGTATGGACAGGTCTTATGGCTAAAGTTCCAACTAGCACAATCATCCTTTGATGAATGAGTGTTGCTGAGCTGCCTTAGTTTCAATTATGTCTGCCTTCAACCCCTTTTTGCCTCATGGTCCAGCTGCAAACATTTGTAAAATGCTTCAGAAACGCGTAGAAATGATTGTACCACAGTTAATGAGACATTCCAGAGTCCTATTTAAAATCATGCTTGGAATGCAAACTAAAACTACTGGGCAAAGCAAATGAATTATCCTTATTCTCAGAAGTACTTCACGGAGCACTCTGTGCTCCAGGGATCTTGCTGTACCTTCTGAGG
Source organism: Myrmophylax atrothorax (assembly GCA_026770055.1). Classification (NCBI taxonomy): domain Eukaryota; kingdom Metazoa; phylum Chordata; class Aves; order Passeriformes; family Thamnophilidae; genus Myrmophylax; species Myrmophylax atrothorax. The sequence goes on from JAOXXN010000230.1 coordinate 10,161,594, forward strand.
TTTCAGAAGGACATGAAATTATGTTGCCCCAAGCAGGCATTTTATAACCTTCCAGTCCCTGCAGCACAAATGTGGATAAACACTGGAAGACATAATTAATTGATATAATGGCAGGACCTGCAGATCTGACTGATAGGAGTGGACAAAGGAATAAATCATGTGTCTTCCCCTGAATGTGATCAGACTCCTCTCCAAAGCAGTTCTTGGTGGACTTAACTCCAGGGCAAAGTGTTTCTACTACTGAAAGTACCCCAACACAATAGAGGTGATTCCACAGTATTTCTGAGGTGTTGTGGCAGAATCCAGAGGCAGTTTCAAGGAGATGAGGTGAAAATTAAAATATTTCATTGGCTGTGACAATGTGGTTCCTTTAATCCTGCTGTTGGGCCATCAGTATCCTGCCCTTGAAGCCTGAATTTTCCTTCTAATATCAGCCTTTTTCTCTCACACCTCTGTATCCTCCTGATCTATTTTCTCCCGACCATTTTGAAGCCGAGATATTTCCCTTTATGTCCCTTTATGTGGCCCCTCCAAATTTGGTAAAATTGTGATCATGCCTGAATTTGCAATAAAGAAAATAGTCACAGTGGTCTCATGGCTTTGCTAAGAACACTTCTGCTTATACAGCATTCCTGTATTCCTGGGATCTGGCATCACTCCGTGAGGTGGATCCTCTCTGACGGGGTGGTGGCTGCCCAATACTGCTGCAGATCAGAGTGGTGGGCTGCAGAGCTGCTTCAAGCAGAACACAGAGGAAAAGCGAGCAAAGACCTCACTGTGGGGCACCTTCACAGGAGCTGAGCTGCTGCCTCTCCTGCCTCCCCTCTCCACTCCACCAAGATGGTCATGGATGGTTTCCAAATCCCTCATCCGTAGGCCAGCATGTGTCTCATGGAGAGGGTCACACAGCAGGAGAAAGAGGTTCAGGTCATGGAGCAAAACACCTGTGACATGGCCCAGACATGTGGCCACTGCCTGGCCCCACGTTCAGGTCACTCTGGGGATGGTCCTTCTTGTGTCACCTCACAGGGAGGGAAGGTTGCCTGCTGAGAGGGCTGCTACCAACAAATCTGGCCTAAAATCTCTGTCTAGGTTTACAGCAGCTGAATGGTGTTCAACCCCTCCAATCCTTGCACAGGCTTTTCATGTAGGAAAACATCCTGTGGCTGCAAGGGTTACATTACACCTTGTGACTGGGCACTTAGTCACAGGCTGTGGGGTAATTACAGCTCCTCAGACCCAGGCTGTGCTTGGATTTGCTCCTCTGGGTAATTACTACCCTCCAGATCCAAGGCTTTTCAAGGATTTATGGGGCTGGCATGTGGTACACTCCGTGATAAAAAAGGCAGATTGGGCATGACAGAGCAGGTATGATACTGTGTATTTATTTCCATGGAAACCCGTGTGGGTAAACTGATGCAAGAGCAAAGGGAGCATCAAGCAGCAATTGTGCTGTGATAAGTAAGCACTTGCTGCTCAGTGCTCGTGCTCAGGATAAAGGTTTCTCTGCAGGGTCAGCTGGGATGAGATCATTAGGGCTCTTTGGGGAACGCCTTGTACCCACAGGATTTCTGGGGGAAGAAAAAATGAGCCCTCTTTAAGTAGAAGTGCTAAAAGATTTTTACCAATTGCCTGCTGACAAACCAGTGGAACATCTGAGTATTCATCTCTGGTGCAACTCTATCAAGACCAGCAAAACCACAGTGGAGTTGGACTTAATTTGCCTCGTTGCCTTTCAGTGTTTTCTAAATTCCTCCCTCTCTCATTTTTCATTTTTGCTGTGACTTCCCAGCAGGCAGCAGAGATGAGGTACATGCTGAGTGATCATCCTGTTCAGTTTTCCACATCTGCCACTCAAACATAAAAATATGTGGAGAGGAAAGAACCGTTTGCTGTGAGTGATAACAGCTCTGCCTGTTGTGCCATGGGACATCACTGGTGTGGGGATGGTGGTGGTACCTCACGTGGGTTGATGGCACACAGGGAAATGGGCAGGAGTGGTGGCAGTGGAGCACTGGAGGCAAAAGGATGGGACATGAGAAAAACAGTGGCAGAGCAGCAACAGAGCACAGATGAGGTCTCCTCGAGGTCTGAGCTGCTGTCTGGATCATTCTGGGACTGCTGGGCTGTCTTGGCATCCCTGGGCTGGGTTTCAATTCGACCTCTACTGATTTATGGTCTGGATGGAGACCTATAAAACCTGTGGTAATTCATGGGGGTTCTCAGTGAAACTCCAGCTGAGCTTTGTCCTGATTTTTCTGAAACTCCCATAAATGTAAACCAAAAGCCTCAACCCAAATACTGCCAAATAATGGGGAATGTGCCAAAACAGAGAGTATTTTTAAATATCTTCCCATTTTGTGGCTTACGGGATGGGCATAGGGATACTAAGCAATAAATAAAGGAATACAGAGACAGTGTTTTGTGAACTCTGTACATGACCTTTTTCACGAGGTGAAGTTATTGTATAAGACTTTCCTGTCTGAATGGGAAGGGAACAAGCAGGACAACACAATAAATGATTTCTCAGCAAATGCTGACAACTCAATTACGAGGGCACAGACTAATTTCAAGGTCCAGCCAAACTGAAACAGCTGCTGAGCCATAGCTGGGTCTAAAGCAGCACAGGACTGGTCCCCTCGGGTAGGGAGGGCAGCAGCAGCCCAGGGCTGGCCAGAAAGAGGCAGTCACTAGAAAAGTCTAAAAAACCTCAGATGCATGTAGTTAACATCAGGAGATAAGTAAGATCTAGAGAGAGAGATACAGAGTGATTTACTGCCCTTAAAATCTGTTTGCTTTTAAAGGTTTTATTTCTCTAAATAAAAACCTCTCTTATAAATAAATGGTACTTGGCTCAGATGAGACCCTTTACTGTGCACCAGCATCAGAGCTCCCAGAAAGCAGAGAACCACAGGAGGGAGATAAATGGATAAATACCATCCCTCCAAGCCTGCAAATGGGCCAACAGTGTGATTCCTGCCCAAAACTCAGGATTCAAAGCTGGGATGGTGTGTCCTGGAGAAACCTGGACAGCGCTGGGGCAGGTGCTCTCAGATCAGCCAAGCATCAACAGCTGGAACATCTGCATCATCCAATGTTTGGGTGGAGAGGGAGGGAAGGCAATTAGCTCTCCCACAGGAGAGGAAGAGCAAGAAAAGCAATGTTTGTCAACAGGAAACATGGAAAGAAAAACCCAACCCTCAAGCCCAGCCCTAGGATTCCACCGAGCAGATAAGCTAATGGAGCATTAACACTTCTCACCCTTCCTGCCCTGCCCTGTGCACATGGAACAGCCTCTGCATCCCTTTGCTGCTGCCCAACTCATCCCACCCTCATCTCTGGAATCACAGCACAGCACGGATCCGTTCCTGTTGTTAAATCAACCCAAACGGTGCTGGTGACAAGTGACAGCTGCGTCCTCCATCCTGGGCTGGTGGTGGTCCATGGTGACCTGACCTCCTCAGGGGGCAGGGATCGTGTCCAGAGCTTGGGAAGCTATGAAGGGTTTGGTGATGGGGCAGAGGGGCTGATGGCCAGTGAATCATATCCCCCAGTGGTGTTTTCAGCCCACATCCTTTCCCTTTTGATTGCAGGGGGACAGGGAAAAAGATGTGACTTCTTAAGAGCTGCTGAATGAAATCCAAGGCAGCACCACCTCCCTCGCAGGGGTATCAACAGAGCTCAGTGAGTTCTCCTGTCCTTTTTCCCTGGGACCAAACACTGTGATACCATTACACCCACCCTGCAGTCCAGCCAGGTCTAGAAAACTCTGTCACGGCTTCAATTCCTTGTACATTCCAAGGAATAAGTCTCTTGATCTGATTCATGAAAGTTTAAGGTAAGAGGTGAAGTGTCACTTAGTTCAGTCCCTTCCCTCAATTCACAGCTCACTGAGTCCAGGCTTTTAGCCTGGAATCTTTTCTAGAAAGGCATCCAGCCTTGCTCTGAGGTCATAAAAAGGTCCACTGCCTCCTGCAGTAATTCTCTCCAATGCTAATGTCACTGTGCTGTTAAACGTGTTCATCTAATTTCTTGCTATAATTTTATAATCAGTGACTTCCAGCTACTAGTTCTTCCTGGAGCCATCAAAACAGAGCACAGCATTCCAGGATCAGCCTCTCCTGCCACTTCTATCCCACTCCACTATCTGTGCATTATTCCTCACTTTACTCATTTTGTGATTTATTTTTTTAATGCAGAATGTGTTGGGTAAATGCAAGTTGAAACGAAGTGATTGTGCATTAGTGCCCCTGGTTCTTCACGTGTGAAGAATATCCAAAGGTGATGGGAACAAGCCCAGCAAAGCCCTGATGGATCCTGCACCAGCCACTAGAGCTGGGCATGGAGTTCTCCTACAGCAAATCACTCCCTCTTCCCTCTTAGAAAGGAAACAAATGTACAGCAAAGGACCCAAGTGTGGCTGGAAGAGAAGTGTTTTTGAGACAGAGCTTTGTTCTTATCCTCAGGGCTCCAGACAAACACCAGAGCGAAACAGAGCAGGACATGGTGCCAAAATTAATATTATTTTTGGAAAGAGATTGATCCTGGAAAGTAAGTACATGAAAGAGGAAGAGAAACAAGGGATTGTTAGTTAAGGTCACTTTGAGGTCTGGCACACATGACCCAAAAAAAGCCCAAAAGCTTTGGATTCAGTTCCCCCAGAGAAGGAAGGAATTGACTGTGATTACATCGCTACAAGAGCGAAAGAGGCGATTTCAGTCAGGAATTGAATAAAAGAGGTGGAGGATATCCACAAACAAGACCTACTTTGCCATCTTGGGGAGGGTTTGAAGCAGCCCCAGGCACTTCTAGGTAAGCCTGTTGCTCACATCTGCCTGCCAAGGGTATGGCCATCCCTGGGGCTCGGAATGTTGGGAACTGCTGGGCCTCTGTGGCCAGGCAGGGAACTCGACTTTCTCACCACTTCCTTCCTTCACAGTAAATGGAACAGTAAAATCTGAAAAATAAATGAAAAGTGGGTATCTGGGTAGGCCAAATCCACATCCAGTTTCCCAAAGCCCTTTATTAGAAAGTGCCTGAGTGTTTGAGCACGTAGAGCTGAGGCTATCAGGGAATCAAGGACACTTCTCACTCCTCCACCCACTGCCACACTGGGAATTTAGTCAAGGTTGGGACATCAAACCCTGTGGCTTGAATCAACTCTGCCCACTTTCCCCTCAGACTGAGTTATTGGCTCTGCTTTATTGTTGTTTTACAGTGATACAATAAACCACTTATCAGAAAAACATTGGTCCAGGAGGGAAGTTTTCCTTAGCTGAGCCAAACTAACAACGACCTGGGGAGTGTAAATATTGCTCTGTCTTGTCCTCTGCTTTGGGGATGCTACAGACAGCCCTGGCCAGACAGTGAGGAAAGTCAGTCTGCTAAAATATCCACTGAAGCAGCAACAGATGTTAATAAGTGCAGAGTCCATCCCTGGAAGAGCCACAAAAAGGGAATAAATGTCACAGCAGCCCCTAATGACAGACTCACGAAGGGCTTAGTTCTACAGAGTGAGCAAGAAACCAAGAAACCAATCTCCATAGAAATCCTTTCCTGCAATTTCCCCCCTTTTTATCAGGTCCCAAGGCTAATTAGCACCTAGCAACACCTGGAGAAAGATGAAGCCTCATTTAGGGCTCCTTGCTTTGACAGACAGTTAAAGGATCAGGGAAGCCTTTTTTTGGTGTCTTCTATCCCAGACACAGAGTACCTGTAAGATGAGAAGAACGTGCTTAGCTTTAATTGGCTTCCTAGACTTGCAGCCACGTTTAACAAGTGCAAACCCTGCCTATGTGGGCCTGAGAGCAGACTGCACCACTCATTAGCTCCCAGTGGCTCCTCTCTGCTTTGCTTTGCTGAAACCTCCTCGGATTTGGAGGGGTGTGGGAAAGAAAACACAATTAAAATTCAGAGGAGGAAGTGAAGAAGGTGAGGAAGAGATGAAATACTAATAAAGCTACATTTTACTTAACTGAAATACAGTTTTAATAATCCTATTATTGTAAGTATTGAATTTGCTTTAAGATAATTAGCAGTACTTTTACTGAGGGGTTGTGGTGGCTTCTGATTGGTCTCCATGTGTCAAACTTATTTATCTATATATTAACATACTTGTTACTTGCTCGAGGAAGCCCAGGGTTGGTGCCCCTCTCAAGGATGGCACATCCAAAAGGACATTGAGCTACACGAAGCTGCCACGTGGAGAACCAACTGGAGCCCAGCAAGGTCTTACCCCAGAATTCTCCCAATCTGACCAACCCTCCCAGATGGCCACAGTGTGTCCTGGACAAGTTTTGGGATGCATATTCCAGTCCTGGGAGCAACGGGACTAACTGGAAGCTGAAGCAATGATTATGAGTCAGCCTTTAGATATGAGCTGGAACTCATATTAAGCACCTCTCTGTTAATTAATTCCCTATGTATGTCTGACAGCACAGAAGTTGTCAGGCTGTTGTGAAGCCACATCATGTCAGAGGCAACACAGTTGTGTTTCAGGCTAAGGGGAATCACCTCCAACCTGAAGACAAAACCTTCACCCCAGCAAGGAATGCCTCAAATTCCCTGGAAGAAAGTTTCTTCTTACCTTCTCTGGCACAAACTCTTTAAGCATTTTCTAATCCCAGACAATCTGGAGCACTTGGAAATGCAGTATTTCCAGATATGGGATGGGCAAATGCTCAACAGAGAAATCCTTTCCCCCTTTTCCCCCTCAAACTTGTTTCAGTCATTAAACCAAGCTGACAATGAGCTGAATTCTATTTACTTCCTGCATTTAAGTAGAAAGACATAAAGCAACAGAAACCACCTGACACAACGGACATTTAATATGGTCTAATGAAGAGCTCCTGTGTCTACTTTTGTGATTCCTGGTAGCACAACTTCCTAATGCTAATTACTGTCCCTTGGCTTATGTGTGAGCAGAAAGCAGCTCCCAGTACCAACAGCCATAAACCCACAGTCCCTCACGCCACCAGCACACTCAGTGTTCCACTTTCCAACCTAGAACTGCATTCCAAACCTTAAATAATCAGCTGAGCTCATTTGCACATTTTACAAACTTAATTAGACCTCAATATGGATGAAGATCATGAAGATTTTTGTTCTGCCTAATAATAGCTGTACTTTATCTTGCTTGGCCTTTTAACTAAACATGCCCTAATTGTGTATTTACATTTGCTGGCATGTGCAAAACATTTGAAGTAGCTGGGCAAAGCAGATAATTTGTATTGTACATTCTGTGCTTGCATGGTACAGCAGAGAGTTGTTGGGGGAGGCAGGTTGTCAGCACATCATCCACATTATCCTCTCATTCAGAAATAGGAATTGTGGATGAGATCCCTGTACTAGTGCTCTGAAACTTGCATTCCACAGGCAGGATTCCTTATCCAACCTTTTTTTCGTATGAAGTCACACTCAGTTTGGATGGTTAATGATTTGGAACTCTACAGGTCTGTGCTGTAAGTTGTACTTCTGTGTGAGGTTTAGTTTTCTGCTTGCTCAGTTGCCATCCCCAGTCAGAATCAGGAATTCTCCCCTCAGACTGTCTGTGTGTTCTTGCTGCTTTGCCTCTTCCTCCTTTTCCTGTGGAAGAACTGTAGTGTCAACACACGAGGAGCAGAATCATCAATAAAAAATGTTCTGTGTAGAAAATGAGCAGATTTCTTGTTTAAGATTATTAGTGTGAGTTCTGCATAAAACAGGGCCCAGCCTTGGGCTTTAATGCAAACCCTTGTCAAGCAGCCTCAGATTGCAGGTTTCTCTCTGGAGGCCCCAGCAGATTGGTCACAATTAGGCAGGAGTGTGAGAGGATTGTAAGGAGCTTTATTTCTTCATAATGGGGATAAGGCTGATGGAGTTTAAACCACAGCCTGTGCTTGGCTGTGCTTTGACACTTGTCACCTGCCAGCTGGGGACATTGTCACCAGGGGAGCTCAGGAAGGCAAACACAAGAAGGGTTGGGGCTGGAGCAGCCCTTCTGGGGAGTTGTGAAGTTCTTCTGGGAGCAGTGGTGCTGGAGGTGGGATTACTGCTCTGTGGGCAAACATTTTGGGGAGGAATTCCTGGCTGTGAGTGTGGGCAGGCCCTGGCACAGGTGCCCAGAGAAGCTGTGGCTGCCCCATCCCTGGAGGTGTCCAAGGCCAGGTTGGAGCAACCTGGGCTGGTGGAAGATGTTCCTGCCCATGGCAGGGGGATGGGATGAAATGATCTTTGAGGTCCCTTCCAACCCAAATCATTCTGGGATTCCATGATCTCAGGTGCTGGTTATGCAAAATGGCCCAGGATTTACCTCCGCAACAGACAGAGGTGGAATGTGGAGAAACAGGAGAAATCCCACAGAACAGCTGGAAGGACTTTGTTGTCCTTCCTATCTCTTTTTCTTTTTAAATTTCTCTCTTTTTTTTCCTTGTTCTGGATTAAACAATTGGTTCAAAATTGATTGCTGTCTATTTTATTAAATGAATCTTGTGCCTGTGATGAGCACTAAGATTAAAAGCCTCACAAGAAGTAAAATAGGCCCTGAGTTGCTGCAGGCCTGGCAACTCCACTAATAAAAATAATTATCAAGTCATTAATAAAAATGCAGTTAGCTCTTCTAATAAACCTGCCAATGAGCCTTCTGGCTTTTCCTGCACATGGAAATGGGTATTCACTAGACAAGAAGTGATGAACTGAATTATCAGAGCCATGTTTGGGGTTTTTTCCCTCAGTGGTGCACCCAAAACTAATGAATCTACTAGAAATCAAGAAGTGCTGCTTCTCAAGAGTTTGCAAGCAATTATTGAGATTTTCCTAGATGACATACATACATATATACATTTTTTCCCCCAGCTTATGTCCCCAGTGCACAGACCAGGCTGGGGCATGAATTACCTACCCCAGTGCCAGGAAGGAAGGAAGTAGAACTACCTGTCATCAAAGCATCAAATTCCTTTTTTTTTATTTAATTTAATACTTTTCTGACAGCTGAGGCTCAGGCTGGTGACACAAACATTAAAAGGTGACCTGTGAGATCTGACCTCCCAGGCAGCACTGGCAGAGGTTTGGCCAAAGAGGTGTCTTTGATATGTTAGAGAGTTCACATCTCTCTGGAGCAGAATTTCTGTCTCTGTGTCAGGGTAATGTGTTTGCTGAGGATCACACACCACATTTTAAACATATTGCAGGGGCTTGCACAGAAAGCAATTACCTTTCAAAAGTCTTATTTTTATATGCTGATCAATGCTCAGTGTGTAAAAAAAGCCCTTCTAAACAACCCCAATCAATGCAGAATGGTTTATAATAGTCACCACTATCAGAGTCTCTCTAATCAGCCCTTTTCCTGCCTTAATTGATCATGTGCAGCAAAACACGAGTTCAGAGCAATCCTTCCTAGAAGGGATTACTGTAAATTAAATGCAGTTTCAGTTACAAGGAGACATAAAAGCTGTATTTCAGCAAAGTCTGGCAGGTGATGGGAGGTTCAACTGAGAGAGGTCAGGAGTCAGCTCTCATTTCAAACCCAGATTAAATCTGAGATAAGGCTCAAGTTCAGAGGTTTGGGGAACAGGTTTTTTTCTCTTTTATGAGATTTTTACTGTAACTGTAGCTAAGAGTTGAGCTAGACATGTTTTCTAAAGAATAAAACAGCCATTAGCTGCGAGCAACCACAGCCAATAAATAAATGCGTTGTCTCTCCAAGCGAGTTCTCCTTCAATGCTTCCAGCCCCAAGAAGAAATAAAGCTTCAAAAGATAAGTTATCCCTCAGCAAAATTATCTCCCAGGAACCTGGCAACCCTCATGAGCTATAAAATTCAATTAACATCTTTTGCTTTGTGTGTCACACTTCAATTAAGTGGAAAGCAGATTAATCATACACAACAGGAGTGTATTTAATATGAGCTAATGTGTTGGATATCAGGACTTTGCTACTCTCGTTGGGATTCAAACCCAGAATGGTCTGTAGCTTGTTTATGTCTTTGGAAATGGAAGCAAAGGGAGTTATCCACAGTGTATTTATCAATTGGAAAACTCACTGGAGTCTGGAACAGCCTCTCCCTGCAAATTGCTCAGTCCATGCCTGGCACTGAAGGCATTTTAGGGAATTTGATCTCTGAGAGGGCTCTAAAACCTTCACAGCAGGAGAAAGGGTCTCATGATGCTGGAGGGCTTGTTTAGGAAAGCTTGTGGAGGTGCCACACTGCCTTGGAAAAGCTGCCCCAGGAGATGGAACCAGCAGAGAGAGAGAACCATGGTGGGTTCAGCACCAGAGGAGAATCTGAGAGCTCTGTGTCTGCACTTTGACTTTGCCACTGTGCATAACAAACCATTTACACCTGGGAGCTTGGATTTCCTATCTTTCCATCAGGACTGACCCAACTTCACAGAATCATGGAATCACAGAAGGACTCATTAAGGCTGGAAAAGACCTCCAAGATCACCGAGTCCAACCTTAAACCAAACACCATCAGCCCAGTCACCACTTCCCTCATTTACAGCAGGATTTGTGAAAATCAGAGGATCTGAAATAAAGAATGTTGTTAAAACTTAAATTCTTCCAGGCAAAGGAGCAGCTCCTTGTTCAAAGTTTCTGCAGCAGCTGCTGGGTCAGCTCCCCAATAACAAAGGAATGCTCCAGCCCCAAAATGCTCTGGGCAATGCCTTGTGGAGTGATGAAGCTTCACAGCCAGTCCATCCCCACTCCTGAGTGACACAGGTATGAAGGGATTAATTTAGGTACCTTTCCAAAAGATCCTGAGCTTAGCCTTCCAGGCTGCCAAAATTACACTGGAAATCTCAGGAGGGTTAAAATCCTGATGAGTTCTGCCATTTCAGCACATCCAGCTTGGGCTGAACTGAATTAAGAGTGCAATAGGGACAGAAATTAATGGGATTTGTCAGAAATGTCAAAGAAGTTGGGCTTTATAAGTAATAAAGGATCCAAAATTGGCAAGATGTGTGTGTGTTTATTTATTTCCTGATTCAAGTAGTTTCTTGATTACTAAACAAACAGAAGCAGAAAACAGAAGAAAACTCCAAACCTTTAATGTGCCACATGGTCAGGAGTTGGAAAGAAAAAAGTTTCCTTGCCATGTTTGAACTGAAAGTTTTTATTTATTAGAGATGATTTAAACCATAAAATTTGAGAAGATGAGAATAGAAAACAATAGTGACTGTGTGTGTCAACTTTTCAGAGGAGACCAAAAAAAAGCTGCAAAAAGGAACTGAAAAATTCTTCAAGCATAACCCAAATGCTGCAGTAAATCATTGTATATGCTAAATAAATCAGTGGGATGCTGATAAAGCCTCTTTGGCTGCTTGGAGTCACTTCTCAAAAGGTTTTTAAACTGGTGGTTACATCCCCTGTGTGATATGTGGTTGTGTAACTCATCAGGTGGGCCAAAAAGTATCAATAAATAAATCTTTAAGAAACATAAAATGGGATTTGGCTCAAGGGACAAATGAACCTGTGCAAGAAATTTCCACATTAAAAAACCATTGCTCTTTCTGAATTCTGGGGTGAAGAAAGAGTTTGAAATGAAACAGACAATTCCATAATTTTAGGGGGAAAACATTTATAATAAAACAGACAAGCTGACCAAAACATCCAGTTCAAGTTTAATTTAGAATAAAAAACTCCCTTGTCCCCTGCTCAGCTCTGCTCCCAGTTGTAAACTGGAGCATGTTGGATTCAAGGGACTGGGGGAGATTCAGGCTGTCAGTGCCAGTGCTGTGGCTATGAATGCTCTGCTCCAATGTTATTTTTGGTTGGAACTGTTCTCCAGAAGACCCAAAAGGCTCACTTGGACCACGGGACCTCTTTTTTTTTCAGAGCTGTGCAATGGGTGGCAAGTCACCATTTGAAAAACGATTGTTGAAGAACAGCC
>JAOXXN010000230.1:10174688-10190769 GCA_026770055.1 Myrmophylax atrothorax
ACAGCCAGATCTTTATATCTGTATTTTATCTTCTGAACTATAAGCTGTGACTCTTCTGCAGGCCCTCTTAGTAATTAAAAATAGATCAAAACCTGATGAAATGTCACTAAAATTTGGATTTGGGTCATTCCAAAGGGAAAACAGGTAAAAGGTCTGGCTGCAGCTCTGAGCTTCCTTTGGTTAGCAATGTTGTTTGGGTTCTGGGGCTTGGGTTTGGTCCATCTTAATAAACAGAGCTGACAAGCACAACCTGTTTGATTCATCATCACCTGAAAATAAAATAAAGAATAAACCAGATCTATTTCTATTTGCTCAGAGGATGCAAATCTGAGATGAAGAAGAATAAAATATCTAGAAGCTGACTTTAAAAATAACATCCTTTTTCTTCCATCCATACCCAAATGTGACCCAGACTCGGGAGAATACAAAGCTTTCAAGACAGCCTCAGACTTTCTATGAGCTCATGACCCTTTGTGTGATCTGTATTACATGTGGAATTGTTCTGCAGTGAACTAGGAAATGATCACTATCCAGTAGGTCACCAGGGACTCTTTTAAACTGTATAATTAGAATAATTTCACTTATATCTGGCAGGGCAGGGATTCAAAAAGCAATTCAGAGGCAAAAGGGTGAGGAGCCAGACCATGTATGTGAGCCGAGTTATGTGCTTTGCATTTTATTGCTCTTCCACATAGAGCCTGGCAGTCATTTGTTTATCAAACTCTGTTCTCTCTCTCTGCAAATCCTTCTGAAATTGTCCCAGGCTGCTCAGGTTCAACACAGCAAAGCTACAATGGCTGGGAGGAGTTTGCAGGAATTACAGTGCAGAAAGGGAGGGTTTGCAAAGTGTGTGCCAGAGCTCCCCAAAATTGAGAGAGCTGGTGCAAAGGGGCCCTTCCAAGCTCTGGGGACAGGGGAGGAAGGCACAGACACACCTTTTCCCCTGGTCTTAAAGTGGGACCACAGGGATGCTCCGTGTCCAGGACATCCATTCCTGGTTCAGTCTGCAATACCTGCACAGTTACCAAGAGTTTATCCATCCCAGTGCAATCATATCACCTTCATTCATTCATTTTTATAAAGAGAGGAGTATTTGTAGTGGAAGGAAGAAAAGGGAGAATCAAATCTGTGCATAATTCCCAGAGGCAAAATCCGTGTTTCCATGAGATATCCATAGGTTTTGTGGATGGTTTTCCCTCCAGCATCTTCTCTGAGCTGGGTCCCTTCTCACAGCCCTTCCCTCAGTGCCTTCTGGCCCTCAGCCAAGTGTTTGCTCAGCCACACTGAGCCACACACCTCTCCCTCTCTGGGAATATTTGTCTTTCACTTGTTACAAGGAAGATCTGCAGCCTTACAGGGAGATGCAAACCCACGTGGATCCCCCTGGGACTGCACTGACTGCCTTGGGAACATGGTTTGCTGCAGAACTACATTTCCTCTCACATCAGACTCTGGCACCATAAAAAGAGGGGAGGATAAAAAATACCCCCTAATGTACAGCTTATTTTATAGTGATATGAATATCTAAGCTGACCTGACAACAGCAATTCATCTTCTCCAGGAGATTGCAACTGTTCTCTTGAAATCCAGGAGTAATAGAGACAAACTGACCGTGGACAGCCCAGGCTGGATCTTCCTGCTCCTGTTTTTATGAGTAGGAAGGCACCTAATCCTCATTCTTTGGTTTATGCAAAACAATGGGACAGGAAGATAAATTCTGAGACCCAGCAGTACTGATGGGAAGGTGCTAAATGGGTTTAAGTTACTTGTGTGGCCAATTTTTTTCCCTCCTGCTTAAATCTAACAGTTCTCAAGAGCTCCAGTGGTGAGTTACTTGAGATGAACAGGACAGGGAAGGCAGAGAGTGTTAGACTTCATCTCATAAATGGAATGCAAGAGACACTACTAACCTGCCAGCATCTCAAACTGAGAAGTGACTTTGGTACTCACCAACCCAAATCCCTACAAAGAAACCAGTGTCTTAGTCTAACTAGTCTTAGCCTAACCCTATCATTGGTGTGTTTGTCCCTCTCAAGTGAAACCCAGTCTTTAAGTTCCTGTATCTCTTGGAGTTGTGCCTGGCACTGGATAAGCTTTCCTGTTAATGCAGAAAATGATGTTTAATTTTGAATATCCAAACATCAGAATCCCCTTCAAAGTATCCATTCTCTGAAGTTCTTTTCCTTGGCTTAAAGAAACACTATCCCTGATGGCCTGGTCAGGCAGAGTGGGGAATGAACTACAGCATGCTGGGGAATTAGCTTGCAGGCATGAGCACGGATCACTCCTCCTTTCCCTAACCCTTTCTGTGATATTTTCTCCCTGTGTTCACCTGGGAGGAGTCACATCTGGCTCAGTTTTCAGGTGTGACTCCTAGACCTGAACGATCAGGCCACCAAACTCCTGGTACACCCCAGAGGGACGAGCAGCAATGCAGAGTTTGCAGGAGTGCTGTCCAAAAGAGCTGATCCTGGTGCAGTGCTGGGGAAGGATCAGCATTGCAGAAATGCCATCTGAGACTCGAGGCCAAGGATTCCTCCAAAGGACAAATTCAAAGCAATGAACCTGGCAAGGAGTTAGTTCTCCCATTATGATGGAGCTCTGCTCTGATAAAAGCAAGAATTCCAACAAGTTGATGATTTCATCTCCTTGGCACAGACAGCCCTGCACAGCTGCACAGCTGAGATGTCACAATAGAAGCAAATGCTTACAAAAGGCTCTTCTTTATGTTTTGGCTTGTGAATGTAAACTGCCTGTGCTATCCATACATGCCAGGAATGCCAGCAGTGGCTTGGGGGTGCAGCAATTCCTGCTAATCCACGACAGCACAGGATCACAAGGGATAAATCCTCTCACTTTCGGAGCTCAAAGCAGCAAAAGGTTTGGTATTTGGGCAGACAAAGCTTTTGATATTGGCTTGGGCAATGAATATGCAAAGGAGAATGAAGTTACTGTGCCAGAGGATGGAAGAGGTGACCTGCAGCAGCCTTCCCCTCTCTCCTGCTCTGGGGACTTGGGAGATGGTGAATGTTCTCCCTTTTCCTCCCTCCAGCCCTCCCAGACGGACTCCAGCAAGAGAAGGGTCAATGAAAGGAGTGGTTTGTGGGGCTCTAGTTTGTAGCACTGCTTGACTGAAGTGTTTGCAGTGCAGGAACCTGACACATGGGCATGTTTGCTGGAAGAGAGGACCTTCTGGAACCTCCGGAGGGTCTGAGTTCTGCTGTGCTCTGTGCATTTGGGCTTCACACACTTGCCAGAGGAGCCCAAGGGAAAGTTTGTCCTGCACTGAGAGTTGCTGGTGCTGGGACAGAGCACAGCATTCCCTCTGACATCCATGAAATCCATGTTCATGGAAAGCAAAGGGTTTACAAAACACACAGAAAACACCAACTTTGGAGGCACTTCCAGTTCTTGGAGATGAGATTTGTCTTTGGATACATTAGGTCATAATCCCCATGTACAGGTTTTTCTCCCACCTTTTCTGAACTAAGGCACTGGCTGCTCTTCACTCCAGAATTTAGGCCACAACCAAACCCTGTGTCCTTCCATCCAGGCATAATCCAGGAGGGTGGGGAGGGGCTGAGATGGATTTCCAGAGAAGCTGTGGCTGCCCAGCCCTGGAAGTGTCCAAGGCCAGGTTGGAGCAACCTGGGCTAGTGGAAGGGGTCCCTGCCCATGGCAGGGAGGGGAATGAGTTGGGCTTTAAGGTCCCTTCCAACCCAAACCATTCCAGGATTCCATGATCATCTTTATGGTCTGTAGGTGCCTTTTTGCCACTGGTTTCCACTGCCCTCAGTGTTTTACAGCTGAACCTGATTTAAGAGCCCTTGGGTGGGCAGAACAACTGCCCTTGCAACACCAAGGGGAGGTATTGCCTGAAACTACAATTTGCCTCCGGATTTGTTTTGAAATTTAAGAATTTGAGTGAGGAAAAAAAAAAAAAGAGAATGCTTAGGTAACCTAAAAAGCATCTCTGCCAACTTGTAATATGAACCTGAAGTCTGTAAAATGATGACAAGTATGTGAAATTGTGAGATGCTGGCTGACATTTCAGAGCACAAACATCCCCAGCTTGCTCCAGATTGCAAAATATTCATGATTTCAAATGGAAAAATCCAATAGGCCAAACACTGGGTTTCTATTTTAGGAACACCTAAAATACACTTTTTTGTTGTTTTCTGAGAGAAACTAAGCATGTTCTGGAAGTGAAATGACTCAAGTTTAAACATGTGAAGTATTAGAAGAAACAAAACAAAACAAAACCTCAACAATATTAACACATGCTGTCAGTTTCAAGGTGAAAATACAAACCAAGGTTCTCCTCAGGTTGAAACTGTCCTTTTAAAATTAAAGATGTGGTTCCAAATGCTCAGAAACAGAACACTTTGATACTTTCTGACCCTTTAGATTATTAACCACTATGCAGTAATTTAAAAACTGTGCTTTTTCCTCACTGTTTCTGTTTCATTTTCTGGCTCTTGAGACAATTCCAGAGCAGTAAGTTGGGTTTAACACCACCAAGTGCAGAAATTAGATTTAATTGAACTTTTCTGGACTTGCTTAAGGAAAGTACTAACTTTGATATTATTTCCCAAATGAAAAAGGATGGATGTTCATTCTCTCTCCCTCCCTTCTCTACATCCACCCAGATATCAGAATTTCCCCAGACTTCTTTGGGAGCCTGGTTTTTGAGGGCACACCAGGCAGGGTGCCAGGCTCCTGCTCAGGTGCAGCAATCCAAGGAGTGCCCAATTTCCAGTGGCACACTCCCAAATTAAGCTGCAGCTGCTGCCCACAGTTCACCTGATCTGCTCACTGAGACATCAGGAGGGAAAATCAATTAGTTTTTCCGTCCTCCCAAACGGTGCTGAAGTTGAATAGGAGGAGAAGAAAGAGAAAAGGGGGCAGAAAAAAGGACTTCTGGGTCTTTTGTGTTGGAAAGATAAAACCGAGGGTATTGAGTAGCCAGGTGAGTGCAGGGCAGTCCCAGCTGGAGGGAAAGGAGATCCAGGAGTTTGTGTTACATTTTAGAGACGAAAATGAGAGCTGGTCAGGCATGAAACAAACCTGTTTGGTGCTCAAGCACCACTTCTTGCTTTTGCAGCAGCTCCTTTTTCCATGTTCTTCTGCATTATGATCCTGGGTTGAGATTAGTTAAAGGTGAAGGGAAAATGTTGGATTAAAAACCAGAGGAGAGCCTGTCCTGAGGAACCTGGCACTGCCTTCACACTCCTGAAGGTTCTTGGGTGTTTTTATAATTGGCTCAAAATTGCCTGTAGAATAAGCCTTTGATGGGATGTGTTACAGTAGGATCTTATTAGTAGTGGTTTTAATCATGGAAAAACAAAGATGACACTTAATTGAAACACAGGGCAGAAGATGGAGCTCTGACGAGAAGACATCCTTTAGGATGGCTTTTATTAAATGAAACAGAGCTGAGTGCATTCCAACTTCTAATGGAAGTTTTAAAAAAATCTCATTTTTAAGGGTGGCATTGAAATTTTTGTACATGAATCCAATTTTAGAAAGGCTGCAGCTGATGTTCGCTACAAAACCTTTTCTTAAGATTCAATGCTCCACTCAAACCATAATTTTGGCAAATTTTTGCTTGAAGATGAGCAGGTTCTGTTGCTAATCTGAAATGAATCATGAGCTGCTCAGAGAGAATTAAACCTGCTCAAACATCCAAATCAAAACTTTCCTGAGCGCAGTGTTTGTTATAATTATATTTCCTTATGGAAATGCCATTGAGAAACAACAGAAACCCCAAGTCATTTTAGAAGAAAATACCTTAATATCTGTAATTCTTCTACGAAATTGAATTCTAAGAATTGTAGAATTTTTCTAAGAACTTGAATTAATTAGATACTGTTATGAACTATTTATATGTAGAGAGACAAAGAGACAGTATAAACCAGCATGTAGATGGAACAAAGTTATTAATGAAAAATCTCAAGCATCATTTCCTGCCTTTTCAGAATTTTCAGCCAATTGAGGAAAATACCTTTTAAATTGAACCCCTTTTCTTTCTTCTCTTTTCTCTTTTTTCTTTTTTTTTTTTTTTTTTTTAACCACTGGGTGATAGGATCAGGAAGAGGAAGGTTTCTGAGTGTGGAGGAGATGATGCAACAGGGTGGTGTGATCTCAGAGGGCCACGAGCAGCTCCTGGGTTGGCCAAAGGCAGCAGAAAATGACTCACGGTCATTGAGCAGCACCTTGAGCAGAGCGAGCACCTCGCAGGCTCAGAGCCTCTCACAGGTCCTGCTCCTCAGAACTGTGTCCCAGAAACACAATAAAGCCGAGGAAAATTGCAGAAAACGACAATTCAGGAGTATGGAGAGAAGGAGAAGACACACAGGGGATGTGGGACAGCTGCAGTTGCTTCCTGAGCAAGTTTTTTGGCAGCTCAGAGGCCACTGAGTTTGTGTCTGTCCTCCCCTGGGAGGGAATTGCCATCCTGATGGAGCCACAGGGAAGAGGGAGATGCTGCAAAACCTGCACTCAAACCCCCCACACTTTGCACAGTATTTTCTTTTTTAGAATCCTGAATAAAACTTAGCAAAAAAAATCAAAGTGCAACATTTGCAACGACAAAAAGAACCAGACTGAGGTGGGGGAAGAATTCCTTGCCCTGCTTCTGGTCTCCCTGACATCCAAAGGAATGCATAGCCCATGCCTGAGCAGGGACAGCAGCAGCTACAAACCATACACTTAGTCAGAGATCATTATCAACCCACCAATAACATCATACACCTGTGTGATCACATCACTAAGTAATTAACTAAGTAATCAATCAATTAATTATAAGGGAAAGTTGCTCTTGTAACACAAATCAGTTTAGGAGCTCTGGTTTCAGAAATAAAGTATTTATCAAAAGATCTAAAGAAACAGAGGCCCCATTGTTTGCAGGAGAGATTCTGTTATTCTTAATTAACTTTTCTGAGTGTAGGTAGCACTCAAATGACCACAGACTAAATCCCCAGCTGGTGTGAAGGAGTGTGGCCCTGGGAATGTGAGGAGCAGCTCCTGGGGACAGCCTGGCTCTGCTTCTCAGCTATCAGCAGCATAATCCCAGGACAGGCCAATTTTCATTATCTTTTTAAGATAAAAGTTATTAAAACAGACTTATTTTCCCTACTGAAACTTTGATGTCACCTTGTTCTGCTCAGACCTGAGCACCACTGAGTTTCCACAAGGGGTGAGATTGATGTTAAGCATCGATGCATCAGAAATTGCAACATTTTGGGGAAAGACTCATTGATTAATGAACTAAATTGGAAGTTGGTTCAGAAAATGATTCTGCATTGTGGGAGACTCTGCTATGGCTCACATTCAGGAGTTCCCAGGCTTTAGTTACCCTAGGACTGACAGCAAACATCCTGGTTTCTTCTGCACATGAATTCCTGAATCCTCAGCACAGCCTGGAAAGCATCACCCCCAAAGAGGAAGAGGAGCAAGTGCTGATGGACTTGGGCAATCAGCTGCTTTTGGCAAATTGGGAGTAGAATCTGAAGAAAGGGCTAATTTCTTAAAAACTATGGCACAACTGGAGGATCCTCCCCTGGGTGTGTCCTTCCAAATCCTGGGATTCACATACAGAGAGTCTTATCCTTCAAAGGATTCCACCCCAGCTTTCATTTCCCAAGCTGGGAATTGTACATTTTGCAATGGACAAAATTTAGTGGCAATGACAATTCCAAAACAGAGCCAGGAGAAAGGAAAGCAAAGAGAAAAAAAGGAATTATGATCATTTCAGGGCTATAAATATATATCTGTGAGAGCTGAGGCCCAAAAGTGGCTTCCTTTCAAGGACATCTATGTAGGCACCTGTGTGACATAATGAACATGTAAGAGTTGGCTGTTGTGTCTAAGGTGGGTTTCCAGACTCCCTCTGGAGTGAGCTGGGAAGCAAGGAAGGCCTAATTCCCTTTCCAGGAAGAGGCTGCAGGGGAAAGGTTTGCTAAATGTCACTCTGATTTTCCTGTGATGGAGCAGAAACCTTCATTCCAGATAGGCCAAGGTGATGTTTGTGCTGAGCAGTGCTTGAAGTTTCCTAGGAAACATGTTCTTCCTCAGGAATGAGATATCCAGGCTGGCACTTTGCTCTGAGGTGGGAAGGCTGTGCCCTTTCTGTCAAATGTGCTGTCCAAATGCAGACCAAGAAGGAGAACTGAAGCAGAGGAGCACTGGAATGAGGTACAAGGAGAAGTGGGAGCTGGTCTGGTGGATCAGCTGCATGGGAATGTGGAAATGGTGCCAGATGGATGAAGGCTTCTCTTTAAAGCCCTCCCTTCTCCAGAGAGGGGGTACAATAGCCCTGCCCTGGCATTAAGTGACTGAAGGTGTAAAAACCTCAGGGAAAAATCAGCCATTCTACCCCCAAATTCCTCAGCAGGAGATGGACTGCCCAGGAAAGAGTGAAGACCAATCCAATACCCCTGGATATGCATCTCTTTGAGCTGTATGGGGTTTGTGCACCTGTGACTTATCCCCATTTCCATGAGAGCCTGCTGGATGCTCTCCTGCTTTTCCAGAGCCCTGGAATGTGTATTCTTGGAATGCTGTGTCTGATCCTACCTTTGAGTGCAAGCACTGGGGCCTTTTGACACTTCCAAGGGGAAAATCCATCCCCACAGACCTGAGCAGGGACAAAGGAGTTGCTCTGACAGCAGTGACAGAGCGACACTGAGATTGCTTTACATGGAGAGGAGCAAAGTGTGGAAAAGCAGATGGCAGTTGTTTTATTGGCTCAGCCTTTTGTTCCCTGCTGAGTCAGAGGAAGAGCTCAGAAATCTGTCATTATGCTGCTTTTCTTATCTGGGAAGTCTGAACCTGTTGTATTGAGGGAGAGTGTTTTTAATCCACTCTGCTGGGAGTGACCTCGTGGCTGGGAGGTTCATTGTCACACAGAGACCCTTAATTGGGTGGGTTTCATGTGGGCACTGGGGGATTAAACAGGAATGGGAGAGTGGAATGCAGGTGGTTGGCCTCAGATTGTGCTTTATTTCCAGGGCAAGACACCCAATACAATATGTGGCCCCAAACAGCTCCTCTTTTATCTAGTGCTGAACCTAATCCTTATGAAGGGGAGGAATTTCTCCACATTTTTAAACCGTTATAACAAGAATATGAGGTTTTCAGAGGTTCCAAAGTTTGCAATTCAGATCTACTTCTCCCAACTGATCAGTTCTGATGAACAGGCAAAGCTTTGCTTTCATAAACTCTCCCCTAAAAGACACATTTTTGAAATTCCTTCCCCTCTTTAACTTCAGAGAAAGGGGGAGAGGGATGATGTAGCTGAAATGATACTATGGTGACATAACAAAGAACAGTAAAGGTCAGAGCAGATTAATTTGCTACAGGATCAGCTGGAGAATATTAAACCTCTTAACTGTAATCCTTTGATAACCAGTTCTATAATGTAATCATCAGTGTACATCCAATAACACACATGTTAATTACTTTAGAATTCCATTTTTTCATTTGTGATCAAAAGACATATTTTAAAGGACGCCACAACCACCACCAGCAGCCCCCAACAGTTAAAATAACTCCTTTCAAATGAAAAGAGACTATTTTTATGAGGTAGCTGGGGAAAGTCAGCCTGGGAAATATCCTTCTGAAGGAAGCATCTGTCACAAGTCAAAATGCTATCGCTGGTCCCTGGGGACATCCAGCCAAGGTACAAACTGCAGTGAAATGCTCACTGCTGAGTTTTGACAGGCAAAGTGTGGCTGTTGCCATCTGGAGAGTGTGTTATTAAGCTGGATCTGAGCAATTCAACCCCCTCAACCTCAGGCTGGAATCTGAAAATCCGAGTCTGGAGAAGAGGAGGTTTTTTCTGCACAGGGAATTTCATATTCACAGGGAGGAGGCAGCAGCTTTGCAGGAGATGCACAGGAGCTTCCTCATGAACTCAAGAGACATGTCCCAGCTCCCACTGCCCCTCCTGCTCCAGCAAAGCCCACCCTCCACAACCCCCCAGAGCCTCTTGGAGGGAGAGCCACAACTTTGTGCCAACTGGGCAGAAGTTCATCAACATGTAGAAAAGCCCAGGTTGTGACCCACACATTTCTGTCACTGTCCCCAAAATAATTAACCACCCTCTAAAAGCAGGAGCACTTGGGGCTGTGCTGCACAGCTTTTGTGTGCATTTGTCTTCCAGAAAGATGAAAAAACCTCCAAAACTTAAAAATTAGGGCAAAATACATTTGTGAATTGACTGGCTTCCCTCTGAACCAGAACAGTTACACTGGAACACTGACTTCTGGGAGGGCAGCAAAGGGCTGAACTGTTCTCAAGCCTGTCCACTTCCTCGATGACTAAAGAGCAATTTCGAGGTGTAATTTGAAGAATTCACAGTGTAACAGTTGGTAAAGTCTTAGTAAACAACCAGAGAAATCTCTCCCTCCTCCTTCCAGAAGAGCAGAGTTCAGGCTGGCCTGAGGTTGCCTGGCAGGGCCAGCTCAGAGCAGAAAGGGCAAAGGCTGTTTCCCTTGAAGCAGCTTGGAAGTCCTGAAGTCCTTGGGAAAAAAACAATCCCAGGGGTACTCTGAGAAAGAGTATTTCTGCATGACTCCAGTTCCAAACGTGCTGTAAGAGCCTGGATGTGCCCAGCCATAGCCATGTCCTTTTGGATCCTTACTATGTCACCATTTCACTGGATAGCTCCAGGTTTCAATAACTCCCTCTCTGCTTCCAAACCCTTTCCAGTGAAATTTGCTCCTGGGAGAGGCAGGTGGATGAACGAGTTCAACAACAACTGCTGGGCTTTGAGGTGTGCTGTTCCTCCAGAACAAAACAACCCCTGAAATTGCTGAAGGTGAATGTTTGGAGACAATCCAGCAGCACCCCTGGCATCCAGCTGTGCCATGGAGCCCTCTGGGTGGGTGCAGGATTTTGGGCAGGAGGTGAAACCAGAGCTCAGCCCATGGCACAACCTTCCTCTGGGAGCTCAGCTGAGTTACCTGAAGCACATTTATTTTTGTCCTGTGTGAAGGGTGTGCTGCTCCTGCAGAAAGAACTGAGTCAGGGGGAAAATCACTTTGGAAGGTCTCTCCAAACTGACTTGCAGTTTATGGTACAGTCTAATTTTCAGTGTAATTCTCAGGTCCTTCCCCCTTCAGTAAATAAAATGCCCCAAACAAAATGCTTCCATCAAAACCAAAATCCCTTGGACAAACCCACAAAGAAGCAGCACATGCACTTTCCACTGATAACTGATTCCAGCATGTTATTGTCCTTAGAAACCAGAAAAAAGAGAAAGGAAAGTTGACCTGAGGTTCAATTCTTGCTCTGGCTTGTGCTGTAATGCAATAGGATTTATAAATCTTTAATTGCAGTTGGTTTGCTATAAATGCTTAATGAAAACATGATGTCCAAATGGCTGTTGGGGGGTATCAGTGACCAGGCAGGGTCACAGCACTGCAGTGCTGTGAGGAACCTCCTCATGGGCAGAAGCTGCAAAGGATTCCCATTTATTTCTCTTGCATCTCCTAAAAACGAGCCAGGCACAGCAGGAATGTGATGTGTGTGTGTGTGTGTGCATGGACTGGTGTGTGCCCTGAGTTCCACAGCCAGGGGTCCACCAGCCCCTGGGAAACTGGGTTTGTGTGGGAAGGCAATGGCATCACCTGAAATCGCTTTAATTAAACCTTTAAAGGTTTGTTTAGTCAAAGAAATGCTCCCAGCTCACAAGCCATTCCCCCTGCACAGCTCTGGCTTCTGGGGCCTCCACTGGTGCCTTTCGCAGGGAGCTGAGATGGGGGGACAGGATTGATGGGGAGAGGTGGGGGTCCCTCATCAGCACCCCCAGTGCCATGGGGATCCCTCATCAGCACTCAAAGCCCTGTTGGGGTCTCTTCTGCATCCCCAGTGCCATGGAGGTCCCTCAGCTGCACCCCCAGCTCTGTGTTTGCTCACTGCCAAGTGCCAGTGAGCTGCCACAAGTCTCTCCAGCCTCCTCATCTGCAGGGCAGGGGCACAAACCCCTGGAATCTCACCCTTTACAGCAAAGGTTTTATGATTCTCTTGTTCCCTTTCTAATCCCCATGATCAGGAGAAGGGAGAAGGAGAGAAGGGAGAGGAGATGACCCCACCAGGTACTGAGTGTCCTTTGGCCAAGCCTGACTCCTGGATACGGATCAGTTAAAAACAGACTTCACATAATGATATTTTTTTACTGTGGAAGAGGGGAAGGAAAAGCAGCACCAGACAAACTTAGGGCTGTTCTCACTCATGTGGCTTTCTGCAGCTTTTACTCTGCACCATTTACTCTGCATAAATCAATTGCCAGAATATTAGTGCTTTGCTTCCTTGTTTACTCTGAAAGATTATGTCCCATTAGCAGATTTGTCTTGTAATTGAACTGAAGTGTAAAATGCCAATGTCCTGACAACCCCAATGGTCGGGATTAACTGCTGCAGACAGTTCTGTCCTGTTTTGAAACATTTTGATTGAGCATAATTAATCCAAGTGACCTGAGAGGATGAGGGATTCTTCCAGCCCCGGTGGCTTGCAGGGGGAGGCACAGCCGGACATCTGTATCATAACAAGAGAAAGAGGCAGTGACAGGCAACAGCCTCTGTTTTCACAG
Organism: Myrmophylax atrothorax; assembly: GCA_026770055.1. Lineage (NCBI taxonomy): Eukaryota > Metazoa > Chordata > Aves > Passeriformes > Thamnophilidae > Myrmophylax > Myrmophylax atrothorax. The sequence goes on from JAOXXN010000230.1 coordinate 10,187,284, forward strand.
GGCTTGGATTGTCTTCCAATGCCAAACTCTCAGGGGCAGAGCACCACCCTCACTTCCAGCCCAATTTCAGGTGTCAGTTTGTTTTCAGAGCACCCTGAAAGCACGTGTGGAACTTTGCTCCTCTGTCTCAGGGTGGGTTTGGTGGCAGGGTCTGCTCCCCCTGGGAAGTGGGTGGGCTGAGGGCGAGCAGTGCTGACCTGAATACAGGTGATATCAAGGCAGAGGGGTTTTATCAGATTTCTTACCACTGGGCTCTCTCTCTCAGGGTCACACAACACCACTAACCTGGCAGCAAAACACCTACAAAAAGGCAGAATGTGTCTTTATACATCACATTAATCCAGCAGCAAAAGGGTTTTCTGTCCCAGACTGGCTTCTGGAGTCTGCAAGAATATGAAGTCTCAATGCTCAGAGGGAAAAGGGTTTTCTAAGAGAGGGGATATGGCAAGTTAAGCACTGACCGTTGTCATTTAACAGCAGCACAGCAAATGCAGAGGATTTGAATTCACAGTCCCAGGTCTGAAGGACACAGAATGAAACCAGAAGAGGAGTTGCATTATCAGGGTTGTGTGACAGTTGCAGGACAAACCCAGGGTCCCCTTCCCCTCCTGCCCAGCCTGGCCTTTGCCACCCCTCACTGCATTTATAACTGTGCCCACATCTGCTCTGAAGGCTCAGGGCCAACACAGATTGAGGGCTGGACTGGAGCGTTTCTTCTTCGTGGGGTAATGAAAGAGGAGACACCGATCTGGCAGGTACTGGGGTAAGAACGTGACAAATGTCCTGGCTTTGCAGTTGGCCTGAGTTATATTGATGTGTTCACTCTTTCCCGCTGTTGCTTTTAACCCTTTTCTATAAAGAAACAGGAAAGGTTTTAGGAAACAAGGACAAAGGGATGCTTTGCAATCCTTCAGGGCTCAGCCTTCAAGTTCAGCTCACAGAGGCATTGTTCTAGTTTACCAGAAATATTTGAGTTTCTTGTCCCTGACCAAAATTAAGTTAGAAATCTTGTAAAAAACCAGTATTATTGTGGTTAGTTCCTCTACCAGATCCTGGAATTACAGAAGCATGAAACAATGAAAAAAAAGGGAAAAAACAATCAGAAGATACATGTTGCCACGTGCCTTTGTTTTCAATTGCTCTGAAGAGAAGAACATCAGTTGCTGTCTCACGTGTGGAAACAACACCTCCAGCTTGACTCAACGTCACACACCTCGAAGCAGAAATCAAGAGGCAGAATGAAATTCTACCTGAGGAGATGAAAGAGCTGTGTTTGTGAGCACAGCCCCTTCTGAACACTGGCGGGGCTGGAAGGTCAGGGCACTGCCTGGGGACTCATATTCTGCTTTATTACATAACTCCTATCTCCGGAATTAAAGCTTAATCCCAACCCGGGGCTTGGAGTCCAAATCAGAAAGGACTTGCTCCCATTATCAGGAACACAAGAACCCTGTTTTCTAAAGGTACAGTAACAGGAGCAGGAGCAACAGGGATGATCTTTAATCCAAGCCCCATGTAAGGGAAATGAAGCTGCTGGTTCTCCTTCTCCACGAGCCTCCAGCAGCTGTCCAGAAATCACAGGTTCTTGCCAGACCTTTGATGAAACACGCAGAGTTTTGTGTGGCATTGGGTGCCAAACATGCTGCTGATAGAAGCAATAAATCCCCATCCAAAACCTAAAAATAATATTGGGATTGTTTTAAATTAAGGTTACAGAATATGGAGTTAATTAGACCCTGCATGGATTCTGAATAGCAATTATTACATATTTGTTCAGGTTTAAGTATTTTTATAGGATTTTTCTTTTTTAAATCCTATTAGAATATTTTTCCTATGGGATGGGGATCATCTTTGTGAGAGGAAGAATGGTCTTGTGGTTAAGGCTGGCCTGAGACTTGGGAGATCTGGGTTCCACTGCTGGCTCTGCCACAGACACCCTGGGTGAGCTCGGGCAAGTCATTTAACAGCCACTTTTCTTTTTCTTAAAATAATAGTCCAAGGGCCATTTAAGCATCTAAAAGCTGAGACTGCTGAGAACCGCTGAGTGCTCAGCATTAAAAAGAAGAAGGAAAAAAGAAGAGGAAGAAGAAGAAAGCTGGCTGTCCATCTAAGAGTTGTCCCTCCAGAGCATGCTGAGAATTTTTGAAAATCCATCCTTTCACATCTCTATTCTTCATCTGTGGAGCAGAAACTGTCACCCTCCTCTCACACATACAGGGACTCTGGAAGTGCTACCAAAGCTGGGAATGGAGCATCAGATGGGGATGAAGCTAAAATGATTTGATTTTGGCTTTTATGCCAGTGGTGGATGAAGGTATGAGAAGTGTCATTGCTCCTCCTCAGCCAAGGGAGGCTTCTGCTGCCAACAGCCCCTGAGCAGGAGCTCTGGGGGGGAACTGTGGCTGTGCCATGGGCACATCCCTGGGCTGAGCTTCACACTGCTGGCCTGAGTTTGGGGACTCGTGCACTTGTTCATTGCTCCCTCCAGCAACCCAGTTTCCAAAGAAATCATTTCAAATGTTGGCTCCCTCTGCCCCTGGTTTGAACCAAAGGACACCTGGGGCAGGTGGCAGAGGTTGGGAAGGAGCCCCACGAGCCCTCAGGGCCCAGGTGGGCTCAGGCAAGGTCTGCACTCCCTGTAATTGCATTTCCAGGCTGTTTCCCTGCACAGATTCTGCGCTGCCAAACAAACACTCACTGCTCAGGGTCTCAGCTCACTTCCCCACTGCCATATAGAACCCAAAGCCAAAAACATGGAAGCCAAAAATATGTAAGCCAAAAATTTCGGTGGCAACATCACCAGTCCTTCAACATCCACTGGCAGTTTGGCACCAGCTGCTGTGGGGTGAGAGAGGGAACTCAGAGAAGCTGATGAAACTCCCACAGAAAACTACTTACTTCATTATTTAGGACAACAGAGAACAGATAATATCACTATGTGGAACTTTTTTGCAACAGAAATCACTGATTAAAAATGTTTTTCCTGTGACAATCTCTTTCCATCCCCTAAAAAACAGTGAATGAATTTGTAGTCACATGAGGGAATGTGACCTTGTTTCTCTGTTTTCATTGATTAAAAAAAAAAGAGTGTTTTGACAACCCATTGTGCACCTGCAGGTACACACAGAGCCTGAAACAAACTGGAGGATAATAAATGTCATGTAGTTAACACAGGGGGGAGGGAGGCACAGCCATGGGACTCTATGAATACAAATGGAGTGACAATTCCAGGCAGGATTGGTGGCACGTTCTGGTGACAGGTAACAGCAAAATGATTCCATTAAATCAGGGCAGCAGGGATTGAAATCCCAGAGGAGATCAATAATAAAGTGGGCAGGACATCCATTCAGGATGCACAGACTGCTACAAAACAAACTGCTCCTTTTGAAGCTGCAGATGGCACATTGCAAAGGGCCTCTGAAGTGAGGGAAGGTTGGGGAATACAGCACGGTTATAGCTTTGGGAAGTCATGGATTGTGGGTGGGG
>JAOXXN010000230.1:10202714-10219079 GCA_026770055.1 Myrmophylax atrothorax
ACAGCCCCACTTGGTTTGATGTGGCACTGGCAGTGTTCTTCCTCCCTGCAATTTACTGGTGGTTTGTACTTGTGCAGCTCCTCTCCTCCCTCCCTGGGCTCTGACTGCTGGTGGAAGAGGAATATATTAAGCAGAAACCCACAAGGCACTCCAGAGCTGGGAATAATTTATATTCTGATGGGCCAACCAGGGTGTATTACTATTCTGATGACATTTTGGGATGTTTCCAGCCCTTTTTGTTGCCACTTCTTCAGCTTTAGTCCCCATCCAGTCACTGGAATTCAGCTGGATCTGAGTGTGCCCTGTGAGCTCCACACTCCCAGTCTCGGGCTCCCTCTCCTCCTCCTCCTGGGTCACTTCTCAGCTCTGTTTAGGGCAGCTTAACTGGCATAACTAAAATGGTTACTGATGCTGATATGAGGTAGAAAAGGATCAATTAGGATTGGGAGGGCAGGTTTAAAACGTTTCCCTGCAGCAAAGTAAGTCGTTCCGTAGGTGAAGCCACCACGGCACCTGTGAGATTAGAGCTCAGCTAATCTCAGTCTATTCCTGTCTTCTACCCTTTAAATCACCTTCAGCCACAGATACCTGCACACTTCAGGTTTTATTTCACACCAACACAGCTGGGCTGCCTTGGGTGGGGGAACAGATTTGGAAAATGGTCTATTTTCTGCACTCACAAGAGCGTTGGAGCTGCTTCAAGTCTCTTGTCACATACTCAGCTTCATAAAAATTCCTTCCTGTAGGTGTGCAGGTTCTGGGAGCTGGGCTCGATTTTGACTTCCAGTGGGCTCATCATTCAGCTTACAGCATCTCCCACAACCACTCTTTAAAAATTCACACTTAATAGCATTCCTTTATTACTATTCCCATCTTGCATCCAATGTAAGCTTGGATATAATAAATTAATTTTAATTTTCATATCTGAGAAGGCTTCATTATGGCTTTTTGATCACTGAAATAGGATGAAGGGATTTCTTACTTTTTACATTAATTTAATTTTTATAGGTTTGTTTCCATTTTTTTCTTTTGTTGAGGAGCTGTTTGGCCAGGCAGGGCCCACCCATCCCACTAATGGGAGCACATATTGGGGGGCTCCTGGGTGCAGGCATGTTGACACTTCTGTGTGAGGCATTTTTGGTGGTTATTTCTTTATGTGCAGGCTCTGAGGGAAGTTCAGTGAAATGGATGAGATTCCTCATGGCAAACCAACCTCTCTCATATAAACCCAGTTTGATCTGGGGGGTCCCAGCTGGAACAAAAGCTGACTGGAGCAGTTTAAAAGTTCAAGTGAAGTGCATTAGGGAGCTCTCCAAGAAGCTCAGTATGACTGATGGTCTGCCATGGAGAGTCACAAGAACTGGAGCTTAAAAGGTTTTCCTCCTGTGAGTTTTATCCTTTTATCTCTTCCCTGACAGAAGATGTGAGATGCCCTGTGCTGTGCCTGGCAAAGACCAGCCTCGTTAACCTTTCCCACTTGGGAATGCCACACCTTCATGAAAAGTGATGACACCCCCTTGCAGGGGGACTGCAGGGGGTCACATGGCACAGGGTAATCACACCACCATTTATTTTAAACCCCCTCAATACTGTGGCCAAACACAGCAGAGGCTCCCTGAGAGAGAAGTACCTGCCACCACCTCTGCCTTATCTCTGGAGCATGTCTGAGCAGGAGATGAATGTCTCTGATACCTCCATTGCACAGGACAACAGAGAGAAATAGCTACTCTGAGGGGATGTGGTGTCGGAGTGTTTTGACATGTCTCTCTGTCTCTTTAGGCTCTCCCTCAATATCCAATTCTATGATGTCTGAGCACCTTTTGACCTTTTAAAAGTTGAGAAATCATTCTTCCCTCTGCTCTTCTTGAAATGTTAATTAAAACACCCTCTCAGTGCATGTCAAAAAATCACCTACTAAGCAAAGGCCAGTAGATACTAGTTGGCAGCATTCCTTAAAAATGCTTTTCCAAGGAGCTGGTACGGTTTCCACTTTCACTGACTTGTCTCAATGTGAACCTCTGCTTTGAGGAGGAAAAATCTTCCCAAATCCTTTGCAGGAATGCAGGTCTGGATTGACATGGGGAGGTTAAAGCCCTTGTGTTGCCAGCTGTGCCATCTTCTGCCCCTTGGCATCTCAACAGTTTTAGCAGCAGAATTCACAATAATTAAATCCCAGTCCCATGACCTCGAGTGATTACAGAAACCCTTCCATAGTGAGCACAAATCCTGCCAGGACTCAAACAATGCTCCTCTGGAAGGGCAGTCTCTGAGAGGGTTATGGATGACTTCCCAGCCTCAGTCCAAGGGGCTGTCAGAGCTCTGCATTTCTGCTTCCCCTCTTTGTTCCCAGGCTCCTTTCTTGCAACTCCGAGCCCGTGCTCCATCCCCTGCACCCCTCTCTGTGGCCTCTCCCATGGGTGCCCAGCTCTCATGGAGCTCCACAAAGCCCAGAACCCTCTCTGGGGAGCTCACCCAGCAATTTCAAGGGGCATCTTGAGGACATTTTTCTTTGATTCCACTAAACCTCACTCTGCTTTGCCCTCAGGCAATGACTTAAAGGACAATTTTAGGTTCAAAGGCTGCCAATGAGAATTTTCCTTCTCTCTAACCTGCCATCCCTTCCCTCTCTGATTAACTCTGACATCATTAAGTCATCTTTCTCCCAACTCCAGTGTTTGCTGGCACAGTTTCAGCTCTTTGGGAGTTGTCTGGAGGCAGAGGGCACTGGCATTGTCCCTCCTGTCCCAGCTCCCCAGACCTGCTGGGGCAAAGCTCTGCAGCCCTGGACACCAGAGCACACCCATGGGGAGGGGGATGCTCCCAGAGGGCAACCAGCAGGACAGTTCATCCTTGTCAGAACTGGGAAAAGGCTCTAAAATGGAGTTGTAAATCATTAGTTTCTTCTTCAAAATGCCTTCAGCAACAAAATATTTCCCATCAATTACAGTGGCCACATCTATAGGGCACGATGGGGTATTCGCAATAATTATTTCTTCTTTATTTATTAACAATTTCTGTTCTGCATGTAAAATAATCTCTTCCTTCTCATTGCTCTGATACTTGCATTGGAAATAATAGATGAATAGTAAAAAATTTGGATCTTCTGTCTATTTAGTAGTACAAATTAAATAAAGAAAATTCAGTCCCTCTTCACTGCAAGAGTGCTGATCTCATTCTCTTTTCCTTTACAGGTGAGTCAGAAATCAAGAATGAATTATGTGCTGACATTGATCTGGATGGAAAAGACAGAAAAACCCACCCTGTGAGCATGGAATGAATTCCAGTTGAAATGCTTATGAATTTACTCCAGGAAATACCCTGAACTGGATGTCACTGCCATTACCACTTGTAAACTGGTCCCAGGGTGGTGGATTATATTGGGACATATTCAGGGAAAGCTCATCATTAAAATGAAGAATTCCATATAATTAAAGACAAAACAAACTAATAAAAACAACCAAACAAAACAAATAAATGAGAGGAAAGACTTGGCAAACTGGCACAGCCCAGCTCTCACTGCTCTCTGCAGTCTCCTCATGTGCAGTGCTATGAACTTCCCACTTGATTGATTGACTGATTTACCTCTGCAGCAAATATTAGGATAAACACTCAGATCTATCCCTGGACATGTTCCTTTTCAAAGAAGTTCATTAGCCATTCATTTCCAGAAGGCAATATCAGAGGGAGAGAAACAGAGCAGGTGACCCGGTGGCATTTTACAACTCCTGAGCAGCTGGTTTGTGTTTAGCTGTGCCTTTACAAACCTTCTGTGGCTCTTCTTATGAATCACCCACCAAAGGCTTACTCTGCACACAGAAGTTGTGTGGCAAGGGAGAAGCAGTGGCCAACCACCCACTGAAGCTATTTATAGCTAATGAGAACATAAGGCATCCATATTAATTAACATCTATTGAAGAGCACCTTGAACGGTGCCATAATCAGTGACAGGAGAAGGAGCTGGTTTGTTCACATGTCACTCAACAGAGACATTAATAAGATGCTTTTTAACACAGATACTAATAAGATGTTTTTTATTTTCAGGTAATTAGTCTCTGAGAAGAAAAGGAAGGGCTTCTAAAACTGAAGTGATTATTTTCTGAATTTATATTAAAGAATATACAAATGCACATGGCTTTTCTCTGATGTTTACCAATTATCATTCCAGAACTGCCAAGTGCTCTCCAAAAATATGGAAGAATTAGGAAAAAATAAAACCACACAAGCCTTGAGTTCTTCAAGAAGCTGGTGAAGGTTAAGGGCTGATGGCACGTGAGGTCAACACAGAAACAGGATCCCTCTCTCTGAGCAAGAGAGATGCTAAAAATGATTTGGGTGAGAGTGGAAAAGGTGAGAAGAGAGTGCAAAAGGTATTTGTAACACAGCCTAGAAGGTAAATCCTTCTGGAAACTCAGAGTGAACCAAGCCTGGAATAAAAATAGAAGGTGGGAGATCCTTGGCTCATGTTTCATTGGGGAAATAAATCCGAGGGATGGAGGAGCAGCAGGGACAGGGCAGGAGTGAGTGCTGCAAGGACACACATCTCACTTGAGCAAAGCCAGCTCAGGTTTCTGTGCTGTCCCAGTGCACCCAGTGGGAATGCTCAGCCAGTGTGAACACTTTGGAAAGTCCCTGCTGTGTTTCCATCACGTCTTCTCTTTGTCCCAGCTCCTGGACACAAGTCTGGCTCATCTGCAGCCTGTGGAATGGATAGTAAACTTTGCAGAAAGGAGACCACAAAGTACCTCTTAAATTATATTTATATTAAAAAGAAATTTAACTGTAAAACAAAGTCTAAGCATCATCCTTGTGCTTTTTAGGGTGAGCATCAGGGCAAGTCCTGTGGCCAGACAAGGTCCCTGTGAGGGACACCATGGAAAGCATTTCTCAGAACTGTAAGTATGCCTTAAAATAGTGTATCAATCCATAAAACTGATAATGTAGAAGAAGAATACATTAATTATTTCTACATGCTGCAGTGCCCGTGCATGAAAAGAGGTCACATAAGAGGCACCCAAACAACACTGACCTGATGTGCTACTGTTCACCTTCTCTAACTCCCACTGCTGTGGCTTTTGGCAGAGAGGCAATGGCAGGACTGGAACTGGAAACTGGATGAAATTGGGCAAGAAAAGCAACCCAAGCCTGTGCCAGCAGGAGGAAAGCAGGCCCAGGACAGCTGGGCATGGGCTGTGGTTCCACACACACTTTGCACTCAGGGTGTCTGTAAGTACCACAACAAGTCAAGGCAACGTATAGCGAGTGTATAGCTGAGGTTTCTAAATACCAGATGTCACATTACATCACTGTGCAGTGAGTAATGCTCTCTCCTGTTATGCAATGGTAGGAGCAGTAGTCTGTTATTACAAAAGTTGCCAAGAGAAAAGCTCTGAATTTTTGGAGGTTTGTGTTTTTGTTTCGGTTTGCAGTCGTTATTTTTGCAACTGCTTTGGGTTCCCTTTTTATTTACCTACAACATCATAATCTACTCCCCCTGCAGTGCATGGAAGTGCTTCCAAAGCTGCAGGCAGGACAGGCAAGTTGAGTTTTTCAAGGGTAGCAGGCAAGGGAAGTGCTAAATAACAGCCCTGCTGAGTGGGAGGTGGGGAGAGCAGCCCCAGGATTTCTCACTCACAGAATTACACACACTTTCTGCTCACAGATGAGGCTGCACTGGGAGAGTTTTTCACACACACAACATGTTGAATTCCTGCTCTGAAAACAAATCCATTTCTGCAGGTGACCAGCCTCTCAGCTGGCTGGGAATGATGGGGGGAGCAAGGAGATGAGCAGGGGAAACAGGCTGGGGGAAGGTGCAAGGTCAGACCTGCAAACCCCAGTCAGGTGGGTTGATGTGCTCACACCAGCACCAGCTGGAGTCACAGCATCCACAGAGCAAGGGGGGAGACCTTCCCAAGGGTCACTATTGACCTGACAGGAGCAGGCAGTGACAGGACAAGGAGAATGGCTTTAAACTGACAGAGAGTAGATTTAGATTGGGCATTAGGAACAAATTCTCCCCTGTGAGGGTGGGCAGGTCTTGGCACAGGTTGCCCAGGGAAGCTGTGGCTGTTCCATCCCTCTAAGTATCTAAGACCAGGATACTGGCTTGGACAGGGCTTGGAGCAACCTGGGCAACCCCATGGCAGGGGATGGAAGGAGATGGGCTTTCAGGTCCCTTCCAACCCAAACCATTCCAGGATTCCGTAATTCCTGATGTGCCTCAGTCATAAAAGGTGAGTTCATCCTCCCAGCTGTAGCATCTGCATCAGAAATGTCTCCCATTGAGTCTGCTCCCAGTCTCCTTTCAGCGTCCACAAACACTAACAGGCTCTCCTAATCCACCCCTTAGGAACAGACAGTAGAATGAGCCCTTCCCAAAAGTATCATAAGAATAAACTTTAGGGCAGCTAACATGAACCTTTCCATCAATTCCAAAAGGAAGCTGAATTCACCCATTTTACCCCAAATCTCTAAGACACTTTGATGAACAGTTTTAGACAAAATAGTCCCAGTATCTTCACTGGTGGGTACAGTGCCTCAACTTTGCAGTTTTCCTCCTGTTTTAACAAAATACCTGAGGTTTCCAGTGAGCAAAACATGGCACAAAAATGTGTGGAGCCTCTCCCTCCTCTGGGAGAGGCTTTGGGGAGCTGCTGGATCTGCACACCCACAGACTCCTCTGAATTTCAGAGCACTGCAGCAGTTGCTGGTGCCAGATATTTCCAAGATGTGGGTTCTGGGGAATGAATAATTCAAACTCCTCAGCTCTCTGCTGAAGGCGCTGCTTTAAATGAACTGATGTGTGCGTAGTAACGGGGAGGGAGCAGGAACCTTGGTTTCCTTTTGCTTTTAAGGTCAAAGATTGAATCTTGTGCTAACTGCTCTTGCAAGCTGTGCCTTTTAAACATGCCCAGAATTATGACCTTTCAATTGTAGTCTAAATAGCGGGTTTGGTTATAGGATCATCTCAGTGCCCTGTGCATGATTTATAAAGTCACATGTCAGGCAGTAGTAAAAGGGATTTACAGCAGATTGTAGGTCAGAAGGGTTAGGGCACACTGGAAATATTGAAAACAGAAGTAAATTTAGCATAAATGAATGTACTGGATGTTGAGTGGATGCCAAAGCATGTATGGGATTTCAGCCATTGTTTTCTATGGTCCTGAGCCATGGGCCCAGACCCGTGGACTTGTGAGTGAAAGATTAAAAAAAATAGTAATCAGAGTTATCAAAAAGGAGAAGGAATCTGAATGTAATTGCTCTGACAAACATTAAAATTAATCCCAACCTGGATCTCAAAGGGGAAGAGAAATATCTCAATAGGTAAATGTAGGAACTTCAGAGAATTTCTGTAGTTATTTACATTTTGTTTTCCACTCAGAAAAATCCAAATCTCTCACCTCTACATACTTGGGCTGAACTTTGCATTTCAACTTCATCCTGCAAAATCAGCAGTTCGCTTAATTCCTTGCAAAGCACAACTGCCCAGCACACACAGGGTCCAGCCCTGAAATGTTTCAGTAATAATGAGATCTCTTAATTAGGTGGGTTTGATAAGGAATCAAAGGCATTTATCTTGCTCTTTATGTCACCTAGTTCCCTCCTTTGCCCCTGTTGATGACACAATTAAAAAAGAAACAAAAACACAGCCAAAAAGATAAACCAAAACCTTAACTAATGTGGCATCTTGTGTGTTTCTGAATTCCTCACTGTCAGCGATGGAAGAAGAAAAGCCTCAGAGCACAGAAAGCTCAGCCCCCAAATACCTGCAGGTGGAGGAGAGAACAAGCCCTGCTATCTTACAATAACTTTCTCTCTGCCTTTTTCCCATCTCACTTCTGCTGCAAAAGAACTTTGCCTTTGAGGTTCTGAGAGTGAAATATTTCCATTTTTTCCCCTTTCCACCAGTTCTGACAGGGGACCAATGAAGGTTCTGGTGCCCCTTTTTCATCCCTTCCCCCTGCCCATGTCTCATGTCAGACAGTCCAAAGCTGCTGCTTCTGGCAGAGTTTTCTCACGTGTGCTATTTCAGTCTAATGTGTCCATCCTTCTTCTGCCTTCCTTGTTTTTAACATCCACCTTCCTGTGCTTCACAACGCTGCCCTTCCTCTCCCTCTTTCCTGGTTTTGTTTAATGACACTCATCTCTCGTGTCTTCCAGAGAGGCAGAGCTTTAACTGCCTCTGCTGGTTATTCACACCCTCCAGCAAACACAGGCACATTAGGGAAATAAAGCTTCTGATGGCACTTAAGGGTGTTTAAGTAACATGTGGTGCTCTCAAGCCTCAGGCTTTTCAAACTCCAGAGCTCTGTGAGCACAAGGTGCAGGGTACAAGTGGGGCTCTTCCCCCAGCCCCAGAAAAGGGATAAAAATTCTTTACTTCGATAAAGAATAACAGACTCATAGGATATCCTGCACTGGAAGGAGCCCACAAGGATCATTGAGCCCAACCACTGGCCCTGCACAGGACACTCCAAGAATTCCACCTGGTGCTTGGGATCATCTCTCTGATTTTGCCTTTACAAACTGGAATGAGCTGTACTGGTCAAAGCATTCTTACACCAGTTCAAGGGAAGGGGAGAAGGTTATCCCTTCAGCTATGCAGACACCATGGAAAATGATGGAAATATAAATCTAGCCTAGATTTTAGGATCTATTTTTCTGGAAATGTTTGCTCCCCTCTTTCAGAAACACTGAAGGAGTTTGCTTACGCTCAAGAAAGAAGAATTTTAACTGTAAAGAAAGTGCAGGCAGGAGGAAGTGAGCCAAGTATGGTAATATCAGCCCCCAGCTTTGCCAAGAAGTTAACCCCCCCTCCCTGGCTGTCAGTGGAGGGTGGGAGTGGGTGGTAGGTGGTGCTGCTTCCCCAGCAGAGGCACAGAGACAATGCAAACTGCTCTTTTTTTTTTTTTTTTTACTTGCTGCTTTTATAACAGGGCTCAGAATTGCTTTGCATCCTTTAAATAACCCAGACTGGCAAGACTTTGAGCAGCACAGGAAACAAAGGCCTTTTTGGGGCAGGATTCAACATGTGGCACCATCAGCACCCATCATCCTGACCAAGGAATGATTAAAGGTGAAAAGGTGCTGGGCTGTGCAGAGGGAAGTGGTTTAAGCTGAAATGGGGTGAATAGATACAAGGAAGGAGTTTTTATTATGATGGTGGGGAACACTGGCACAGATTGTCCCAAGAGGTGGTGGATGCTCCATCCCTGGGAACATTCAAGGCCAGGTTGATGGGGTTTTGAGCAACCTGGGCTAGTGGAAGATGTCCTTGCTCACTGGAGGGGGGTTGGACGAGATGATGTTTAATGTCCAACCCAACCATTTGTTCCAGCCCAAACCATTCCATGCATTGATGGTTCCATGTGCCTCTGCCTGCGGCTCCTGCCACCACTCAGGAATGGTGTCTTGCAGGGAAAGTGCCCTTTGTGTGTGTCACAGCAGTGTCACACATATGGGGCTGTGCCAGTTTGCCCAGGAGATGCTGTGACAGCAGCTCCATTTTTACACATAGAAATGAGAAATGCATCGAAGAGATGCATCCATGAATGAGTCCACATTAGGCAGGTTCTGCTGGTTACACCAAAGGGATGTGTCAGGGCTTGGGATGGCCCTTCATAACTCACTTCAGCTGAGGACACCCCAGTGCTGCAAAGCACCAGTTATGGAGCAGATGTTGGACACAATAAACCCCACCTGCCTCGACTGGTAGGAATATTTCAGGTGTCTGTGTCAGGTGCTGCCTGAAAGGACTTTGAGCCTTTTCCAGGAAGCTGCTGAACCCACTATTTACAGTGTGCCTTTATGTATTTCATCCAGATCAGCAGGGCCAGGGGGAACAGGAGGGTTCTACTCCCTGGTTGAACCCTGAGTGTTTTCCCGCGATCTCAGGGCACCCTTTGGAGACGCACAGGAAGGACTGGTGAGACCTTCCTGGAGGTTTGCAGCTGTTAAAGGCAGTAAACACCAGAAGTGAGCACAGCACCAGAGCAGGCTGCAAAGTAAACACAGGAAGCTGACTCAAAACTGAGACAACAACAACAACCCCTCCCCCAAGGACGAAAAGAAGGATGGATTTTTTTTAAATCCTCACAACTTGAATGGGCTCAAGTCCGAACTCACACACACACACACACAGGAACACAAAGCCTGGCTCTGCGCTAGCAGCCTTTCTAAGTCACTTTTAAACAAGCAAGGGCTATAGAAAACTATGGAACAATAGAACGGACCTACATGTTTGTTTTGAGCCCCAGAAGCTCCTGCCATGGTTGGGTGCAGGAGGAGCAGGAGCTTGTGCTGGGATTGCTGGTGACTTCCCCTTTGTCTATTCAAGGTAAGCTGCAACAGTAACTTCCTGCTCGCTCTGCTGTGAAAATACCCTCTGTTAAGGTATGAAAATAGCGCCGGGTCCCATCATGCTGCAGCCTCCAGAACACTCCATCCCTGGGCACGGAGCAACTTGCAGAGCTTTGGGGGACAGCTAATAAATCAAATTTCAAAGGCCAGGTGCCCCGAGCTGTATCTTTCCAGCAGTTTAAAGTCTATACAACTTAAAAGTCATAGGCCAAATTCTGAAGGATGTTTGGTGAATAAAGAAGAAATGCAAAGAAACAGCAACAAAGGAAAGTCAGTGGGGGGGAGCAGAGCTCTCTGTGAATTGCCCTCAGCACTGTGAGCCAGGTGGGGTCATTCTGCTACAACTCATTTTTGGAGATTGGATTGAGAGCAGCCCTAAGGAGAAAAACTTAAGGGTGTTGGTGTTGACCAGAAGGTCCACGCAACCCAGAAATGTGTGTGGCAGCCCAGAAACCACCCATGTCCTTGGCTGCATCAAGCTGGGGATGCCCCATCCCTGCAAGTGCCCAAGGCCAGGTTGGACAGGGCTTGGAGAAACCTGGGCTGGTGGAAGGTGTTCCTGCCCATGGCAGGGCCTTGAAAAAAGAGGAGCTTTAAGGACCCTTCCAACCCAAACTGTTCTATTATTCTATGAAAAACCTGTCAGCAAAAAAAAGCAGAGTATCAACCTAAAATATGTTTGCAATTCATTTCTAGCCAATTTTTCACTTCAGAAAAGTTTCAAGTTTTATTTCACTATGACTACAACTGAATCTCTCCATTAAAAATTACTAAAGCATAAATGAAGCATCACTTCAGTCTGAAAGATTTTTTTCTTCATTTGCATGTTCTGTTCCTGCTCCAGAACAAATAATCTTTAGTCTTTCTGTGTTGCTAAAAACTGGAAAAAAAATCAGGCTTGCATGACACAAGGTGAAGAGTTTTGCCTCATTCCTCCTCTTTCCCAGACCCACCAGGCAAATCAAACACGGAGATCATCGTGCACCACTTCTAAGAATGCCTGTGGGGATTTTCAGGAGCACCCAAGGATCTGTCTGCACTTAAACAGCCTTAAATACAGCCCTAACAATGTCAGGAGGCTTTGTGTAAGCCAACGTGCTTCTTGACCCAGGGCATTGTCAGCTAATCCCACTGAGAAAGAACTGAGCTTTCCTAATCTGATACTGTTTCCAAACAACGAGGCTTGACCTGACAAATAATGCCCATTTAGGGACCCCTCGACGATATTCCCAGTCGTGGCTTTGTGCAGGGAAAGGAGTGTGTTTGTCTGACAGCTGCAGGAATCAGGTCGTTGTTGGCACCTGGTTTGTGAGTCCTGTGCCATGACAACAACCTGTGCTGGTACCCCAAGAGATGCCCACCCCATTGCCTGGGTGTGGAGGGGAAGCAGAGCCCCTGCTCGGGGCATGTGGCATCACACTTCTCGCTTTCCCACAAAGTAACGAGCAGGAAACAGCAGCTAAAATGAGGAATATTATTTGCTAAACACTCAGGGTCTTCCTTCAACCAAGAGATGGGACAGATTAGCCCAGCCACAATTATTTATCTCCTGGGAGAATCATTGTCCACCTGCTTCCTACCCCCAGAATTTTTGTCGCCGCATTCACGTCGTGCTCACGTCCTTAGAACGGTTAATGAAAATCTTCTGTCCTCCTTCAACCCCTATTTCAGGAACCTCTATTTTCCCTCTTCCCTGGGTCATCCTTAATAGCATCGGCAGACACGGAAGGCTCTGCTAAGCCTGTGAGCAGACAGGGCTGCGGGCACAGCCCCAGGGGCACCTCAAGGTGAACTGAGGCACGAGGGCTCTGCAGGGGACACCCATGGGGCTGTGACACAGCCACGAGACACAGCCCTCTGTGCCACCAGCCCTGGCATCTCCTGCCAGCCTTACCCTGGGGTTTTGGTGCTCCACTCACATTGAGTTCACCATAAAGCAGGTGCTGGGAGAAATGAAAAAAGGAGGGTTTTTTTTTCCTTAGAGTTGGTTATCTTCTTTTAAAAGAAAAATCAGCTGCTCTGAGGAAGCCCCAGACTGCAGCCTAAACTTTACTTGGCACACAGTATAGACAGTTCCTGTGCTGGGTAAGTACCTTCCACCTAATCCTCAATCTTGTCAATATGTATTTACCCTTAATAACTTGGATCTGGGTCATCACTTTGTCTTCCATTTGTTTCTGTGTGTCCTAAGCTGTGACTCTATTTCTGTCCAGGCTAAATGCTTGGTATTCCCCCTAAGACTTGGGAAGTTTCCAGCTTCTGTCTCACAAAATAAAACAAGCTCTAAAACAAAGCCTCTTTCCAGCCAGGCACTGTGTTGTGGGCACAAAGGCTTGTTGGGGTCTGAAATTTCCCACCCTTAAAAGTATGTCAAAGGTATTTTCACAGCTTCTGCCTCGTGTCATTTCTCCAAAACATCTCAAGTCATTTTCCTTTAGGAGAACAGGGGATGAAAAAACCCCTACACACACACAAACCCCAACCCTCTAACGCCTGTGTCAACAGGTGGGGGCTAAAAATTTCATTAGGGGAGAAAAAAAGGGAAGCAGTAACAGCTGCATGTGTGTTTGGAGGAAATCAGAGGGGCACTTTCCATCTGGCATGTGCTCCACCACAGGCAAAAGAGCTTTTATGAGACTTGGAACTCAAAGACCACTTGTATTTTGGGGAACAGGCTATTCTTGCCCAGCCCATTTGAGGCAGCGCAGCAACAGCAACTGTTGGAAATACCCCATCATTCTGCCCAGGAGAGTTCATACTGTGGCTAAAAAGGGGCAAAATAAGTCCATCTCCAAGTGGGAAGATGGATATGGCCAAGGTGAGGATGACTTGGTTTGGTTTCAGCCAAAACCTGTTGTGAAACACTGGATTTGACCCATTTGTCTCTGAGCTTGAGTATTTCTCCCACTGATTTAGGACCTGACATGCAGGAAGAGATTCCTGCTTTCAACATTTTCAGCCTCTGCAGAAGAAACACCCAAAGCTGAAGCATCAATTCACATAAAGGCTTCTCTTCACCTCAACTGCCCCCAAAGCTGCATCAGCTGGAACAGGAGCACAGACAGCACCTGCACCAAGGAGCAAATGGGCTTCGCTTTGCTTCCATTGTCAGGTGTGCCCAGGAAACCTTTTTTCCTCTGACGTGAAACTCTCTCCAACTTTGACAAAGCAGCTTGTCTGCAATAAAACAAAGTTAAGTTCCAGAAAAGGGGGGTGCCTGTGAAGGGAGAGGGCAGAGAGCAAAGCAGGGCCTGAGGAACAGCCTGGGAGTTGAGTTTATCTCCTGAAATGCAGGGATATCTGTAGGTCCTTCTGCATGCCACATAAATGTCACCACAGACTTTAGGCTTGCCCACCTTCTGGTTTTAAGGAGAAGTTCCATCCTGGAAACTTCTATTAAAGGAATTTTCCCAAAACCTGTACCCTCAAACTATGTCAAGAATTCTGCCTGAGCTGACAAAACCTAAAGGGCCACACTCCCCCAGGGAACCACAAACCCACACACCAGTCCTGCAGCAAGCCCAGGCTGTCCTGAGGCTGAGCTGGTCTAGGACTGCCCAGCTCCTGCTCCAGGGAGTTCATGCTGGGGGTAAATAAGGCACTGACAGTTGCAGCAGCACAAGGGAGCATTTCTCCCCCTCAGCTGTCAGACCTGACCTGACTCACCAGCTCTCCCATCCACTGCCTTCTGCGCAATAATTCTCATTTTTAACCTCCCCATAATCAGCTGGCTCAGCTCAGCTGCCACTGCCCGGGATGCTCCTGGGCTGAGGATGTGTCATCAGACCACAGAACAAACTGGATCTTCTCACCCAGCCCTGACCCAGCAGGACATTTCCATGTATTTTTAACTCAAGCCAATCAGTGAAGCCAAAGGGATTGTGCTGCCCTGGCCCTGTTGCTCCCTCTGCTCTGTGGGTTTGGGTGACCTGATGCATCATCGTGGCTTGAGCTTTCCACAGGTCATAAAGTTGGGCTTATGTTCTGCTGAAAGTCATAAACACTTGGCTCTTTTGGTGGTTGAAGTAGAGATGTGTAACCCACTATATTGGGGCCAAAACAGCCTGTTTTTTTCTCCACAGAATCATTTCAGTTGGAAAAGACCTCTAAGATCATTGAGTCCAACTGTGCTGGGCAAGAAAACAGTTGGAATTTGATTTTATTTTTTTATTTTGGGGGGTGGTTTTAGTTTTGTTTTAATTAAAAATTGAAATTCCAACTTCAAGTTGTGATTATGAATTCATCTTAGCACATCAACAAGCCTTTTCTGTAAATCAGAGAGCTGATCAGTGCTGCTTCTCCTGCTCACTGCCTCCCCTCCAACTCTACAACTGATTTTCAAAGTATTTATCATTCCTGTCTTCTCCAAAGCAAAGATGCCTTTGGAGCTGAGCTAATTGTGCAGAGGTCAGCCCTGCCACCCCTGAGCTATGGGAAGGGCTCCTGGCCTACAGGCAATTCAGTGCAAGGCAGGGAAAGATAATAACCTGCCACTCATAAGAGCAGGAGCACAGAGAGAAACCAGAGGGGTCAGAAGAGATGCTATACAAGAGAAATAAAAGCCCTGGCAAGATTAACTATTTGAAAAACAAGCAAGGAGGTTGTTTCTCAGTGTCCAGGCTGGAAAGAGGCTGATCAGCCCTAAGAGAAAGCTCAGCCACCAGGACCAGGGCCTGGAGCACTGCACTGCTCTCCTGCCAGTCCAACCTCTGAGCAGAGCAGTTCTCACTCCTGGGGTTTGTCCTTTGCTTTTTCCCCAGAGCAGGAATGTGTTGCCACTGCCTGTTACGTGGTAAGCAGCATAAAATTGAATATATTTGCTTTAATTCAGCTACCCCAACAAGAGAGAAGCTACAACAAAGGGAAGCAGCCAAACCAGTTACTGAAACCCACTGGGAAGGAGCCACAGCTGGGACTGTTTGGATTTGAACTGTTTGTCTGGATGGACACACAGGGTGTCTCTTAGGCCCTTCTGGGCCTGTTTTTGAAGAAAAAGGGTAGGAGAAAAGCAAGTCGTTATTGGGATATTTGTTGGGCAAAGTGCCCTTCAGGGAGCTCACCCACATCAGGTGGTGAGAAGAGGGCTGGTCCTTGGATGCCCTTGGTGGATGTTGGTCCAGCCATATTTTTCTCCATCAGTTGTTCAATCAGAGGCATGAAAATGGATGCAAGTGTTGGAGGTGAGAGGGGACACCTTTTCTGACCTGCTGAATTTCCTAACAAGCTTCAGAAACAGCTCCAAATGGGACAGGTGGGAATTCTGCTGTGCTCGAGTTGTATTTTTTTTAGTTGCCTCAATTTAATTTAAAAATCTCCAGGCAGGAGCAGCAACTGTGTCTGCAGGGTGTGAGCAGACAAGTGCACCAACACACACAGGGGTTACTCTGTGTGTTCCAAATGCATGTGTGTCTCCATGGCCTTATTCCTGCAAACAATCTCCCAGTGTTTTCCTTTTCACGCTTTTAAATGTAAATGTTGAAAGTTCAGAGCACACCAATAAAAGATGAGTGATGAACATTCCTCACTCCCCACTTTAAAGAACAGCCCAAGTCACAAGCAACATAAAACCACAGATTTTTCCCAGGAGTAATAGTAGAAACTTCATTAGTTGAATCATGTGTAATCAGAGCAGACAAAGCAGAGAAGATTGTCCTCTGGGGTACAATCCTGTAGCCCTTCCCTCCTACCCCAGAACTTTCCCTCAGCTTGTTAGCATGTGCCTTTCCTTACAGATTTCGTGCCAAGTTAGGTCCTTTGCTCTCCTAAAAATGAACAAATACCAACTTCTAAACCACTGAGAGCTTCCAAAATAGTGCATGTATTTCTAGCTGAATATCCAATATGCTCAAGATGACTAAATAATAAACACATGCCTTTAATCTCAGAAATTCATTAGCTGTCTGTGCTCTCCCAATTTTTTCTGCCAGTCAGGTCACAGAGGTCAATTGGCAACACAGGTAGGAAAATAGGAAAGGTCTGATCTGTAAAATATATTGTTTCAAGTTG
>JAOXXN010000230.1:10231108-10249603 GCA_026770055.1 Myrmophylax atrothorax
GGGCAGGGACACCTCCCACCATCCCAGGTTGCTCCAAGCCCTGTCCAACCTGGCCTTGGACACTCCCAGGGATGGGGCAGCCACAGCTTCTCTGGGCCCCCTGTGCCAGGGCCTGCCCACCCTCACAGGGAGGAATTCCTTCCTAATCTCTAAGCTAAACCCACTCTCCTTCAGTCTGAAGCCATTCCCTCCCCTTGGCAAATGTAAGATGTGTTTCTCCCTAAAGCCAAGGCAGTGATAAATCTCCCATTGACTTCACGTCGTAGCAAAGAGCAGTTCAGGGTTCTGGTTTTTGTAACATGGACAAAAATCTGCTGGAATCAAATGAATTTCAGTGATAACCTCATTTAACAGAGCACTCCTATCCAAGACAGAAAAAAACCCAGAGGTTTCCAAAAACCAGAGAGAAGGTAGTGGCAGAAACAAGAGTGGGACTGATTAGTCCAGAAAATGCAGCTAAAAGTTCTTGCAATGGTTCAGCCTCTGCCCAGATCAACCAAGGTCCTGATAACAAAGCTCTGTGCAGACCTGCAGTTTCATAGTCATTAATCACACATCTAAGGTGGTTCTTTGCTGCTAATGAGCACATGGGGTATTATCATGATTTACACCTTGTCTTTGGAATACACCTTCCCCCAGAACTCCTGCCATGTGTGCCATGAAGGGCCTCCTTTACAAACATCAGGAAGGGCAGAAATAACAAGATTCTGCAGCCAAAATCTGACCAGCTCCAAAAAAAGTATGTTGGGAGTAACAAACACATGTCATGGCAGAACCTGCCTGAGATAAGAGGAAATATATTTAATCAAATCCAAGCATAGCCCTTGCAGATGTGGAAAGAATGTAACAGGAAGGGATTTTCAAAAGGTTTTATAGCAGAGTTGCTTTGAATTTTTCTTTCAATTGCCCCTTGCTCTCTTTCCTTGGGAATTGGGGAGCACAAATCCCCTGTTGCAGGTTCAGGAGCAAACCCTGGCTGTGTAATACAAAAAGGCAGGAGGAAATCTGTCCCTCCTTGACTAATTCTCCTGCTGATTTGAAATTCTGATGCTGCAACAACAGGAATTCACACACGTGGGAATATTTTTCCACAAACCAACTTGACTTGCCCATTGGACACCTGCTAAAATCAGGGCAAAGGGAGGTTTCACGTTGGATTTCTCTCGCTTTCTGTGCCTCACAGTGGGTGGCATTTTCCTCCCTCCTTTCCTTTTTGTTCTCCAGTGCAGAAGGAACTTATTTATGAGGGAGATAACACAACATATCCTAGAGGAGCCATGTTTTGATACGTGTCCTGTGTTCAAGAAAAATGAGGTTAAATCTTGGACTGGAGCAAACTATTTTTGAACATAGGAACTGGGTGGTAAAACACTGGGGGGGGGGGTGTGAGGTTAAGGTTCTCAGGCAGCTTTGTTCAACTCTGAAAAAAGATCTACTTCTTTTCCCCCCCCCCAGGCAAAGTCAGTGTTTTACACTGGATACAGGACACCTTCACCTCTTGATGGTTAAAAACCATACCATGAAATATCAGCATGGACTTAAAATCCCTGCAAGTGTTTTGGGTGGCAAAATTCCGTGGAAATTTGGGTTGAGTTGGGTAACATTTTTTCCTTACAATGCCTTTAGTACAATCCAAATTTCCAGCCCAACCAGCATTTTTTCCCCCCGAAGATTTTTCATCCTCCGGTGACAATTTGCAATGTGTTATTCCAATTAATTGTCAGCTCTTTCCAGCCCTGGGCCCGGAGTGTGGATATAAACCCGTCACTCTCAGGCAATTGGCTCTGCTTTCCTCTCATTTATTTGCCAAGACAAGAGCTTTTGGGTGACCATCTGCTTCTTATTTCAAACCTGTCTGTTTTTGTTGATACCTGACGTCCTGTGTCTCATGCAAAAGCTCCATTAAAGATTGATAAGCAGGTTTTTGTTTTGACAGAGGTCTCCTATTCTGAGCAGCAAAGCTTTACAATTCCAAGTTAATTTTATGTCACAGCTTTTTGTTCCAAGCACTTTAAATTCTGTTTCAGACCCATGTTTGGCAACCATTTCCAAATATGATTTTGAGTTACTTTATGAAATTAAATAGAGTCATTTGTGGGCTGAAATACAGGTATTTGTGGAGTTAGAGCCTTAGGAAATGTGAAGTTAGGGCTCAATCTACTCTTCCATACTGGTTCCCATGCTAAGCCTGCTCAGTTTTCAGGCCAAAACAGCTTTATTTGCTGTTGTATCACTGGTAGGACCACGCTGGGCCTCCCCACTCTCACTCTCCTGCAGCTGCTGCCAGGTAAAAAGCTCCAGGCAGAGAGCCAAATACCAGCCTCACCACCTCCTAAAAGGGATGTTTATTAACTCTATTGACTTCTTGTCCTTCCCCAGCTGGACAAAACAGCTTTAAACCCTTCCCAACAGTCACCTGTTAAATGGCAATGACTTAAAACAGGCTTGAAAGTAAAATAGGAAGAAATAACCCACAGAACAAGTTAAAAATTGTGACTACCACCATCACAACCTGCTTCCCCAGCCCCACTCTGAGCATGGCAGGGACCAGCAGTAGGTGAGCGCAAGGTTGCTCCAGCAGCAGACACAGAACTCAGGGGCTGCTTAAAACCCTCTCTGCTTCCATTCTCCTGGAAAAGATCTGATCTTGCCTTTGCTCACCTCACATTTGTGACCAGGGTGTGATTCTGCCATTCAGAACATGGTCATTTTAGGGTTTCAGGTAGAAGGAGCAGCCTGAGCTTCCTGGAGGTGATTCAGTTTGCCTAAAGCACCAATTGCTCGCTTTATCTCTCTTTTTTCCCATCCTACCAACATAGAAATCTAATATTAGAGAGGACGAAGCTCAGCCAGGAACGTCCCACTCTTCAGGTGGGAAGTTGATCTTGTCTTCTCTCTTAATTATTCACAGAAGCAGCTGATTACACTGCATTTTTCCCCATCCACACTAAACAGATCACATGTAAGCAAAATCCTCAGCCTTTTTTCCCCTTCTGTTTTCCTTATTCTGTTCCTATTTTTCTCAAAGTCTGTCACCAATGGCTGGTTTCCTTCTCTCTGTAATGGAAATTTTGGGATTGGTTGAGAAAAGCCCAAATCCTAAATCATTAAGTAAGATAATATCTCAGAATTATTACTTAACAATAAGAAATTTCATAGCAGACTTTTTGACAGGACATATTTCACTTACAAACCCATTTTTTTCCTCCCTTAGGTTATAAGGTGCTTAAATCATTTTTTTGAAGGAAGGAGGAAACAGCTGTGGCTAAAACACACTTTTTCCATCTGTCATTTCATCTTTATTTTCTCTTTTGGTGCATGCAGCACTCTCAGAGTGAAAGCATCAGCAGCAGCGCCAATATTGGAAGTTAAAGAATGTAAACTTGAACTTGGATGATTTTGGTCAAGGTCTGAAAGCAGGATTTCTGGTTTCCCCTTGTTTTCTGCCTGGGCTGGAGGTCACATTTCTGTTTCAGAGTGGTTTGAAGAGGCAGGTGCTGGATGTGCCAACCTCTGCCCATCCCTCCAGCCTGACTTTGCCCTCAGCTGGGAATCACAATCACTGGAGAGACCCAGCACCAAACCTGATCCACCAAAAGGAAGGACCAGCACTGGACTCATCAGAGAATCATTAAAGTTGGAAAAGACCTACGGGAGCCTCAGATCCATCATTTGTGCTGCAGCTGGTTCTAATTCCCAGGCCTAGTTTATGGAGATGACTTTAGGCTGAGACTATTGAAAATAAAGATCTTAGAGGGACAGGAGCAGAACAGGCTGATGAGCTGAGACAAACACAGAGTGCTTATTTAGATGAGACTCTTCCCAAATTGTCCCTTCTCAGGCACACCTTTCCCTACCCAACACTTTCCCTGAAAGGCATTTCTTGGGCTCAGTAACCAAAAAATTACCACTTGGGATCAGATCCAGATGTTGTCTGTGGAAATGCCAACTTCAAGGTACTTCAGAGGAAGACTCAGGATGCCTGACAACAGGTATGGCAAAGCAGCTGGGATATGTATCATCCACTCAACCTCACTCATCCCTAAATGCTAAAAACTGAAAGGTAGAGACTCAAAAAAATAATATTCAGGAACATATTTACTGTCCTAAGTCCAGGCCTCATTCTGCAGTAGGAGAGTAAAATACAAAGATGACAATATATAGAGAGAGCTTTCCATCAGGGTAAAGCATGGGTGGAAACACCCAGAGGATTTCATTTATTTTTTTCTTTAATTCCTTCTATGTCTTAAAGAGCAGAATGGATGAATTTGAAGCTTGACCACAGAGAAGCCCCATTCTCTTCTGATGGGAGAGAAAGTTTATGAACTAAGGAGCAGCTTGGTGAGACATCCCACAATAAAAAACAGTGATTATTTGGATGAAAAAGGAGTGTATAATCCCACAGTTATTGTTCATTTTTGTGCCAGCTAAGCTGGATTGGCACCTCTCCCAAAAAAGCCAGCACATATTTTGATTTTGATTTTCTTCTTCCTTTAAAAACTGCCCCTGTGAAGTCAGCCAGGATTTAAACAAATACATCTATAGCATGATAATACTGCCATTAAAATAAATAATTAGGAATGAGGCCTGAAACAACTGTCCAAAGACACTTCAACACGTAAATCAGCCTGAGTATTTGAATAACAGGGAGGTGATGATGGACCCTGTGTGAGGAGGCTGTGCTGGACAACCAAAAGCCTTGTTTGGATAGAAAGAGCATCAAACAGAGCAGTGCAAGGGCTGGGAGTTCCTGGGCCAACCCATCTCCAAGAGCACTGCCAGACAGGGCAAACGGGTGACATAATTCTTCCCACTTGGTTCCACGACTCTGTGGGAGCAGAGCAGCCTTCAGCTGACAGAGACACATCTCACCTCTGCAAGCCAGGCCTCAGCTATTTTTTGTTGGTTTTTAGCCTGAAAAGCACTGATTTTCTATTAAATTTTTTTTGGCTTTGAAAGCATGGGAACACTTATTTCAGAGACTTCCATCTCTCCCGTAGATCCCTATGGACTTGTTATTGATGGGGATAAATATTGCCCCACGTTCCCTTTTATTACTTGATGTCAAAGAGCTTGACTCATCCATGAGTTACAAAGGGAGTTTTTCAGTGGGTTTGAGTTCTCGGTTTCCATCTTTATTGAACCATTTCAGTCTTTTCCAGGGACACCTTCCACCAGCCAAGGTTGCTCCAAGCCCTGTCCAACCTGACCTTGGACACTTCCAGGGATGGGGCAGCCACAGCTTCTCTGGGCACCCTGTGCCAGGGCCTGCCCACTCCCTAAGTAAAGAAATTCCTCCTCACATCTAATTTATTACTGCATTTATTAGTCCAAATCAATCCATTCATGTATCTCACAGCCCATTTGCTCCCAGGGTTTCAGTTCATCGCTGTCACTCAGAGAGAGGACACCCCAAATAAAGGAGTGCAGGTTTCAACCATCCCCTTCAGCCCTGCCCTGAGTGGCCTCCCTGTGGTGCCCCCAGGCTGCCCCCCCGTGCTGGTGCCTGGGCTGGGACCTTCTCCTCTCCTCATTCCCGGGAAGGTCTCTCAGACCCCGCTGGGTGCTGAGTCCCAGCCTGTTCCTGGGGCTCCCAGCAGGAGCTGTCCCCAAGGCAAGGCAGGGCCTTCCTGCACAGCACACACAGGACTCAGGGCACACAAATGAGTCACTGCTGCAATTTTTTTAACCCCCACATCAATAGATGCTCGTGGCAAAAGGTCTGTGGCAAACACCGATTTGTTTTGTGATATCATTTCTTTGCCCTACAATAATTCCATAGGAACTTTAGAAAGCAAAAATTATCTTCCATGTCATCCCTAGGAAGTCTTACTCTTCTTCTCATGCACATCCCCCAAGGTCAAATAAAGCTTTGAAAGTTGATTTTTTGTGGAAAACAACATGGTAGTAACACTATTGACATTGGCTCAGGAGGGCAGATCTTCCTCAGGAACAGGGAAAGCTGCTGCTTTTTGTGTCCTCAGAAAGGTGGGAAGTCAGGGGAGATAAGACAGGGCACATTTGGCAGTGCATGGGGTTACCACAGATCAGTATTTTTCAGGCAAAACGTGTTTCTTTGTTGAAAAATGGTTTGATTTTGCAAATACAATTTAACATGTGAGAACAGACTTCGGGAACTTTTTTGTTTTCTGTGTGAATGAACTTGCAATGATGCTTTTAAAAAAGAAAACCGCCTCTTTCAAAGGTCTCCTCATGTGAAGGTTTTATATGTTTCTAGAAGCATGACCTGTTCAAGGTGTTTAATTTTCAAGGTGCAAAACACAAATGCTTTTAAAAATGCAGGATTTTCCCCTCTCTGATGAGCTACATCTTGTTTGTCCACTTCCCAAATGCACAAAAGTGCTTTGACATAAAATCCAGGGAAACGAGCAGAAAAAAATAATCCAATGATGGGACCAATGAGAGCCCAAAGCAGCTGTGGATGAGGCTCCTGCTGATGCACAAAATGTGTATCCAACTGGGATGGGGATTTTTGGTCTAAAACCCGTCATCCTTAAAGCAAAGTTTTAAGTTTGCAAAGTTGTAAAAGACCTGAAAATGCATCTTTGAGTGGAAAGGTTTAGTCAGCTTCAGAAACAGTGTTCATTTCTAATGATGGAAAATTGCTAATCTTCCCAAGTTTGTCACCAAACCAGTGCTAAAATCTGAATGGAAAAAGTTTTGCAGTCATTTCTGTGAAATGTCATGGAATTCTGAAAAGGAGAAAAATAGGAGTGTTACTTCTGTTGGGTTTTTTCTTGCATGGTCTGGTAGTTTGTGACTTGTAATCAGGAGTTGGACTGCACTGACCCCTCTCAGGAAAACCCTTCAGGTACCAGGAAAATGATGTTGATGGGGAACGAGCTTGGAGAGGACACCCCGTGTGACCTCAGAGCCAAGTCCCCCAGCCCCGGATATTACCGTTTCCCCTACGTCAAATTAGCAATTCCAAGTACTAATTACTGTGGTTTCTAACACATTTCAATGAACACGGTAAGAACATTTTATACTAATCCAATTAACAGATTTTTCCCTCTTTTTTTTTTCCCCCTGAAGAAAATGCCTTGCAAGCCATTGTTTTGCCGGTTAACAATTTGCTGCTGGTACTTGGGGACCAAACACAAAACAGATCATTTCCATTTAACCGATTTCTAGGAAAAAACCGTTGCCTGCTGCCTCCAAACAGCCTCCAATATTAACACATCACCCCGACAGGCAGAGCGGAAAAGAGCAAAGAAGGAGCTCCCAGCAGAGCCGTGGAACTAATGCGGACCCAGAGTAAATACCGGTGGCAAAGGAAATTCATTAGCTAATCTTATCTAAAAGAGCACGTCTAAATGTGTCAGGTGAGAAAAAGCCAGCCCAGCTGCAACTGGCTCTCCGAGCTGCCTGTGTGAGCCATGGAAAGAACGAAGAGGCACAGACTGTTGCACATCCCTCAGCCCCGCTGGGGCACCACAACCGGCAGGAGCAGCAGTTTGGAGGTGACAAAAGTCCTACTGAGCCCGTGGGGGGTGAAACAATGAGATGTGCCATAGATCCTGTGCCTTCTGCTCCAGGGGTTTCCAGCTTGGTGCAAAATATCTCACAGAGTGGCTCTTTAGAGTAAGAAATAATAGGAAATTCTTTAGCATTAAATATATAAATACCTGGGGGGAGAGAGAGAGAGAACCAGAGAACATCCTGAGTTAGAAGGAACCCACAAAGATCATCAAGTCCAACCCCTGGCACTGCACAGGACACCCCCAAATATCCCATTATGTCCCTGAGAGCGTTGTCCAAACCCTCCTGGAGCTCTGGCAGCCTTGGGACCATGCCCACCACCCTTTGGGGGAAGAGCCTTTTCCTGAGATCCAGCCACAGGTACTGCTGCACACCTGGGCACCATCAACAAAAGCTGGGCAGGGTCAGGCCCTGGTGTGAGGCACAGCACAAGCTGTTGGGCTGCAGAGGCAGAAAATGAGCTGCAAATGCTCTGAAGCTCCCTGGGAGTTCCATGGAATACAGGAGGATTACACCTTGCCTTAGGACTGGTTCTCTTTAACCAAAAGTGTCACCTTCCAGAACTGGCTTAAAGTAAAAAAACTAAAATCAACGTTTTCCCATCAAAGTTCTCACAGTCTTCCTGCATGTTTCTCCCTAGTTTCACCTTTTTGGATCACCTCCCTCCAGTGCCTGAGGTGTGACAGTTTCTTGGAAACCCTGTTCCTCACTTTTGGGTACCTACTGAATCCTTAGCAAAAACCCTCTGCACGTTCCCGAGTTCATAGACAGAACAGCTGTGCATCTTTACTGCACATATGCTGCATTCTGGTTTGGCTTGTTCACCAGCAGACAGGAAAGTTTTATTTTTAGGCAGATGTGAAAGCCCTAATTTGTTGCAGAGGGGAATAGAGAGCCTAATAATAGCACACAATACAGCCAATGCCAAATTAATTAATGGAGACCAAAACAGGTTACAGCTTACGAGCCAAAGCTACTATTTTCCACTTCCCCAGCTTTCCCTCTCTCCAAAACTGTGTAGTAGAGCAGGAATTGGGAGAAGTGTCCTCTTTCCCTGGGATATCTGCTCAGTACTGGAGGCTCTTCTGAGGGGCTCTGCAGTGAGGCTTGTTTTGACCTTACAACACTCTGGTGGAAGAGACCAACCTGCTTGTCAGTTGTTATTCCTTCTATAACTGACCAACATCCTTCAATCCCCTTCTTGATGGACACATCCCAGCAGAGTGGGAGGGGCACAGAGGAGGAAACCTCAGAGCTGGGGAGAAGGTTTTGAGGCACAGCAAACCCTCTGCTGTGATCAGGTGCATCCACCTCGTGGGTTCCAGCACCCAGAGGGAGGGCTGGAATAGCTGAGCTCCCACTCTGCTCTCGGGTGACCACACGTGTTTGCTCTCAGCTCTTTCCAAGTAGGAGCAGGAGCCTATTTTAAGCTCTGCCTTTCCTCACGCACACACTGTTGCCATGGCTGCAAAACTAATGCACATGGCAAGAGAGTTCTCACTCTGTTGACTCAGCAGACAGGCATGTCACTGCATCTCGATGGTTCTTAACTCGTGGAAGTGAGAGATGGTGGGGCTGAGTCTTGCCCAGCTGGTGCTCCAGTGGCCTCGCTGTTGGCTCAGTGAATCCCAGCAGCTGACACCCTAACCCATTGTTTTCTGCTGCTACACCTTCCCCACTTGTTCATCACAAATGGTAATTAACTCAGCTTCCCCTCCTGTGCCACCCCTTGAAGGATGGAACCCAACAGAGACAGCAGAAATTGGTATTTGCTCTCCTGCTGTCCATCCTCACCAATCTGAGTGTCCAGGGAGGGGATGCCCATGGCAGGCACATGGAATATCTCAACCTTTCCCTTGCACCAGATTCCCAGAGTCACAGGCAGCAGTTTAAAGAGATTAGAGATAGAATTATAAACACAAGGGCTACCACGGGATTTGACTGCTAAAAACAGTGCTAATGCCAAGAAAATGAGAGACTAGAAGGGGTTGACCAAAGAATAAACCTTTAGGAAGGGGGGGAACAAGTTTTCCTACATTTTCTGGGGGAACAAGTTTTCCTACATTTTCTAATTTTTTTCTCTAACTTGCAAGCCTATTTAATTACCTAAGAGTAGATGAGTTAATAATCTGCAAACCTGGGACTGACTCATTGGCAGAAGGTAGATGGGAGACAGGCAGGTTTTCCTCAGGAGCCAAACAAGGTTCCAAAAATAACCCCCAGGAACACATTGTGTTTGCATCAATAGTCTGCACTAAGTGACACCACTCCCTGTCTGCAAGTGCCTTCACTCAGCCAAGTTGCCCCTTCATTCCCTGCTGTAACGTTAGAAGTGTTGATACAAAGCAATAACGATTAATTCTGACAAAAAAAAAATAAAAAAGAGAGCCCATCTACTCCAAGTTTGCTGTGAAGGTGTCCAGGAATCAGCCATGGAGATACAGAGTGTATTGCACAGATTTCCACTGCATTTAGGGCTGGGGGTTTTTCACATTTTCCTTTTTCTTTGCATGGTTGGGGCAGTGAGAGAGAATCTTGGGGAGCTCCGTAGGTGTGCATGGAGGTACAGAGAGTTCCTGGGGAGCCAGGAGGGCATCCCTCCCTCTAGCTGAATAGAAGATTCAGACTCCTCCATCTCATCAGCTCCTCTTCAAAAGGGTGAACAACCTCCTCACCTGAATCCTCAGTTAATTTACAAACATGCTCACATTTCACTTAGTTTGTGACTTGGCAGCGTGTAGGGGTTGCTGTTTATCAATTCCCACTTTTGTTTGTGCCAAGAGTTTGCAAGACTTTAACACCATGAAAATCCAGCCACTCAGCTCAGTTTGAAGCTGTCAAGTGTCAAGATATAAATATTACCTCCCAGCTATTACTGTTTATAAAGTGATGCAGCTCTTTAAAAAGTCAAGTTATACCAAATCCTCCCGTGGCTTCCTGCAACCGTTAATTCCAAAGGCTGCTTAAACATGTAGGATATTTTCCCTTTGACATGCTTTAAATGTATTTGTCATTAATCTTGACCCTTTGACTGTTCCCTGAGGGACAATGAAGTGATCAGACAGCTGTGCCCCTCATAACTTTTAATACTTTAATTAAATCCCCTTTGGACCTTTTCCCCTCCTCTATTCTTTCTTTAGTTCAGCCACCAAGAAAAACTACCACAATTTTAACATCTAAACACTGGAAACTATGAACATATAACAATGCAGAAATAATTTCTTATTTTTCAATTTACTTAATTATTTTTAAATTTAATTTCTGGAATGAATGAATGAGAGTTCTATTTTCTTCTGAAAGCTCTTTTTGAAGTCACAGTGGTTTGGCCTCGTGTGGATAACCATAAACAGAACTGTACAGCTTTGGACAGATCCTCTTCAGAGAGAGTTCAAGTTCTGCTCTTCCATAGTTTAACAAGACAATAGTATTTATAAAGCTTTTACCCACAGAAATAGTTGATCTGTTCTGAGAATGATCAATCTCATTTAAAGGTAACAGGCTTGGCTCCCACATAAAACAATCCCTATCATCTCACTCTCCTGTCCTCCTGCTGCACATCCAAGCCTTGGTGTTTGGGATTTATTGGCATGTATAGGAATTGCTGAAAATGTCAGTGAATTGGCAAATTGTAAATATCACTGACATTAAAAAACAAGAATTTGTTTTCCACTGCCTCAAACTTTCCATTAAAGCACTGTCAAGAGTGAGGATCACTTTGGATTCCACAACTTTTCTTGGAGGGATTAAGGAAATCAAGCAGGATTAAATCAAAGCCAAATGACTCTGCAGTATTTGTTTGGCATAGTGCAGGTGGAGCACATTACTAGAAGTCTGCTTGATTTTCACACCTTTTTTTTCCCCCCTTCTTCTCCACTGGGGATTATGGAACACTCCTGATCTCAATTAGATGCATTTGTGCTTTATTTGTAAGGGCACAGGTAAATCTCACCTCAGTAAAACAACTTTGGCTGTTTCTGTTAAAAACTCCCCCAGATAATGTGAGCTTTAACCAGTCTGAGGTTTTTTGCAGCCGACAAGCTGTTTCCTTGGGAAACATCACAGGAACCTCGATGAGGAGAGGTGGCAAGTGAGTTTTGCACATTTTTAAGCTCATCGGACCTCAGAAATCAAGAAGCAGCTCAGCCATGGGGAAGCAGCTTCACCAAACACCCTGCAAAGCCTCACTGAGTTTGTGGCACATCTTCCACCTACAGGGAAACAATTTCCCAGAATCCAGAAGAACCTCTAAACACATGGACTATGGGACTGTCCTGTTCTTTGGACTGAAACTCCCCCAGTTTTACCATCCTGCAAAGCTGCTCCAGGAGAGGGAAATGGTTTTGTGCACTCTCCTGCTCCACACAGGACCCCCTGAGGTTTTCATGGCCATCACCCCTGAATTACACAGCCTTGAGATCCCTCACTTCTCTGGAACACTTACAGAAAGGCCTCCCAAAGCAGCATCCAGGAAAGATTTCCTATCAGTCTGGGAGCTAAGACACCTCTGAAAACAGAAACACTAAAGCAGGAAAAGACCTCAGAGATCCTCAAGTCCAACCTTCAGCCAAACACCATCATATCACCAAGTGCCACATCTACTCATTTTTGTGCATGGCAGGGATGGTGAATCCAAGTGTTGTGCCTGTTATTGGCAGGAAACCCTTCAGGACAGGCAGGTGAACACCATATTTTTCAACCCAGACATCCCCAGCCCAGCTGAGCCCTGCAGGTCAATCATCCACCAATGTCATCCCTTCTGCTCAGCAGAAAGCCAGTCCTGGTTTGTTCTCCTTCCACATCAATTAAACCTGCCAGTGAAGGTGCCTCTGGGGATAATTCCACTGGAGGGGCAGCACAGCTAATGAACAGCTTCCATAAGCTGAATTCCATTGACCTCTGGAGTATGAGGGGACATTCCCTAGGACAGGGAAGATCCCCTGTTGTCCCAGAGCATCC
The DNA here is from genome assembly GCA_026770055.1 of Myrmophylax atrothorax. Taxonomy (NCBI): domain Eukaryota; kingdom Metazoa; phylum Chordata; class Aves; order Passeriformes; family Thamnophilidae; genus Myrmophylax; species Myrmophylax atrothorax. The sequence goes on from JAOXXN010000230.1 coordinate 10,243,568, forward strand.
GAGGGAGGACCTTTAGCTCCACCACAGACACGTTTCTCTGAAGCAGAAGTGGATGGAGCAGATTCAAACGAACACAGAGAGAGGGAAAGGGCATCTGAGATAAAAGTGGCTTATAAAATAACTTGGAATGTCAGCACATGATTATGTTGTTTTCCCCTCAGTCACTAGACAGACTGCTGTGTTGCAAAACACTCTGAAGCTTGAGAAACTGCTAATGGGCACCAGCTTTTGGAATGCCATAAATGCTGTTTTACTGGGCTGGAAAGGCAATGTCTTGTACAGGCAGAAGTCAGATGGGGAAATATTTGTACACTTGCAGCTTGTAATAAAATGAGAGAAAGTGGATTATTAGGTTTTGTAACTCATTAAAAAGGAGGAGCTGAAAAAAATTAAAAAATGTGTGGGATTTCTGCACCCACCACTCACAGCACTGTGGGTTCTCTCCAGCCCTTTCTCAAAGTTGTTTAACCTGCACAAAGATGACACCATTGACTCCCTACACCCCATCAAAGGCAGCCTGAGCTCACGAGGCCACGTGCAGCTGAGAAAATCTCAGAGATGAGAGCACTGACCCTGGGAGACACTGAACACTTGGGGTAAGGGGCTTTGCTTTGTGTTTGAAGGTGTGTGAGAGCAGTTCCTTGTCTTCCAAGGCAGCAGGATCTCCAAACCCAGCTGTCTGCACAAGGCTGAGCCCAAAGCCAGATGACTGCAGGCCTACGTGGCTTTTGGCTGAAGCAAAGAGGAGGATGAACTCGTATCTGCCTCCAATAGATCTTGACTTGCCCCAAGACTAATCACAATGGAATGAAAAAGCCTTTTACTTTAATAAAGCAGAGGGCGGTTCCAAAGGTAAAGGAGGAAGAGATACATTAAAAAAGAATAAAACCTCCTTTCAAAGGTATTGGAAGACACTGAAAGGCTCTGCAATCCCTCCTTGGCAGCTCCATGCTGAGCACCAGCTTCTCTGCTCTTTGTTCTAAGAGCACTTCACGCTCCTCAGGAGACAGACGTGCACTAACGAGGCTTTTACTGGCTCTGACAGATCAAAGTTGACCTGGTAGATAAACACATTTATTTAATGATTACATTTCCCTGTGCCAAATGAAAACACATAAAAGTGCAAGATTCAACAGCTTTGTATATGTTTTTTTTTGCTTAAGCTACACAATGGAAATTGTTTGTACTCTTTGCCAGAACAGTAACACTCCACAATGTCGGATTTGGCAGGGACAGAGCAGAGCCCAAATCACTCTCCAGTGATTGCTGGAAGAGAAAATCCAACGATTTGTTTTTACACTTGCAAGATGTGTCATGTACAGTACAGAGGGATCCTAAACAATTTTAGCCAATCATCTGCTGGCTCTGGGGAGACCAGAAGACATTCCTTCTGGGATAAGGTAGTCAGGCCTTGGAAGGGGCTGCCCTGGGAGGGTTGGAGTCCTCACCCCTGCAGGTGTCCAAGGCACACCTGGCTGTGGCACTCTGGGCTGGGGACAAGGTGGGGATCAGGCACAGGGTGGACTCAGTGGGCTGGAAGGACTTGCCAGTCACATGTCTGGCACGTGCCGGACGTGGCTCTGGAGAGGAGGAGCAGCCACCAGTCGAGGCTGATGGAAAGGTTATCATGAACTTGAGTGAACGTTGGGTCAGGGCTCAGATACAGCTCAATCACAACCTCTTAATTAGGTCTTGCCATGACAGCCACCATGTTATTGAATAAAGATCCTTGTTACAGTTCTGTCATTAAGCAGATCTGAAACTCTTTAGAAGTTAATTGGAATTATCAGAGTTCATTTTTCCAATAATGTGAGCAGTTAAATAACTAGTCAAGACTGACAATTTTCTCTACTGGATCTGTAAAGACATAATTTTCTAATTTGGTGATGTTTGACTTCTTTATTCTGACACTGTGACAGTTTACATATTTATTTACTTACTCACTTGCCTTTGTGATTCCCATAATTGTAGGCATTAATCTTCACTCATTTTATTTTTATACCTTTATTTATACCAAATTCACTTGTTGCAGCCTACTTAGCACAACTCTTCATTAATATCAGGCTTGTTTTTCCATGTGTGAAACTAATGAAAATTAAAATGGGACAAACACTTGTCAGGTGCTGAACACTCAGTCTTTCTAAATGCATTTATCAAAGTGGCAAGAACATTTCTGAAAGCAAGACTGGCACCTGGGAATTACAACACAAAAGTCTCCCTATGGAAAATGAAGTAACTTTTTATGTGCTGGAAGTGCCCAGTTGCAAGCTCAGTCTTGTGGTGGGTTTATTTTACCACCAGGCAGAGCTTAACTCCATAACTGACTGAGCCCTGTAAAGCACCCCCTGAGTAACTGTTGATGGGCCAAAGCCTAAAATAGTTTATAGGTGGTATTTCTCCTCTGACAATGCTGACTAAAGTTACCATTTGGTGTACTGGAAATTCTTAAATAGCACCAACAACAGTGGGCTAATAATAAGCTGAAGGCTGAGAGAGACCTGAGCAGTGAGCCTTGTCCAGGGTGTTGCTGGGGCTCAGTCCTACTGGACAGGAGATCAGCTGATTGGGTGGGATTTCAGTTTTGTGTGCTCATCTTCATAATTTCTAGTAATTTTTTTATTTCTTCAAGTATTTGGGACTGATTTTAGAGACCCCACACCTAACATTTAGCCCATGAAAAGCTCATTTGAGTAGAGCCAGGTGTGGTATCAGCTGCCACCATGGCCAGTGTCCTTCACTGAGACCAAAGCCTTGAGCAGGTTCATGTTTCTTGCCTTCATTATGCTTAACACAGAGAAAAAAATTCCCCAAGTGTTCAAACAACCCCAAGAACTGGCAGTATTTTGCTGCCACCTTCACCTCTGTGGGGCTTGGTAACCCACCCTGAAAGCTGTGCCCACTCACAGAGCAGCTCAGGGTGATCCCACTCAGAACAGCACAAAGCCTCAATATCCTTCCTGAGAGATCTGACTGTGAAATGATGGCATTTTCCTATTTTTATACCTGGAACAAGTTACCTTGGTCTCACACCACACAATTGTAGTAGGAAAAGGATGAACATCAAGTTCCTTACTTTAATTAAAGGCTGATTAATTCTTATCTATTTTGACAGGACAGTATGACCACAGGAGCATAAAAATAAGATTCTTGTTGATACAGATATTAAAATCCTGATTTTTTTTTTTTTAAAAACCACTGCAAGCCTAATAACAGAGAAGGAGATGAGATTCTGATACTTTAGGAGGATCCCAAAGTGTCTGCAGACAAGAGGAGAGTCATATATGCATTAAGACAAAGCTATACATTCTTCCTACAAAAGATTATTTTCCTTGGACTATAACCATGTGTGAAATAACGTGGAATCATTTTGGTATTTACTTTTTGAAACATTATAATTTCCAAGCTAAAGAACAGAATGAGCTTAAGATGAGCTGAGCATTCACCACTTCCACAACCCCAAAAAAGGTACTGAAAACTCATCTTCCAAGAAACCCAAACTACTCCAATTACCATCTTTTAGCCAGGATTTCCCATTTCAGTGAGATTTTAATAACCAGTTCAAATGATCATCTTCTAAGACATTATCACCTTTTTCTCTGCTGTGATGGATACAGAAGTGCCCTTATTTTATTTTTACTTTTGATATTTAACCAGGGGGTTCTCCCTTTCCTTACTGCAACATCTGGAGCCACATCTGTCCTGCAGGACAGGACACTTTCTTCAATGCTCAGACTCAGGTATAAGAAGTTCCTCCTTGCTGCTGAAGTTACCCAACCCCACAGCTGAGAAGCACAGGAAAATCTGGAGACCTAGATGGGCCCAAGCAGTGCATTTGGAACAAACCAACCTTTCCCCCTCCTTTCCCTGAGCTCACCAGGTGCTCCCTGCTCTGGGCACAGCCAAAATAAGGGGTTCTGCTCTGGGTTACTGTAACAGTAGGTGGAAATCAGGACCTGCCTAACCTTTCCCCATGTGTATATTTATTTTACAGCCCTGTTTTTCCACAGTTGCCACTGGGTGTAGTGCCCCAGCTGTCCTGGCTTGCTGGCAGGGTATTTTTATTCACTTATCTCCAACCTAGCAGTTATTTTTTTCCATCAGTGTTTAGTTTCCAATTCCCTCACCCTGACCCCCTGTGAAGAAGAGGGTCCTCTCTTCACCTCTGAACTTGGTCCTTCCAGCAGCTTTATCAGGGATGCACCAACTTCTGTGGTTTGGGATAATCCATTTACCCTCTCAATGAGTTTCTTACTCACTAAACATGTCATGGTCTTTGCTGGTGGGAGACTTCACCACTGGCATTCCAGAGCAAAGTAATACAGTGTCAAAATCACTATTTTGTGTGATTTTACCTCTAAATTTCCCCTGGGATCCAGAAAGCACCCATATTTCCCAGTTATAGGTAGATGTTTCAGTTTTACTTGGTTTTAATGTAAAACCCCACATTTTCAGCTTAGTTCTGGGTCAACAATTCACACACAAACTATAGAATTCCTAAACTACTGCTCAACCAATTAAGCACAGTTTTGAAGGAGTCAGAAGAGCTCAGACTCCCGTTTCTACCACAGAAGAGACTTTATGACAGTGACCATTTGTTTTCATTGCTGGCAAATGTGGGACACCTCCCTGTGCTGCAGCACTAAATGGATAAACACAGTGAACATCAGCATGCAGAGGAGCAGCTCATATATCATGGGATTGAATACTTGATGTGCAAGGAGAATAAAAATGAGGGAAAAGGAAAAGTCTCAGTACCAAAAAAAAATAAAAATTCATCTCGAGCACAGAAGTTTCTGATCAGGTGAAGAGTGAACTTCTGGAGCAGCCAAGAGGACCACCAGAGGAAACAATGAGCCAAAAAGCAGCCAGAGAACCCAATAGCCAAGGGGCTTTCTTGGTCATGCACAGACCTCACCAGCAGCTCCTCTCACAGCAAACTGTGGCCACTCAGCCAAAAGGTCCTGATCAGCAAACTTGACTTCAGCTGAAAATAACCATTTTATTGAGCTTGGAAAAAGAAACTAAAGTCAGAGGGAGAAGTATAGAGATGGCACCTCCACAAACATCCTGTAAATTTGGCCAGACTTTGAGCTGCTGCATCCTGTGAATAGTTCCCTGAGCAGAGCATGGGCTCAGTTTTACAACCACCCTTTACAAGAACTCTTTCATGTCCTTGTTCCACACGTGACCCACGAAACAGATTTAGGTGCCTCATAAGTAGGCAGATAAATACAACATTTCTGGCCTTGGGCTTTAAGAGCAGAGATGAGGGAAGAGTCCCAAAAGCAGATCCAGAGCATCCTCACAAAGGGATGGCTGCACATATGCCTGGAAAGCACCTGTTAGTGGAGATTAGCAAATAAATCTTTGAGGAGCAGGGCAGATGAGTAATGGCCCTACCAACGACAGAGCCAGCACTGGGGGGAGAAAATGGCATCCATAAAAATCATCTGCAAATAGAAAATCCCAGAGCTCCAGACAGGAAAGCTTATTTTTAAGCAGCTATTTCTGTGTTATGTGTTTCCACTTAACATTACAGGCTAATCACTTGCAGCTCCATGGGAGGGTTGAGACCCACTTGCACATCCCCAGATTTCCATCCACGGCCCTTTGCTGAATTACCTTCCTGACCAGCTGGACTTGGGCACAGGAACAAGTGCTCTGCACTCTCAGAGACACTTTTCTTTGCTCCTCTGCCTCCACTTGATGACAGTGAGTGCTCTCACACTGCACTGTTCCTTCCCAGCACGTACACTCAGAGAATGTAGGAATATTTAAGAAACAACCAGCACAGTTTGCCCTTGCTACCCTCGAGGACATTATATTTAAACAATATTTGTTTTGCAGCTGAATGTACCTTTCCCAGAATATTCTGAGTCAGAGACATCCATTTCAACAAACTTATATATCTAATAGCTGTCCTGAGGTCATAAGATACCTGTGCATAAACAGGAATCACACAAGGGTTTGGGTTGGAAGGGAACTTAAAGCTCATCTCCTTCCACCCCCTGCCATGGGCAGGGACACCTCCCACCA
>JAOXXN010000230.1:10265244-10283950 GCA_026770055.1 Myrmophylax atrothorax
CATCCCTGGGAGTGTCCAAGGCCAGGTTGGATGGGGCTTGGAGCAACCTGGGCTGGTGGGAGGTGTCCCTGCCCATGGCAGGGTGTGGGACTGGTTGGGCTTTAAGGTCCCTTCCAACCCAAACCATTCCATGACCCCATGACACACACACAGAAATGAGGCACTTCTGATGAACCATGAACACACACGCAGGGCACAAGCAGAGGGCAGAGCAGGGCAGAGCTGCAGCTCCACATTGCTCAGCTCGTTGTGCAATGGCTCAGCACAGGGTCGTCACCCCACCTGGTGAGGTGCCTCCAGCCTGGGCTCTGGCCATGGGAAAAGCTCTTTATTTCAAGGCTCAGTTGCAGTTCTCTTGCTGAACAGCCCAGTGGTTGGTTGCTACGCTACAGAGCAAATATTTTTCACCATTCGGTTTGTTTAACAACAAACAAAAAGCTGTGGGGAAGTCATTTTCTGTTCTGATTTACTACAGGGAAAACCAAGCCTTAAAGTGAGAGCAGCTTGGCTTCATGGGCAGTTCCTAGAAGTTCAACATGGAATATTTCCTCTGGTGCCAAGCCTCAGGATCACCTCAGGGCAGCCTGCACAGAGCAGGGAGTAAGGAAAATTCAGCCCTTCCCATCCAAGGTACCAAAGGAGACTTTTCTCCCCACCTTCCACACTCAAGTTTTATTTTTTGGGATTAACACTCCTGAGCTGCTCAGGCCCCCCTGGGTGCTGGGCTGGGTGACAGAGGGTTATTTGCAACTGGATTTCAAGCCAAAGCCGGGCTGATTCTCCCCTTTGTGACTCAAGTTTTATGCCCTGTCCTGCAAACACAGCCCCACCCCTTGTGTGCAGTGTTTGGCAGTCAGGAGCTCACCCACAGCAGGGCACTCTGTGTGGCATCAGGGCACATCACACCTGCCCTTAGTTCAACACAAAGTTCACTGGGCTCTTCATTTGGAGAAAGAAGAGACTTGATGACTTTCATGAACTCTGAAGTTTTGGGGTGGGGGAGAGGAAAGAGTTCAGCTGCCCCTGAAGTGCTGATACACTGACAACTTTGGTTATAAATTAGCATCAAACATTTCCAGGAAAAAGGACAGGATTTATCAGGGAAAAAGGGACCATTAGAGCAAAGATCTATCTTGGATCCCATTTAATATTTCAAGTGCTGTCTCACTGACCCACAGACAGGGAGGAATTTGACCCACCACAACAGTGGAAGAGAGTTACTGCTAAATGCTCTGCTAAAGTGACATCTCTTAGAAATCAGACACAGGGACAGTATTTAAAAGAGTAATTAATGGTAACTGATATTCAGTAATGTGGGAATGAAGGAGGAAAATTAAGCGACATTTAAGAAGACGTTACTCAAGATATTAAGCACTAGTTTTCCCCCGAAGCATCACAATAATGGATGTGATAAAGCTGATAGAACTTGAATAGTTTTTAAGCCACAGAAACAATTACATCACCACACCTCCACTGAAGGACCAGGCAGAACATGCAAATTCTGCAGCCAAACCCTGATGCTACAAGAACTTTCCTTCCTCTTGTACATAAGCAGCTCACATGGTCCTGCTCCTTGTGGGTCACCAAAGACACAGAGAAACCTTTCACTTGTTTTATGTATTTGCACACACATTATGTACAAAGAACTTTATAAAATAAAGCTGCAAAATAGGGGAAACAGGATAGGAAAGACAAGAGATTTCCAAAGATGGCTCCCAGGGCTGGCTCAGGCAGCATTTGCTTGGTACAGTCAGAAAAGGATATGCAATTATTTAATTTGATCTACTGTGTGTCAGAAGCCTGAATCAGCCTTCCACAGGACTGAATAACATACTGGGAGGGTTTGACTAAGCCTAAGTTAGAGCTTTGCTAATATATATTCTGCTCCTGAGGTAGCAGATCCTCAGTCTTTTGAATATCTTCACTGTCCTTGGCAACAAGTTCCAGAATATCATCAATAAATTGCATTAAAGAGGTGCCCAGTCTCTAATTTCAATTTGTAGGACTTCAGCTTCCAATGAAATACTGTATTCTCTGGCAGATTAAAAAGGCCTTTGAGTACAGAAATCCTCACTGAAAGGGGAAGTGACAACATTTAAATTACCACTCAATCCTTTTTACAAGCTAAACACAATTTCTAGAGTCTCACTCTCCATTTTAAACACATTTAGCCAATGCAATAAAAGTTAAAACAATAAAATGCTGCCTGCTCAGGCCCTCTTTGCATCAACCACAGCTTTGCAGAAGTGCAACCATTTGGGGACAATAAGCAGATTTGTTTGAACAGCAGAACAAGGCAGGGGATTGCACAGGACAGGGCAGGGCTGAGGGGAACGTGGTGTGTTCTGGACAAGCATCAGGTAACTCACAGTGAGACCCCCTGGCACTGGGCAGTGCCCTGTGCTGAGTCAGCCCCTGCATGCCCACCCTCAGCCTGAGGGGATTATAAAATGAAAGGGCAGCTTGACTGACAGGGGATTAAAGTCCCTGCAGAGCTCCAATCCGATTGGGATCATTCCCTACCCCTGCCAAGCTCCTGGAAAGCCACTGCAGGGCTCACCTCGGGAATGGACCCTTTGGGGGTGACCCGTGGGTGCTCAGTGGGCACCAACTCCTGGCAAAGCTTTTCCTCCTGCAGCAAAGCCCTCAGTGGGCACCAACTCCTGGCAAAGCTTTTCCTCCTGCAGCAAAACCCTCAACTCCTTCTCCCACCCTCTGTGTGAGCACACAAGGGCTGTTGGACACGCTGAAAATGCTGCAGAGACTTCTCCCCCTCTCTTGAGAAAAAGAAAAAGTGAAACTAAACTTCTGTCCTGCTCAGCACTCTGCCCTTCCCGGAGAACTCTGCAGCAGGACAGGGAGGTTGTGCTTGTCTCCAAGTTTTCCCATAGATCCGGTTATTTTAGTGCAGCACTGACCATTTTGGGGCAGTAAATCTGCCAGGGGATGGCAATCACTGATGTCAGCAAGATGACCTCTGGGAAGGGGCATTTCTCTTGTGGTTTGGAGCTTGCAGGCTCGTTAAAAAAAAAGAAAGGAAAATAAGGCCAAAGTTTAAGACTTATTCAATACCTTATAATTATCCATGTAGAAAATCTGTTCACTCAATTCTTATCTCTCCAGCATAGCCTTGAACCAATGGTATATGCTGATAAAACCCTGAGCAAATCTCCCCCCTGAGCAAGTGTTTTCCAAGGAAGCAACAAACTCTTCAGGGCTCTGCCCACCCCACACTCAGCTCTCACCCTGCCAAAGCTGCCCTCCAGCACCACCAACAGCACTGAAGTCCTGCAGGACATTTCACTGCTTTGTTCTCACTTCCACCACCTTTTCCTCCCCTCCCTATTTCAGTTCTTCACTATTTGATTTATTCAAAATCCACAGAAAAAGCATCAGGGTATTCAAAACTAAGCTCAGCAAGAGGCAGCAGTGTCAGGACAAGTCATTAGCTTAGATCTTAAACCCACAGTGAAATCCATTCCCTCACAAAGATGCTGAACAGCTCCTGGGGATAAGCAGCCAGACTTCAGCTCTGAGGGGCCAGGAAACAAATCTTCACAGCTCTAACCATTTCAGGACCTGGGTTATGTTCTCATCATTCCCTTTTTTCTATGGCCCAAAGGACTAACTTGGCAGGTATAATATTGCCCCCAGCAGAGAACAAAGCTCAGAGCCCTTGTGCTTATACTGCACTCATTTGCCCGCCTGAAAACCATAACCCCCTTGTTTTGTTGCCTTTAAGGGTCCTGAGATCAAAATAAAGAGCAGTCAGTCCATAAATAGCATCAATCTGTCCACAGATTTGCACAATTAACACTGGACATCTTTTTTTCTGGCTTTAAAAAGCTTCCTTATAGTAAAAGGTACATCCTGAGGGGGGTTTCAGCTTCATCTGGAGCCCAACAGTGGGTAACAAAACGTGGTCCTGACTTTGACATTCCCTTCAGGGTATTTGTTGCTGCTGGGTGTAAATCCAGCATTCATTGAAGAGCTTTGCCCTGCAAGGACCATCTGACTGCCCTGCTGTGGGTGAAGGGGAGTGGAGCTCTGAGGGACAATTGGCATAAATTTGGTTTAAAATGTTCTTCCCAGGAGAAAATACAGAATCATCAGGCTCTGAAAGGTTCTCAGGTCCAGGTGCTGCCGAGTCTTAGGCAGGGAGGTGCCAACTAGAAGATGCTCAGGGCACAGAATGGAATTCCAGCCAGAGCTTGGGCAATCCCACCCAGAGCTGATGGAATCCTGTTGGGGACATGGGCAGTGGCATTAAATCTTTTCAGAAGGAAAGAAATAATCCTTTTTCCACCCTTAGAGAACATAAACTGTATACACCCATCTCTGCTGATGCATCAGAACCCAAATTATCTCAAATGATACAATTCTGGGCAGGTGTCTCACACATCTCCAATTTCACTTAGAAAATACTTAGTTTGTCATCCACTAATTAACTAAGTAGCTGGAATGTTGTCCAAGATGTGACAGCACACAGAGGAAAGTTCTAGGCCCTTCCAGAGTGGTGCCTGTTCTAAACCCAACCCTGCACTGCCTTTGGCTCGGAGTTAGAGAGAAACAGCCCAACTCACCACGGCCAAGAGGAAACCTCATTCCCTCCAGACCAGCATTAGCACTGATTTTAGCACAGCAGAGCCACAATTTGCACCTCTCAAGATGTTCTTATTGTTGTTTCTGTATTTTTCTCAGCTCTGTTCAATCCTTTCAGCTCCCACTTTTGCTCCTTCAGTAAACAGATTTCACCCATTTTCCATTAGAAGACTCCAGTGCAGAAAAGGAGACGAGCAATGAGCTGGGTTATTTTTCACTGATCTGTCACAGAGTGCCTGACTTTATTTACATGGATTTGCTAAAGGTGTGTAACAAGTCCAACAGGACTGGATATTTTAATTGGCAGTTTTCACTCTGCAGAATTATTCCCTTTTGCATTGCTAATACTTTCTCATTTCAGTTCATCTTTATTTAACCAAAGCTCAATTCCTGCAATATATAAACCCAAGGAACACAGGTTTTTTCTTCAACTTGCAGTAGTTTCCAGCCATTTTGCCCTGATCCATTTTAATCAGCAGGCAGCAGAATGCATTCCTGGCAGTGGATTTGCTCTGCCCAATCCATCCACAGAAACACCTGGGAGGGAACTGGGAATGTATTGATTTTTCCACATAGCTGCTGGCTACAAATCCATATTCATAATATAACATGGAATCTCTGGCTTTTATCAAAATATGAAATGGAAGCAAAAATATAGACTAAAAATATTAAATTAATGGACACTTTGTTCAGTCCCTTGGCACACAGATATTGAAAGAAAAGAACATTTATGTTGTGCAGCAGCTCAGCCTGCCAAGCTCAGCCTCTGCTGCCTGTGTTATTACAGCTCTCTGGACAGGAATGTTCTCATCACAGCCCAGCCTAACCCTCCACTGGAGTTGCACAGTCAGGACTTGGTGGCTTCACAACCTCCTGTCATTTATAGAGCAGTTCGAGTTCTGAAAAATGCATTTTCACACAGTCTCTGCCCAAGCCAAGCCCAGACCTCACATCAGCCAGTCCTGGTTCTTTGCACACCAAGGAAACCTCCTCCAGGTTCTCCTCCCCTCAATGCAGGGTCAGGGTAATGCTCATCATTCAAGAGCCAAAGACTGGTAACCAAGACTTGTCCATAGTTCATCATATAGTTGTTAGTGGGAGATATGGAGATATTGGAGAGCGAGAATCTGCAAGAGCCTGTAGTGGCAGGACAAGGGGGAAGGCTTCCCACTGCCAGAGGGCAGGGTTAGATGGGACCCTGGGAAGGAATTGTTCACTGGAAGGGTGGGCAGGCCCTGGCACAGGGTGCCCAGAGAAGCTGTGGCTGCCCCAGCCCTGGGAACATTCAAGGACAGGTCAGACAGGGCTCTGAGCAACCTGATCTCATTGAAGATGCCGCTGCTCTCTGCAGGGGGGTCTGGGTAAATGACCTTCAATGGGCTCTTCCAACCCAAACCACTCCATGATTCCACACACCCTAACTGAGCATTCCCAGTAGGAATTACAACATTAGGAAGCAGAAATGACATTGTCAAAACTTTTCAGTTTTCGTTAGTAGCACTTCTTTTCTGGGTTCTTGCAGCACCACCCCTTTGCATGCCAAGGGTGGTTGTGGGCACCAAGAATGGCACTAATACCTGGGTTATTTTCACAGCCTTAAGGAGAGGCTGTGCTAAAACCCTGCCCAGTGCCACAGGGCCTGACGTCACTGTCACAATGTGATCGGGGAGCTCAGATTTAAGATGTCCTAAAGCTCAAAGCCTCCTTAAGCAGTGGCTGCAAGGTCAGCCTGCACTTTCTGCCACACACCGGGGGCAAAGCCTGGCATGGGAACACCTCGTGGCCCACATTGGGTTTGAGGAGAGCAAGGAGTAAAACTCCCCTAAGAAATGGGTCCAGGGGACCCAGAAGAGCCTGGGACCAGCTCTGACAGAGTAAACACAGTGTGTGGATATTGCTGGGTCATCTTATAATAGCCAGTTAATAGATCTGCAGGGAGTTTATTAAGATCACTAAAATAAATTAGAAAGGAAAATAACTCATAGAATGGTCTGAGTTGGAAGGGACCTCAAAGCTCATCTCATCCCACCCCCTGCCATGGGCAGGGACATCTCCCACCTGCCCAGGTTGCTCCAAGCTCTGTCCAACCTGGCCTTGGACACTTCCAGGGATGGGGCAGCCACAGCTTCTCTGGGCACCCCATGCCAGGGCCTGCCCACCCTCACAGGGAGGAATTCCTTCCTAATAAACTGAAAACTCATTAAGGAATGCCAGCCCTCACCTGCTCAGCTACCTGCTGAAAACAGGCAAGTGGCAGCTTTCAGAGGGCCAGTAACTTTTACAATTATTTGTGCCAGCCCTTTCCCCCCTCCCCAGCTAAACCCTGGGGTAGCTGAGTTTGAGGCAAGTTCTCCTGCTTTACACAAGAATGGAAAGCAAAGCCTCTCAGTGTCAGAGAGTGTCTTTCCCAAGCATTTGGATGAAGGACAGTTAAACTAGAGAAGGAACTTTAGCTCCTGCCAGCACCTCACATAGTGAAGTGTCAGTGTCTGCACACAGGCAAATGTTTCAGTGGCTCTCCCCCACTGAGGCAACACAGCCCTTTGCACATGCTGAAAGCAGAAAGCCTGATTAATGTCACATTAACTTGATGTCATATCAGCCTTGGCAAAGTTAATTTGGTTTGAGTCCTGTGCATGAGCCAGCATGGGCTGTGTCCCTAGCACAGAGATATCTGGGGAGGAGCTGAACTCACAGCCAGTCTGGTGCTGTAACACTCCAAGTTCATCATTTCCTCGAATTTCAGACCTTCAGCTCACATGGGAAAGGCCCAAGAACTCCTAAAACCAGGTACTGCAATAGCATTTGACTCTGCTAGTATTGACACACTTCTCGAGCTTTTCAGAAACACTGCCTTCCTTTATCAGTTTATCTGCCTTTTCCCTGCCATAAAATATCCCTTGAATCCATGGGATGGAATAATCAGAATAAAATGAGCCAAAGGTGCTTTCAGTGAATGCAAAGTGTGGGACTGCACTTCAGGCTCCCTGCAGCACTATTTTTTAGTTCTAGTGCAGTAAAAAGTTACCCAGTGGCATTTCTGGGGGGAAATCAATGTGGTTTTGCCCAAGTGCAATGGCAAGAAAAATCTAATGGTTTCTGGTGAATTGTGATCCACATCTCATTCCTCAGCCTGGCACGGTAAGGAAAGCAACAAGAACTTGGTTAGAAGAGAAACACTCAGGGATTGAATCCCAAACACTCAAATTTTAGTTCTGTTTCATCAATAAATGATCCCCAGTTTCTAAGGGCAATCATTGCTGCTTTCCAGAGCAGTTCCTGACAGTGGGAGCTCAATGGGCTGCCCAGCCCCAGCCTGACTGTGCCCAGTCCCAGCCTGACCTCTTCTGACCTACTGAAGAAAATCATTTTAAGCAGCTCACCACTGGCATTGACTACTCACCAGGCAGGGAAATTTGAGGCTACTGGTATTAATTTGAAATTAAAGTCGACTTCTTCTGTGCAACTTTGCAGATTTTAGATGTCAGTGTTAAGTTAGAGAGCCTGCTTTAGTTTTAGCAGAGGACAAAATGCTTTCTGAAGGGGACAGATCAATACAAGAATTCTTATTGCAGGGGTTGTTTCAAGAATTTAACAGCACTGAACCCAGTAAAACGAACTCCTCAATACATAGAATCATATCCTGAGTTGGAAGAGACCCACAAAGACCAAAGTCCTGGCCCTGCACAGGACAGCCCCAAGAATCCCATCCCATTCCCATTGAGCTGTCCCTGTTATAAATACAGAATGCAGACATCAGGAAAACAAACACATATGAAAACCTCTTATTTTTTTTCTGATCCCCATTTTTGGAACAGTTTTCCCAGGCAAAGAGTCACCCTCACCAGCTCTCAGTGCTGACAGAGTGCCCTGACACAGCAAAGAGCTTCCTGTATTCCTGCCATCCTTCCCATCCACAGGGAATTCCAACTGGGCCTCCAGATGACAATTAGCACTGATTGAGATGAAGACAATTGACCAACCAGGTCAGTGGTGCACAGGAGAGGAGAGTTTAGATTGAGCTGTTGTTCCTGAACTTCTCAAACACTTTTTCCCCTTCTTGGAGAAGAAATCCTACTGATTTTATATTCTGGACCAGTTGTTACAAACCAGACCAGGATAGGATTAGCTCCAACCCCAGGTTCTCATGCACCATTCCAGCCCAGCAGAACATCTCACACCTGCTAAGGAGCTGAACCATGGCTGGGAGGTGGATTGTCCTGAAACAAGTGTGAAGGCAGCAGGCCAAGCCATCAACACAACTAATCCAAACAGATAATGAGGTTACGAGTGTCCAACTGTTTTTAAAAATTATCTGTGCTAGTTCCATGCACCTAACCCTTTACCAATTACTTTTGTGCTGCCTCGTGATGCGATTTCTCTCTCTGCCTTCTTAAACCAGTTTCCTGCACAGCATCCTTTGCTGCACTTGCAATGATAATTCCAGTACTGTAAATTGCTGCTGCACTGACATCCAGGTCTCAGCAGCCCCTGGGGAGGCCAGAAGTGTGCTGGGATGGAAATAGTTGGCTACAAAAAGTCAGAACAGGGCCTGAAAAATAGTCAAATAACATTAAGGTTTTGTGACCTCAATGCACTATGAACAAAGCCGTGCAGTAACTGGAGAGAGCTTAGTGTTGTCATTTCAAACACAAGAGGTTTAATGAAAGCCAGCTATGCTCCCACCATTATATGGATAAAAGCTTTCCTTTATCCTGCTGCAGAATTTCCTGCAGTGAAATCCCACCTGTAACACTATCCCCTGCTAATCCCCAGCAAGCACCGTGTGCTCTCCACAGGGCAGGGAGTGCTCTTTAAATACACCCCAGGCTGGACAGGGTGTTCCCTTACACTGCCCCAGAAAGCAGAGCCCACCCTTCACACCTTTCCTGCAGCAGGCACAGCACAAGCCTGCAAAGGGTTAAAGGCAAACAAACATATTTTGACCAGCAGCATCACATTATCTGAGCATCAGCCCCAGCCAAAATCAATAGTGCCATATGCAGAGTCTCCTGGGTGGGGGCTTGAGGGGTGGCTGGAACCAAACAGGCTGCGGGACTGGGGGGCTGAAATAAAACCTGTCACTGTTTCCAGAAAGCACAAAGAAAAAGGACAGAACTGAAGGGAGCTGCAAAATTCTGGCACAAACTAAAGGACAAGTTAATTTAACCTGGAAATATTTTGAGTGCATTCTAGAGAGGTTTCAGAGCAGAGTCAGTGAAGCCCCAGAGCCACCAGCTGATACATCTTTAAAAAGGGATGAAAAGCAATGTTTTAACAACACAGCTTCATTAATTTCTGGAAGAGTGTATGTAATTTGTCTCCAACATCAGGTGATCAAGTCCCCAGCCCTGAGTGAACATGCAGCAGCTCTGCCCAGCCCAGAGCTCTCACAGGGAGCAGAGCCCTGGGCAGGGGCCCCAGGCCACCTGTGCTGGTTAAAAATAGATGTCACCTCCATCAAAGCCTGACCTTGGATCTGTTTCACCACACAGAGCAATCTATAGAGGTAACAATTTGATGGAAACCAAACAAATCTGCAGCAAACACAGTCACGAGGTCTCTGCTCTGTCCCTGCTCAGGTTTCATCTACAACTGCTCATGCCTCACTTTGCTTCTCAGTTTACTGCAAGGACCACTCTGTAAAATACTTTTCTCCTGCTCCAGACAACCTTCCATGCCCGAGCTCATCTCCCTGAGCTACTGGAAGGGAAAGAGAAGCTTCAGAAAACCGATGCTGAAACTGGTTAAACCCTATTTGATCAAACCCAATACAGAGCAGAAGGCACTATTTTCAAGGCTAATACCTTTCCATTTCTCTTGCTATTCCAACTTCAGTTGAAAATTGTGTTTTGATTGAAAATAGCTCTGTTTCACTATTGAGCATCATGTTGCCACAGTGCACATCCTGTCAACAGAGAAACCCTGAATGGTTTGGGGTTGGAAAGGACCTGAAAGCTGCTCTCATTCCACCCCTTGCAGGGCAGGGACACCTTCCATGGACCAGGCTGCTCCATGGGCACACTGAGTCTTTGGCATCCAGATAAGTGAAAGTAACCCATAGATATGGGTATGTGCCTAATAGAGATTCATGAAAGCTGGAGGAAAAAACCCAATATTCCACTCCAAGTATTAATGGGAAAGCACGGGGGAAGCTCAGACCTTCTGGAACTATTGACCAAGTGCTGAGGTTCACCCAGATTCTGCACACAATGAAATCAAGCTCTTTGTGCTCTCATAATGGAATTGAGATGAATCACCCATGAATCCATACACTCAAAGTGAATCTATTTTATGTCAAAAGACTAAAATAAAGCCACAGAATAGCTGGAATGAAAATAACCACTTGGTGCTATAAATCCTTTATTATTTTTAGAGGAGAATACTTATTTTCAATTTAATGAAGAGGTGTTCTTGTTTTCCAGAGTGCTCTCTAGCCTTCACCTATGGTTGCTAAGGCTCCAATTCTACTGTTCATTGAGGTTCTTGTGGTCAGGATGGAATATCATGGCCAAAATACAATAGTTTCATTAACACAGATAAACCCAAGAGGATTCTGTAGAGCATTTTGGGCATCACTGGTCACTCTCCAGATAATCCAGGCAGTGATTCTCCAGCTTGGGAAGAGACAATATGTCCATCAGCAAAACCTGAGCACTCCAAATCCAGTGCAAACAGCCTTGACACAATTTTTCACCACCCAGCGTGTCAGCTGCACAACCTGCAAGGAATTTATGCAGACTGCAAGTTTCTGATTAGAAAGTTCTACAGATCATCTCTTCCCACCAGTGTTTTATTTTCTGGTGCACCTGGGAAAGCCCAAGAGTTGGGCACATCAAGCTGAGAACAGACTCTACTCCTCAACAAAAGTATGTACAAGTATCCGAGTTCCCACTACAAAGTGAACTCCAAAAATCTGGTTCCTGACAAGCTTCTTTCACCCTGGAAAAGTTTACCTGCCTGTTATCCACAGCACTGCTCTGAATCCTCAGCTTGTATTTACTCATTTCCCTACCTCAACTGTGCCAGAAACTGCACCACACGATTTTTTCCAAATGTATTTGCTCTTCACATTAACTGCTCATTTATCACAGTTGTACTTAGAAAATAAACATCTCAAGACCACCCTGCAGAGCTCAGATTTCTTTGGGGCAAGATGTATTTGCATCGATTTTCAACACATTCCTACAGCAGTGCATTACATTTTCTGTACTTAAAGTTGCTGAGGTTTGAAGTTGGGTGCATGAAATTCATGTCTTGAGTTACACACTGTTGTGAAAAGAACTGATAAAAGTGTTAGCAGCTGGTACAGGCTCAGATTTTTCATTCTGAAAGGTTCTGGGGTACACAAACCACTCTGGAAATAGTCATATTTATTAATTTGCTCCAGAGTTAAACTAGAGAACCTGACATTGCTCTGGGTGGTCACGTGCACCTGATAATTCTTTAGATGACAGAGGGAAAGAGGCAAAACTCTGAGCTGCAGAAGGAGCTCTTGAACCTTTCTCTGGGCAGAGCTGAGGGCTCCACATGGCAGAGGATAAAAATCACTGCAGTAATTTTTCTGCGACTGGGAGAAATCCAAATTGATGGCCAGCCCCATTAATTCTGCCTTTCTGCAGATTATATGAAGTGTTACTCATTCCTCAGCATTTTTATTTTATATCATTTTGCAAAATGTATCCAGATCTTACTGGCCAGGACAGAGGATCACAGTGAGCCCCAGTAGTGTTCCAGGGACATTGGGTTCTTACTGGCCTGGAGAAATCCATTAAATGCCAACACTTTCTAAAGCAGGTGGGTGAAAGTGGGGGGAACACAAGGCTGTTTGGGGAGGTTCATTGCTTTTGGAAATAACAGCAGAGAGCACCTCTAATAAGAAGGCCCTCAAGCTCTGCCCCATCCCTGGAAGTGTTCTAAGGCCAGCTTGGTTTAACCACCCTCACAGGGGAGAAGTCTCTTAAAAATAAGTTTTAATGGAAAGAAATTGAGCAAACCTGGGATCTGCATCAAGGCCATTGAAATGATGTTCACAAAATCAGTAAGATGATCCGAGGTAGTCTACAAAAGTGGAATTCAAAATCTGCTCAAGATACTCTGTGAAATGTCTGAAATTTGAGAAATTTGACTTGTAACAAAGTATTTTGAGCATGCAAATTGCTAACTCTGCTTATTTCCTGAAAGCTGGAACAGCTGGGACAGAATTCCACCCAGATCTGCATATTCAGATGACCATCCCCAAGGACATTTGCAAAGGTGGAGTGGCTGCACAAAGAGGTGAGTGCAGAGACCTCACTGGGGCAGATTTAATCAGACATGGGCATGTTCCTGCATCTGTTCAGCCTCCCCCAAGCTGTGAGGCAACACCTTCCCAGCAAACTGCATCTCAGGCAACCCTGGAACCTTCCAGCATGAAACAAAGGCACATCCCAGTCTGATCCCAGAACACAGAGCTGGGAATAAACTTCTGAGGGGATTTACCTTTAGCAAGCTGGACCTGTGAAATACTTATTGTGATGGTGAACAGAGCCCTGCCCAAACAGTCCATCTGGATATTGAACACGTTGGGATTGTCAGGACCATTTCCAAAAGGAACCAGCAGCCCTGGAGAGGGTCCCACTGCTGCCAGTGCACAATTTCAATTAAGTCAACTTGATCAAATTGCTCTATCATTCAATGTGCTGGCTTGGCTACAGCCAGCCATGTACCCTCCTGACAGTGCAATTTCTCTCCCAAGCCAAAGGGAATAACTCCTCAGAAATAAAGAGAGCTTAAACAACAAGGTAGATGAATAATAAAAGAAAAAACAACCTCATTTGCAAAGAATTTTTCCCTTTTTCCAATAACATGAAAAAATTCTAGAATTTAACACTTTCTTCAATTATTTCATGACTTTTTTTTGCACCTCAGTTGCATTACCCACATACCCAGAGGGGGAAATAGGAACCAGGGCCGTATCCAGAATGGAGCTTTAGCAAAAAATAGTTAGAATTCATAGAAACAGAAAAGTCCTGTGGCAGGGAGGAAGCTGCACAGAATTACTCAGGTTGGAAAAGACCTGCAAGAGCATCAAGTCCAATCTTTGGCCAAACACTGCCTTATCAGGGAAATCACAGCACTAAGTGCCACATCCAGTTGTTTCTTGAACCCTTCCAGGGATGGGGACTCCACCCAAGAAGCCCTCAGGGACCCCCTTCCCAAAAGGATGTTGTGGCCAGGATGTCCCAGGCAAGGAAGGCTGAGTTCCCACCAGCCACACCAGGGCAGCAGCACAGGGAAGCTGCTCCTCAGGGCCTCCTTGGGCCTCCAAGGTGCACCTGGGGAGCTGCTGCCATGGGAATGTGTCCTCCATACCCCACGTGCTGCTGGCCAAGGGCTCCCAATGGCCCCTAAGGTGCAGGAGGGAGGGAGCACAGACAGGCAGATGAGGGGCTGCTTTGGTGGCTGTTTGGAAGGAGAGGAAATCCCTCATTCCCAAACCTCTGGGGAGCTGTTTTGTTCTACTCATCCTCCCTTGGGGCTGAGCCAGAGCCCACTGCAGACTCTGGAAATAACCCCATTGACAGCAATGCTCTCCCAGCCAAGTTTTATATGGCAAAGGGGGAAAGAGGAGAAAGACAAAGAGGTCAGGTTAAAAAAATACACTTGGAGGATAGTTGGAAGAAAGCCCTGAATGGACACAAGGCCACATGTTCCATCATCACTGTCCCTGTATTCAAAATAGCATGGGTGTATATATATACTCACATATATATTTATATATAAAGCCCTAAATATATCCCTGGCTGCTCTGTTATATATGGGACCTCTCAACTTATATACCCTCAAGCAAGGAAAATAAAATACTTTATATTCAGGACTATCAGGTTACTCCAACCTTCCCATACAAACCCTGATGCACAGCTGGTAAGTGGCTTCAAACCTAAAATGCTGCTGTCAGGGCAAGAGCACTGAGAGCCCAATGGAAACTTCTGTATTTGCAGTTTTAGGGGTTACTGTCCCAGCTGGGATGTGCTGCAGCTCCTCAGGGCACTCCCAGCCCCACAGCACCTTCTGTGTTAAGGCAAACAGCTCTCAGGGCTCTACAACCTCTAAAATGTTTTATCAATGCAAAAAAACCAAAACCAAACCAAACAACCTTCATTTTTATCTATTATTTCTCTCTTTTTTTGAGGGTAATTCAAGTGATTGCTGCAACAATTTCCCACTCACTTCCTCACATGCTCTGGAATTCAGAACTGTCAGCTCTAGACCCTCCTTGAATAAGAGCAGTAAACACAGCCAATAAGCCAAAAGGCTTAACAAGTACTCAATTCCTTTTTTGAATGAAGTAATAAAAGAGAAAAACAGTCAAAAACCTTGATTTTTTTTTTCCTGAACCCACATAACTATTAACAGCTGAGATAGTTCCAGTGTGGCTGACTCCAACTCCAGAAAAGCACAAAATTCACAGCAAACACTGACCCCCCCCAAACAACACAAGGGGGTTATTTCATAGCCAATTCAGGCACAAGTAAAACAACAGGTAAAAAGCCAAAAAAACACCTTTTTTCCACACCTTCACACTACAAATAACAACCAAGCACAGGAGCTGTCACACCAAACAAAGAGAGCTGAGCCAACTACCCAAACCAGGCACAAACAACTTGAAAACACGTAGAAAAAAATAAAATTAACAAGGACTTACTCTGTGCAGGGACATCATGGAGCCAAAAAAAGGACCATCTCCCACAAGCCTCTCCTTCTTCAACAATCCTTTTAGAAACTAAAGGCTCTCTGTGCCTGTCCCACCTGTTTTAATACCCTGCAGGAGATCCCTCTCAGGTGGGGACCATCTGAACTTCAGTGCAGGCACCTGTAGCTGTCCCTTCAGGTGTGGAGTTAGGGTTAGGGTTAAGGCTTTTCTCTTCCTCTAGTGCATCTGAAATGTGTTAGATCATGGCTTTGGTGGTTCTGGACAACAGAATGTGCAAGGAAACCTCTCTACAAAGCTTTGCTGGGTCTCTCCTGCTTTTTTCAGTGGTCTTGGGTGATAAAGCCTTTAAGGTTTGGTGTTATTGCATCCAGTAAGGTTCTCATGCTTTCCTTTTCTCTGTTTTCTTTGGATTGCAGCTCTCCAGACAATAACCTTACCCTTCCTGAGGCCAAAATGATGGTTTGGTTGGGTAAATCCTCTGGTACAGGTGCTGGGCAGCCTGGGGGCACTGGGGGCTCTGCCCCTCTGCCAGTGTTACCCTTTAGGGTTTGTACCTTCCATTACTGGTTATTTTTAATTTCCTCTCTTTTTGGAGTCCAGCAAAGTGTGCAGTTGGTTCTGTTCTGCAGGGCAGAGGCTCTGAGGTTGCTTTCCCCCCCTTGATTAGGGGCAGGTCTTAGTGAAGTGGAACAACTTAGTGCACAAAAATAGGGGGGGTTTTCAGGGGTTTTCCCCTTTTTCGTATGGGAAAACTGAGCAGACTAAGCTTTCTGTAAAATGGGCCTTTCTAGCAGCATAAGAGGTGAGTTTGGCTTTTACAAGACTATTTCAGACAGGAGAACATGAAACAGAGAGAGAGAAAGGGAAATCCCAAGTGGAACACGCACTGAGAGACACAAGGAAGAACATCCTCCTGTCAGCCTCTGATCCGTGGAAATGCTCTGTCCAAGCCAAAGGAAATCATGAGACTGACCTTTTCAAATGGGATACTTTTGGGCCCTTTTTGTTTCACTTCTGGTTTCAAGCCTCTTGGGTCAGATTGTAGATTATTTTTGTTCAGAACCCGCAATGGCCAGAAATTCATGTGCCTTGTTGATGGCTCTTTCCTTGCCATTTGGACTTCCCTACAAATCAGTAGTTAGTGGGAACTGATATAAAAAATAAACCACAGGGCAGGAGGCTTCTGATAAAATCATGAGAGCTGGTAATACTGTTTATTTGGAGCAGGGAAAATAACTTTAGGAAAGCTTTGTCTTATGAAATGGGTTGTTCCCCTCTTTCTTCTTGTGCTCTATCAGGTGGAGGGGCCACAGTGATCCCCAGGACTGCTCTAACTCTGCAGCATGAGCAGGCTAAATTTGGGAATTTGCTCTGAAGAATTCCAAAGAGAAAATGCTAAAAACCCTCTGAAAATGAAGATTCCCCAAAATATTCAACCAGAAACACTGGCATGTTTTCTGTCAATAATAAGGAAGCATTACACTAAATATTAATATTCTACTGTGATAGGAAAATTAAAGCAAAATGTTTACTGTCTTCAAGTTAAATATTTTACTATTACTGAGAAGAAAAAATTGAAACAACCCAGAAAAACATTTCAGTTTTGACAAAACTGCTTTTTTCCACTGGACTTTTCTGTCAAAACATTATGACCAGCTCTAATAAACATATGCATAATGAGTATAAACATATGTTCACTCCAAAGATGCTGGTTTAAACATTACTGCAGAATGAAAGCTTTGTTTATGCACAGAATGGGCTGAACATGGGCAGCAGCTGTTCAGCTTTTCAGCACCTCAGCCCTTGGTGCTCTGGGGGAGGATGTGCCCTGCATGTGCTGACTGAGGGCATTTGGGCTGCCCAGGGGCTGGGGGGTTTGTGTGCCCACTGGTGTCATGTCCATCCCCAGGCTTCATTTATAACCCTATATTTGATTCACAAGCCATGCAGTGACTCTCCATCTATCCATCAAACCAGAGGATCACCCTCATGGCCAATAAAAGGAGTTATTTTGGCTGCAGCTCTTTAAAACCCTCAGAAAATGGAAACCTCCAGGAAAGTGATACCTCAGCAGCCCTCCCCAGACCAGCCCTTCTCGTCAAGAACTTTCCATCCCTCACCCTGCAATCAGTAGCTCTAAACCAAATGTTTGCCAATGCAGAGGTTGTATTTACTCAGGGCAAATAAAGAATAAATCAGGAGGTTTGTTGTGAGGAACTCCCAGGGCTGCTGGTTGGGTACTGCTTTACTACAGCTCTGGGAACCTTTGCCAGGGTCTCTCTTCCCTCTTGGGAGACACTCTGGCTGTTCCTATTTTTAGATCTGTCCCTGAATTAGGGACAGATGGGAGGAAAATAAATGGAGCAAAATTAGGGCACAGAGTAAATGGTCCTCCATGTGTGTAAGAGGCAAGGGGATAACTCATTCCTTAGAAAGCACAACTTCTGTGGCAAAGAGAAGGGAAGATCCTGCCAGTGGTGTCAGCAGGAACCTGCAGTCCCTGTTGGTCACTCCCTGCAGGCTGCTCCTGGTTCCCAAGGTCGGGAATAACATCAACCCCTGGAAAATTCCAAGGTTTATTTGTTTGAACCAAACCCTGTGTTTTGATTTTGAAACAACGGGGACTCTGAGAGAGAGAGAGTGTGGGCAAGGAGGAGTGTGGGCAGCATCTCTGGGGTTTCTTGGACAACAGCTCTGCCACCCTCCCACCCTGTGTTCCCCCTGTGCTGCCAGGGCAGGTGGCAGAGCCCTCTGTGCCATGCTGTGCTGTGGCTGTCCCTGTGCCACTCTGCCCCAGGGATGTGGGACCCCCATTCTGGTGTCACCCCTCCAGGTGCCATCCCCCCCTCCCAGAGCTCACACTGCTGGGGCAGTGCCCAAAGTGGTAACCTGATCTCAGGAGGAGTTTGGGAGCAGCCTCAGGAAACACCGAGATATCCCCGAGTGACCCAGGTCGTAAAAATGCCTCTTGAATTCTTAGAACCAACTTCAAAGTGAGCTGAGCAGGCCCAGGAGGGGAGGGAGGGGCTCCCAGGAGGAGCAGACATTCCCAGCACAGGTGGCATTGAAGCTCCACATCCTCTGCCCAAGTTCTTTTGGCATCAAGAATTCTGCAAACAGCAGAATCATGGAATGGTTGGGGTTGGAAGGGACCTTCAAGCTCATCCACTTCCATCCCCTGCCATGGGCAGGAGCTCCTTCCACTGTCCCAGATTGCTCCCAACCCAACCTGGTAGGATAAAACACGGACTCCTCTTCAGTATTTTTTTAAATATCTGCTTGAATTATCTTTTCCTATCAGCAGTCCCCTATCCAAAATTCTAGCAATTTTTAGCAGTATTTTAAACAGCAGAAGAAGAGGAAGAAAAATTCTTTGGATATTCTTTAAGATATTCATATAGAGAACTA
>JAOXXN010000230.1:10284050-10298198 GCA_026770055.1 Myrmophylax atrothorax
ATTCTTTAAGATATTCATATAGAGAACTATTTGCAGCAGCCAATTGGTAGGAAAATGCAGAAATGTGGCTCTCCAAAGTACAAATTCTGCTTGTCATTTTTCCCTCTCCCCACTCTGCCACCTCTGCACGTTGCAGAAATAGCTGTGAATTCCTCCAGTTACTGGCTCCTAATTCTGCCCAACAGGGAGGTTAAAGTATGGATTTAGAAGTAAAGCTGGATTTAGGATACCTGAGATTCAGGCAATTCTCTTTTTTTCCCCTGAGTTTCTAATTAATACTAGAGGAGCAGGCTCTGAGTCTAGTTCAGTATTTCAATGATCACAGACCTCCCTAAATGTGGTCTATAATATAATAAAAATGGACCTAATCATATCAAAATATCTAAAAATCCCATCTAGAATAAAAAGTCTCTTTGTCTACAGACCAGCTGTAATGATGCTGATTTTCCTTTTTAAAAGTGCTCCTGTTGATTTTTTCCATGAATGTTTCCATTCCCAAATCCCACCCTACTATACAGAGCCTGGAATTGTTAATCTGTCACTTGACAGTAATCCTTCCCTGGCATTTACAACACACCCTCTGTAAAACAGACTTATTCCTACCCCAATTTATAACATATCCCTGCTCCAGACAGTTCAGAGTTGTTTTATCTAGAAAGGATTAAAACACTTGCAAATATTAAATTTAATCCACTCTAAGGGAGGGAATAAATTAATCATAATTAAGGCTCAGCAGCTGTAATTCTTAGCAGAATGTATTATCTAATGGGGATTCTTGCTGAAGAATAGCTCTGAGTCATGGGCATCCTGTTTCTTCTGTGCTGCAAATCAATACATTTAGCAAAGCAATCAAACCAAAATATTAAATGAACAATTCTTTTATTCCAAAATCAATACAAGGAAATTGATGCCCTGCCCCAGTGTGCTTTATGGCACAGCAAGCCCAGGCTGGGAGCAGAGTGTGTGCAAAGCAGAGGGCCAACATCTTCTGCTGGGCACCAAACCCCAAGGAACAGGAGCCTGGGAGCTCTTGGCTCCTTCGTGTCCAAGGAAAGGTGGAGGGACTGAGGGTGCTCAGCTAATGACAGGAGGGCTGGACCTGCTCCAGAGCTCCCACCTCACCTGCAAAGGGATAATGAACTCTGTGGTGTGCAGGGATTTATCTGGGACCACCAGCCACACCTGAGTCCACTCTCTGCCTTGTTTGCACAGCTCTAAACATTCATTAGCTCATTAATTATCACCCATCTGAGGTTCATTTCTATGTGTTCCATGCCCTGGGGAGCAGAGTCACTGCGCTGGTGCCCTGGAAAGAGGGGAGTTTTGTTCCAAGGATATAAGTGAATGAATCTTTCTTCAGAAAAGCTGTGGTTGGATTGATTTGGGGTAATGGAAAACTCATGCAGAGGGTTTGGGGGTCGTTGTGCTGTGTCTGTCCCTTGGGCAAGTGCTGCTTGTGCAGGACATGCTGAGAATTGCTCCTCACCTTCCTTGTGAAATTAAATGTCCTTATACAGAATTGATCACCTCTTACAAATCTGTTTTACTGGAGGTCTGGAAAAGTATCCAGCAGCCAACAGATATCAAAAACTGGCCCCATGGATGAGCCTCTGAAATTCCTTCTTGCCCTGTTTCATGGAATTGCCATATAGTGACCAACAGCTCACTCCTTGCTGTGCATGTGCAGTACAGGGAGGAGACTTTAGCACATAAAAAGCAGCCCTGAAGTAATATAATAATATATAGGCCTTGTTAAGCCACAGTGACATAAAAATTTAGTGATGGTGTAGGAAAGACATGCTGTGGTTCAGATTTACTGTTGTTTACTCGTTTGTTTTCGTCTGAAGTAATCTTTACCCCCATTTCCCTATTTTCTTCCATAAATACACCAAATATTAGCTGGCTGGTTGATTCAGTTATAGCTAAATATGGCTTTTTAATTTCAGATAGATCTTTCTACTGCCCTAAATGGTCATACATGCAAAGGGACACGTTCACCCATGACTAACAGATGTTGTGCCTGAAATACTCCTGTAAACAAGGCCTTTAAATCCAAGCTTTTGCAGGCCCATACTATATTTAAAACCAAAACAAAATCAGTTCAGTTGGGTCATTATTGGGATAATTATTCTTGTCTGAGTGTGATAAATCTGAAATCCTCACGTGACTTCCCAGATTGCTCGAAACCATTGTGGAGCAGGAGCTCGTGCCGGGGGTGTTTGTGCCAGATGCTGACACCAGCTTGGTTCTCCCTATTCATTGGGACAAAGCAAACCTCGCCCAAGACTGTCCCGTTTTATGTCCAGTGATACCAGGAGCCAAATAGCAGGTCATATTTACTTGCACTGGGAGATGGTGCCCATTTCACTGGCACCTCCCAACGGATCACCTGAATTGCAGGAAGTCAGACAAAGGCACAGATGGTGTTCGGGCAGAATTTAAATCTGTCTGGCTCTTGGTTGTCCTTTCTGTGAGTTAATGAGGGCATTAATCAGAGATCAGTTCCTTGGTCTTGGTTTCCATGAGGTAACTGGGTGGTGCAGAGATTTGTCTTCCTCATCCCCTGAACTGCTGCCACCTCCCCGGGATGGCAGCCAGCCAGTCTTCCTGAGGAGGAGCAAAAGAAGGGTTTGGGGCTTATTTTTGTGGCTGCAGATTCCTGACCTGAGAGAGGCAGGTGCTCCTTAACCTTCCCCAAGGGGGTTGGGAGCTTTGTTTGCCACGCTGGGAGCTGCTCTGTCATCCACCACCTGCCTCCCCCATCAGGGCCACGAGGAGCTGAGCTCGTGGGGCTCCATTTCAGCCTGGCAGCACTTCCAGAGGTGTTGGGTAACCCAACTCCTTAAGGACTGAGGGAGCAGATGCCAAAGCTCTGACTTCCCAAGGTACCTGGGCTGTGTCCTGGAAACGGCGTAGAAAAACATATTTATCAAGTGACCTTTTGCTGAGGCTGCCTGGAGTCGTCTTGTGTGACAGCTGATGGGGCACAACACGAGCTTCAGGATGGTGTGTCACTGTGGAGGGCAGGCAGGACATGGGCTCGGGATTTTGGTGGCTGAAAGGGGTGATTGGAGAGTGGAGAGGACTTGGAAGCTTCAATCCCACACTGAGCCAAAGGTGTCTCCTCTGGTCACTATGGCCAAGTGTCCTCTCCTGGGTCATATCACCCCTCTGGCCCATCTCCTGTCTTTGATCCTCCACCCTCCAGGTTCTCTCTCCTCTGCATCCTTTTGGCTGATCATACAAGTGCTCCCTGCCCTGTGTCAAAACGAGCTGGCACAGCTTAACCCATTTAGATCACAAGTGGATAAAGAGCTGTCATTGCCACTTGGGAGCACTGGGGGTTTATCCTGCTTGTGGCTCAGCCTGGGCTGGGAGGTGGTTTCTGCTGGTGGGTGAGAGTGGCTTCTCCCAAAATCTTGGCCAAAACTCAGCAGTTCTGGCTATGAAGGATGTGTGTGCAGTGCATGTTGGTCTGAGCAACCTGACAGAGAAACAGTGAGAACAGAAACCCTCAGCCTCCCCTACAGCACTGCCATCACTTTGATGGCTTAGGAGTGAGAAGGTTTGTTCTCAGCCACCTGGAGTTGTCTGTTAGTTATTGGGAGGACACTAAAATGCAGTTGGTGATTTTTGGAAAGAGATGTGTCCATATCCTGCTGGACTGTGGAAAAATGACCAGGCAAGAAAAAAGGCAGAAGTGTTGAATAAAATGGGGGTTTCTCCTCTGTCACCAGACACGTGGGGTTGATACAAGTAAGGCAGGGCTGGATGAAGGGGAAATAAGGGAAGTACAAGCTGCAGAAAGTATGGTTAGAGTTGACATGCTCGGCTGAAATTGGAATGTAAGGAGAACCTCCTGTTCAGGCTTCAGAGCACGACATGGAGTGCTTGATGAACTGCTGGACTCCACTGATCCCTTCTGCAAGAACAGGTTAAAGGCATTAAGTATTTATAGATAAATACCTGAGTATCAAAGGAGAACAGCCTTTGGCTGAACCTCATGGAGGTGGGTAAAGTGAATCTTGATGTCATCACACCAGATTTTGAGGCGCCGTGTCCTGGCATGGACTGTCTGTTCTTGCAGGAGGACATTCCACAGCACCACACAGTGTTACCTAGAGCAGCCAAGAGGAAATGCTGATAAAATGAGGGATTTAAGCACCTGCCTCAGAGCAGGTCTCACACCCTTCCCCTTGATATCACCTACTGCTTTTTCCTTTAAAAAAAAAAAGAATGTGGGGTGACTTTGTCCTGTTCCACCACAACAACTGGCCATGCCCTGCCTCTGTGTAATGGTTTGATTTCACCAGGTTGGCTTCTACATCCTCCCTCTGGCCTTGCAGGGATCCATCTGTCCCAGCATTGTGACTGCACCCATGAGATATGTTTTATTGAGGAAGTTGTAATTAATAAAGACTAATGTGAACTGGGTGCTCAGGAAAGAGTGGAAGGGCTCAAGGTCACGGAGAAACAAAGAACAGTGAGGGCTGGAAGGGACCTTTACAGGTGCTGCAGTCCAGCCCCAATCTCAGACCTGTGCCCCCTGATTTGAAATGTTTCCAGGGATGGGTTACCCACCATCTCTCTGGACAACCTGTGCCAGTTCCTCCCCACCCTCAGACTCAAACACTTCCTCCTTGTATCTAATCTAATTCACCCCTCTTTAATTTAGTCCCCACCTGACTTCTATTCCCTCTCTAAGTCCTGACAGGCTGCAATAAGGTCTCCCCAGAGCCTTCTCTTCTGTTAAACCTTCCCAAGTTAAACAATTTAAGCCATTCAAGAGCAGAAGAATTAATGCAGAGAAAGCACAGGGGCTGTGCAAGTGTCCAAGGGCTGCTTTTCCAGCACTGGGGCTCCTCAGGTGAGTTTGGAGGTACTGCAGGTCCTGTCACCCTCCTCACCAAGGACTTGGGGACTGTAAACAGGACAGAGAGCAGCTGGTGTTCAGCTCTGGGGGCTTGGAGAGCAGAGACATTGCTGGGATGCCAATGCTGGGAGTCACATCTCGGAACAGAACATCTCAGCTCTGTGATCTCTTATGTAAATAGTCGGAGAACATTTCTGCTCCTTCAGGAGACCACACGTGTCCTGGTAGCGGGGACAGAGCCGGGCTCTGCTCAGCCCTGCCCTCCCAGAGCCAGTCCCCTGCTGCCACCGTGTGTTCACGCAGGACTTGGCACACCTGAAGTGCCTTTTGCCAGCAAAGTTTGCAGGAAACTGGAGCTGCTGGAAGAGTTCTCCTTAGATGAGTGACTTCCAAGTGATCCTCTTAAACCTGGGTCCAGGCCATCTTTATTCCCTTAGATTTGTTTCACCCGCAAGGGGTTTGCATTATGTTTTAATTTCAAACATTATGTGGCTTTTCAGCTTCAAAACAAAGACTCTGTGATGGAGAATTTAATTGTATCCCAAGAGGTCCTGTGAACTTTGCTTCTCCCTCTATGTATGTGTGTATATTTGTATATGTGTGTGTATATATATTTTCATATAGATGTGGCACTACTGAAAGTACTTGCTGGATTTGGCACAGACCATCCCAGACAGAGGGCAAGGAACATGCAGATCTGAGTTATAGTGTTCCCCTGGGAACAAAAGAAGTTCTGACTAAATCTAGTGCAATATTAATTAATGGATTATCTTGTCTCAGCTTGACTGAGCTCTGCCAATTGAATATACGACAGAGAAAGTAATCCAAACTCAATAACAGTTCCTTTGCTATCAATAAATATGTGATTTTTGCTATGCAAAAAGGATGAACTGAAATCCCAATAGTTAAAGTTTAGTTCTAAAAGTGACCTGGAGGATGTTGGAATACGAGCTGTGTACTGCAATATGCTGTGAATAAAATCGCCTGTAGGTAAATATTAAATGCAACTAACCAACTTTTATTCTTATCAGGGAGTTCGTTTTTAGGAAAGTTTTTGCAAGAAGACCCATAAGAAGCGGAGAAGGCGCGTTGGGAGCTGGGCGAGCTTCCCCCACACGAGGGAGCTCCGTTAACATGAATAAAACCAGCTTAAAATACTGTTATTCCTGCGGAAGCTGCATCTGGGTCTGAAACGAGGTAGAAGGAGCACAATGGGGAGCACCACAAGCTCATAGATTAGTATTTAAATTCCCAGCACTTCCCTGGGTAACCTTGATGCCAAAGTGCTCAAGGAATTTGTCTATGGAAGACAAACCCTGACACTTCCAGCTCTGATATCTAAGGATTCACCAAGCCAAGTTTGCCAGAGAAGATAACAGGTTTTTAGCACCAACTAATACAGATTTAGAGGAGGGAAGGTAAGTTTTTTACAGATAAAGCCTTTAAAGCTGCTGCTGTTTCATACCTGAAGAACGTTTGTGCTGCAGAAATAATTTTTTTCTCCACCTATATCAAGGGTACAATAAAAGATATTTGTTCTCACAAATGTTGCCTCAGGTGGCATAAAGAGAAGGTGGAGAAGCCCCTTGACAAGCCCTTGTTGCTGTTACCAGAAGTCACGTTTCATCTTCAGGGTGATTTATGCAACTTTCTGGGTTGTCTATTTGCTCAGAGCAGTAAGTTAGCAAAAAAAACCCCCGACATCCCATTCATTCTCTTAAACAATAAAAGAAAAAGGCAGCAAATCATGAAATTTTATATAAAAATGAATCTTGAGAGGAGGGAGAAACCAGCAGTATCAGAGCTCAGAGGAATAGAGGCCACTTTGTAGAGGCTGCCTGGTATTTTGCTGTCTAATTTTGACGTATCTGGGTTGTTTTTTCTCCCTTTCACTCTCCCTGTCCTTCTCATTGACAACCAGGAGCAGAATTCCTGAAATGAGGCAAGGACAGCAAAAGAAGGGTTCATTTCCAGAGCAAATGCCCAAAGAAAACCCTGGTATTTCATTTCCAGGCCAAATGTCCAAAGAAGACCTTGGTATCTCATTTCCAGGCTAAAAGTGCTGATATCTGAGGATCAGGAGGTACCTCGGAAGGGTCTCTGGGGAACTTTAACGCGCCCCTGGATGGGACAGGGCGGATGAGCCTGTCACAAACTCGACTCGATCAAATGCTCCTGTGCCAGGAGCTGGTTTTAGGCTGGTCCGAGGCACACACCCGGTGCCCGCAGCCCCGCCGGTGCCACCCCCCGTGCCACCAGCCGCGGGTGAGGACGCGGGGCCGCCCCGCGCTCGCAGGGGTGGTCGCGCTGGGGAAAGGCGAAAGCAAACAAAGCCAAGCTGCAGCCAGATGTGGGGAGGCTTTCAGGTTCACTGAGCCTTGCCGGGGTGGGCAGCACATGCCTGAGCTCGGCCGGCTCAGCCCCGCGGGGCCATCTGGGCAAACACGGCGCTCCCGCCCCGTCGGGGCTGTGCCGAACACACCCCGCCATTGGCAACTTGACCCCACGTAGTGCCTCGAAGAGGGTTCGGAGCGAGGCCTTTGTGCCCGGCTGGGCTGGGTTTGCCCGGGGTGTGCACCAGGCTAAATCAGGCAGCCCCACGGCATCCCCTCGGTTTGGCTTTTCACCGGGCACGGAGAGTCCGGGGTGGGCTTCTTGCAAATCCCCCAAGCTCTGGGTTGTCTCTCGGGCAGGAAGCACTTTCCTCTTTGTCTAAGGCAAGAAATCCTATTCGTTTGGGAAATGAGGGGAGATTTTATGTTACCTTTATTTCTGCTTCTGTGTATCTTTGAGAATGACTCCTCATGAGATCAAACCATTCCCAAGCCTCATGTGATGGATTTGGAGTGATTCCCCAACTTGGAGTGATTCCCCAAGTAACAGGTTTTAAAACTCCCCCCAAAATCTTCACGGAAGAAGTTGCTGTGCAAGGGGAAAATCAATTTTTGTGGTAACAGCCTGATTGTGTCCCGATTCCAGAAACTCAAGCAGGAACACAGTTTTCCTCTAAAAATGGGGTTTACTAAAGTACTTCCTTAGGAAACCAGGGGGAAGGAATAAAAGACATGATGCTGAAGGACAGCAAGAGACAAAATGTTAGGATTTTTCCCAAATTCCAGTGATTACACTCCCATGTTATGCAGTTACATGATACATTCAGGATTTGTAATTGCACAATAAATCAACTCAGCCACGGGAGAATCTGACATGATGTTTCTGTAAAGAACATGTTGCAGATGGACAAACATGGATTTAAATTCCTTTTTCAGTCTATATACAGAAATTCATAACACTGAAAGGTGACCAGACCCATCAATTTTTTACCTATAACAGCCAGAATGTAAAACTATCAATATATAAATTCAATAATATAACATTGACAACAGACATCCTAATTAACATTAAATGCTTCTTTCATCACTGTCATCTTATTCACATGAAACTCAGGCCCTTAAGTCATCCTTGAGATTGCCAAAAGACTTGATGAAATTAAGTTTTCCCTCATCAGGTATATCAAAGTCTGTAGCCTTGATAAAGAGCCCAGGACCTCCCTCAAGGCTCAGCACAAAGAAATATGAACACATTGGGATGATTATTGTTGTTTCTGAATTAACTTTCCCAATAAAAGTATGTATTTACACGACAAAGGAGAAAGAAGATGTTCCTCCTGCAAACAGACCATGAGCTTGGTCTCCTGGATCACATTAAAATAAAGCCAATAATTTCAAAGGCTTCCCTGGAATGTAGTTTGGGCTCCTTACACTCCTGACTAACCAGCTGATGAGCAGGAATATGACAGATTTAAAGACAGGATTAAGTGGCATGTTTCTTGTGAGGTCGTCAGAGCTGCATTACTTTATATTTCTTCCAGATCTGCTTCATAAACTACAATTTGATGCCAACAAGGAGACATGGAAATGTGGAAACAGTTGTCCTGCCCAGGAAATGGGTGTTTTTCAGGCAAGATATTAATCCAGTTTCATGCTCATGGCCCTCAGAAAGACTTTACTATTCCAATCTGTAAATTACATGGTCATTCACACATAAAGAAATGCTTAATTAAGAAATACATTATGACACTCTGAATGGCAGGTAGCAATGAAGACACCAAGTTTTTAGTGTTTTTATTGGCACACCTTTTCTCTAGTTGATGTTTCTCTGTGTCCTGCTCCCCTTTCCTGCCCAAGGCAGGACTGAGGGTCCAGCAGAAGGGAAAGGGCCACATCTGTGGTGGGGTGAGCTCTGAGCAGCCCCCGAGCTGCAATTCTCACGATCCCGAGGCTGAACTTTGTAAATAGGCTTGGCAAGGATTCTTGCCTGGAGAAAACAGGCTTGTGGAGGATAGAAATAAATAAACAAACAACCTTCCTTTCCTTCTGCTGCAGCCCCTCCTCTGCCCTCCTGACCGACCTCTGGGAGGACACACATGTGTCTGCTCCATTGCAAATTTACTTGTGGCATTTATTGGGATGCTGGAAAAGGCAAACTCTTGCATGTCTTTCTTTCTGTTCTTTCTCTGAAGGGAGGGCAGAGCAGATACTCAGCAGCCAGAGGGCAGGAGGTGCTCATTGTATCCAAACTGGGATTTAAAATCTCAGGAATAAAATACCAAGCTTGGGTGTGAATGAGAGCAAGGTCCCTTTAGAACAGTTTGTATTTCATTTTAGAGGCAACCACTGACTTTGTACTCCAGAAATACCACCCACCCCAAATCTATCCCTCCCATCTCCCCACTGTCTCCACATGCCACTAAATATGATAGAGCATGAGCAGCTGGGGACAGAGAACCTTCTGCAAATTTGTCTTCACTCAGTGTTGGAGAGAGTTCTCACCACCATGATCTCTGTAATTGTTGAGAATCCTTCTGAAAAATCAGCAAAATATTTTTACAGCTGATGTGCTTTAAAGCTGAGCCTTAGGAAACTCCATGTTTATAGTCACAACACTGATGCAGCAGCCAGTGAGTACCTGGAGAACATCAAGTGTCTCTCAAGGTACTGAGTATCCTCCTCCAGATGGTGCCTCACTGGTCTCAGCAGAGCAGAAATCACAGAATAATTCAGGTTGGAAAACACCTCTGAGATCATCAAGTCCAACCTTTGAGCAAACACCACCATGTCAACTAGACCATGGCACTGAGTGCCAAGTCCAGTCCTTTCTTGAACACCTAAAGGCAAGGAAAGCCTCAGCACATCCCAGGAAAAGCCATTCCCTGGGGAGGGCTGGGCACACTGAGTGCCCCTCACTGCTGATGGGATATGCTGGGCTGCTGCCTGGGAACAGGAGCCATGCCAGAGCCACCCAAACCCATCCTTGGTGGCACAGCCGTGTCCTGCACCCAGACAGGAGCACTCAGGCCTCTGCCTGAGCCTGCTCTGCATTGCAGAGGCAGAGAGGAAAAGCCAATCAGCCCTTTTTAACTAGCTGGTGAAGCTCCAAGGAGCTGCCCACCTTGTGTTTGCTGCCAGGCTTGGCCTCATGATCATGAATCTCCCTCCACACAACCCTGGCATTGCCCTCCTTGGGCACACAAGGCAGGGGGGCACTCCCTGGCTCCTGCCCCAGGGTGGGCTCCAGCTTTTTGTCAACCAGAGAAGCATCTGCCTCCCCCACCCCATCCCTGATGCCTCCCCCGTGGGGGGAATATGCAGACATTGTCATCTCATTTATTGATCATCTCTTTGCAGAGGGCAAGCCTGGCTGCTCCCTCCTCTCACAGCCCAAGCCCCTCAGTCTGGTCCTGGTACAGGCCTCACACAAAAGAACATTTTCTTCTGCTCTTTCTTACAGAAATGGGAGGACTAGAATGCTTTTTTTTTTCCTTTGGAGTGACTGGGCTTTTTGCTGGCTGTATCAGAAAGTTGGCCATGCCCCTTTGTTTGGGAAGCATTGGGTGATGGATCACATTTTAATTGGCGTTGAGGTTTACAGAAAAAGGGAGCACCACAGGAAGTTATTAGAATAACAACACGATGCATCTGCACAGGAATTAAAACTGCAAATGGAGGGGGCATATTAATTGCTACCAAATGCTTTGGGTTTCTCCTTCCTCAAAAAGCTCAGCTCAACAAAAGATTGTTTGGGGTTTGGGGTTTTTTTTTTTTTGAATGTATATTTTCCTGTCTTTCTGTTCCAGTAAAAGTGTAAGTGATGAGAGTTGTGGCATTTCAGCCTCGTGTATAAAATTTCTTCTCCAACGTGTTTCAAAGCATTTGCAAAAGAGATAAACACATTTGTTTTCCAAGAGGGTGCTGATGGCTGCAGACAGACATGGCCTGTCCACGGCTGCTGTTCCCACAGCACAGGCTGGGCATGGTCTGTCCTCCTTCTGCCAAAGACAGACTATTTTGCCTTTCCTTTTTGTCTTTCCCTAAGAAGTTATTGATATGTTGTCACAGAGCTGTAACTCTTGTTGCTGCTGAAAATAGAAGTAACGTGCAGACTGTGAGCAGTTTTTCTTTCACTTGCTGTGGTTTCTGTTTTGCAAATGAAAGGAGGAAAACCAGGAGGAAAAAAAAGCAAATATAATTCACAGATATCCAAAAACTATTTCAGCCAATTGAAACTCAGTTTTTTCCTCAAGAAGGGAGAAGATTGGGAATATTTCGGACAGCCTGTGTTGATGACACACCCAGTGAGCTGCTTCAACGTCTTCTTTGCTTTTAACTTTGATTTATTCCAACACATTTCTTCTCTGTCCCTTACTGATATTACTCCAGAAATTTTCCCTTATCCTACCTCTCAAGGGCAATTCCCAATCCTCAGTAACTATAAAAAGTCATACCTGGAACTGATGGATTTTCTGGCATCTGTTTTTGAGAGCTGGACTTCGTGATACTGGTGATCTTTCCCAACCTTAATGAGTCTCTAGCTAAATGATTCTATTAATACCCAGAGGAGGTCGGAGTGTCTGGGCAGTGTCTTGTTTCCACTGGAACACCCATGATGTGTTTGTCTCATTGCTAGAACAAAGGAAAAATTTAAGGGGAAAATAAGAACATAATTTAGAGCTATTAATGAAATTATTCTGCATTTCCACCACCATTACTATTAGCATAGCATAGGTGTTGATGGCTGATAGGGCTTAGGTGACAATCACATAAAGTCTGATCCTTTGCAGCTAACAAAGACTTTCCAGGAGAGGAAAATTCTCGGGTATCTCCTTGGTCTTGGTGATGCTTCACCACAAAGGATGTACCAGGGTTTGTCCAGAAAGAGAATTCTTGCTGTTGAAAAGGGAAATAAAATATAGGCTGTTTTTTGCTGGCACCAACTTGCCATTCAATCTGTTGCTTTCTTTCCCATCCTGAAAATTGGAAATCCTGAAAATGCCCTACTGTGGAGAGGACACAGGTGGATTGTTTTAGCATGTGCAGAAACTCCAGCCATGAAGAGCTGAAAATCAGCAGTTTATGTAGCTCTTCATGTATCTAAATTAAATATTTGCTCAGTTTCCCCCTGAGAGATGAGATCTGCACACTCTGAGGTGCTCTGACATTGGAATGGGGCGATGGGACAAGCCCCAGGAGGATGCAAAATGCCAGGAGAAAAGGCACATTTGTGTTGTCAAAGCTTTGCCATTTGGGACCTCCATGTGAGAATATTATTATATTATTCTCCTGGTCTCTCTTTAGCTTCCTTAATTTATTGAACAGAAACATCCCCTCCTACTACACACCAACTTCAAATAGCTGTGACCGTCTCCTGTAGAACAGGGAGGGGGAAGGAAACAAATGCATTGGTTTCTCTCAAGCTGTAATTTCAGGGGAGCTCTTGGAAGGTGTAAAAGCCTCCATGGATCTACTGAGCCCTTGGCCCCACTCCCAGCTGGGCTTGGCTGGAAACCCTCCTGTGCACAGGTGGGATTTGGGGGAAACAAACAGCACCATGGGGATGGCAAGTGCCTGCTGATAAATTCAAGCCCAAGCTTCTCCAGGTCTTGCTCTTCCTCTCCCATCTTGCACATCTGCAGCTTTGGCACCAGGCCTAGAGGAAGGACACCCAGTGAAACCCAGAGCTCCAGGCCAAGGAGGCAGGCAGGAAAAATTCCTCTTGGATGGGATACAGATGAGCACTGTGCAGAGCAAAGGAAAGCCAAGCCGTGGAACTCTTCAAGCTCAACAAGGCTTTGCTCAGCCAGGCTTGGGGGCATATCCAGGTGATCTTTTGGCATCTCCAAGGGTGGAGATCCCACATATTCTCTTGACAACCTGTTCCACTGTCTGACCACCTTCTTGTAGTACCTAATTAAACCTTCTCTCTTCTTCTCCCCCTATTCCTCACAGACATTTTCTGAAACCCCATCTCCCATGGGATGCAGGATTAAATCCATTTAACTGAGCATCAACACAATTAACACAACATTTATGGTCATAGATGATGATCCCACAAAGGCAGGAACATTTATTTATCTTCTTCTGTTCAGCCAGTTAATAGCCCTCAGTCTCTGCTTTGAACAGTTGTTGGCCTTTCCATAATCTGCTTTTTTAAACTCCTAAACACTATTTTAAGTCTCTGAAGATGAAACCTCCTGTGGTAATATTTGTTGATCCCGAAAACTTTTTTCTTTAAAGTGTTATGAGTTTTTATGAGCATATGTCACTGATGGTTTTGCTGCCTGATATTTGAAATTCCACATGACATTGAATGGAATAAGGTGTGTGTGAACCACTTCTTGGATCTGCAGGGCACAAACACATCACAGTGTCTCTCATGACATTACAAACTCTCTTTCCCTGCTGGCGGCAGAACTGTATTTACTTTGGGAGGGCTGATTGTTCTCTGTTGTCCCTGTGTAATTTCAGGAAGACCTGGCACACAACAAACATCGTTACACTCTCTCTCTTCCTACATGTCAAATGGTTTATTGCAGTGTTACTCTCCAGGGTCATTCTCTTCCTTCCTCAGATGACAGATTAGTCAGCAGTGAAAACCAAGCCCAGATCTTTCACAGGGCAAAGTAGGAGGTTCAAATTCAGCCCTAAATGATGTGGGCGTGAAGGGAGGGGAGCTGAGGGGAGGGACAGGGATGGAGGAGTTTGGGATACTCCAGTGAGAAAGTTCCCAGGTGAGCTGGAAGCCCAGGAAGTCCTCATCCCTGAAGGAGATGCCAAGCTCATTAGCATACTTAGAGCTAGGGGATAATCAGAAAGGAAAACAGAACAGGGAATGTGCCCATTGAAGGCACTTTGTCCTGCCGTGGGCCCGGTGCCAGTGCCCCTCCTCGCCCCCCCCCCCCGCTCCAGGCCCCACAACACCCACCCGGCCGTCAGAAC
>JAOXXN010000230.1:10298298-10318864 GCA_026770055.1 Myrmophylax atrothorax
ATAAAATAAAATAAAATAAAATAAAATAAAATAAAATAAAATAAAATAAAATAAAATAAAATAAAATAAAATAAAACCTTGTAAGAAAACGTTTTCCTGGACAATTGGGAGGAATGTTGGGCACCTTCTTTTTGGACTGCTGTGTCTGACTTCAAGTTCCTCCAGAACACAGGGCTAATTTAACAAGGCATGAATTTAAATATATTAAGAGCTAAACAAAACAGGGAGAGAATCAGAGAGGTGAAAAGTCAGTGCCCCTCCTTGTCCCTCTGTCTTCTTTTTGTTGGCTGCTGGGCTGGGAGACACCAAAGAAAAGTGAGCAACATAACCTGTCTGAGTTTTATTCAAATCAGCCAATTAAAACATCAAGTTGAAATGTCAACGAACGTGTTCTGGCCACTCAGGAATTAGAGCAGGAAAGCATCTGTCTGTCTTCACCACAAAGCAGGGAAGAGTTTTAATTCCACTTCTGCAGAAGCTCTGCCATCAGATTGCAGCCATGAAAAACACCCTCTGCAATGTGCCCTGACTGGAGGCTTGTCATCAGCTGCTGCTTTTACACTACATTAGATCAAGTTAAACACCTTTTTTTTTTTTTTTTAAGATCTCAGGACCCATTTACCAAGCAGTGTTCTGTTCTCAAAGGTGTGCACCTTCTAACACTGACACAACTTATTCAGCTGATTTTACCTTTGTTTGCTGCCCAAATGCTGCTTTGACCAGTCCATGTTGTCATGAGAAGAGCCAGATTGAAGCTCCTCTAGCTTTAAATTTTCCCCAATATATAATCTAGAGATTTAAAGCTGAATTTTAAGTCTCTCTTCTATATGACAGGATGTTGGGTTGACAGACATCTCATCTTCTGGAGTTACATCTCTCTGAGGTGCAGTCAGTGCTCTGGTCTAGTTGACAAAGTGATGATCAGCCAAAGGTTGGACTCAATGATCTTGGGGGCCTTCTCCAACCTAAATGATTGTGTGATTCTATGACAGGAATTTGAGGTTGATAGTCCCATACCTTGCATGAAATCACTACCTACCCAGGCTGCTCTGGCAATCTCTTGGATACAGACAGAAATAGTTCAAAGCCACAAGATTTTGTCAGAGTTGTCCTGTTCCCAAAACCATATGTGATTGCAACAAGTCATCTTTCTTTTTAATGACAGTTTATTGTGTTGATGAATTCCCATTTGTGTGGTCACCAGACCTCAGATGAGACCTAGAGAAGTGCTTAAGGTAGATCCATTAGACCTTGTTTTAAAATTTTATTTCATAGAATCTTCAAGGCTGGAAAAGACCTCCAAGGTGAGGAAGTCCATTGGAAGTGCTCTGGAGAGAGAAGAGTTATTTTCCAGACAAGTAAAACCCACTCTTGGTCCTCGTCCAGCCTCTCAAAGTAGCTCCAAGGGCTCTGTTGGGAGTGTATCCTACAGATACACACGTGTAAAAGGAAACTTGGTCACCAACATTCCACATGCCAAAAAACCCCAAACAAGCAAACAAAACCCTCTCCCTAAAGCTCCTATTCAGTGTGCAAATGTGTGTTCCCAGTGGCAGCAACTGGCAGGACAGGGGCTCTCAAAAGTCCTGTGCAGAGCTGGAAGAGTCTGTGTGAGTAAAATTCTTGTCCCCAGGCCAGATCAGGATCACTAATGATGTTCTGGAACTGCTCCTGGGATGCTGTATTTGATATTGAGGTAAAGCTTCCCTGAGGAAAAGGGTGTTTTTATTTTTATCTTGACTTCAGTTCTTGTTACTCTGCAGACATAAAGGCTCAGCTGGTGGCAGTGCTGCCTCTGGGCTTAAATAACAAGATTCAGGCTCGTGTCCAATGATGACATGAATGCAGAGTCTGCAGTTTGGGTGGACACAATCCTGGCTGAAGAGCTTTCACTGCATCAGAAAAAAAGGAGAGGGCAGACATGTATCCGTCAGGAAAACTGCCTGTCCAAAGGGAAGGACAGCCCCACACAGCGTGTGGTGAGTGGGATGTGTACCTGCAAACCAAGGCAGGATGTGATGTTGAACGTTGGCGGGGATGTTTCTTTTTCAATTCCCCATTTCAGCTGAAACCCAAGAGATTCTTGGGGTTGGCTCTTCAGCCTGAAGGTATTTCAGTTCTCTTCTTGCCCAAGTCCTGCCCTGCCTGTACTGACACAGCACTCAGGAGCTGTGGAGCACCAAGGGCCAGTGGACACATGGATGTCTGCTCATGCATGTCCTGCTTTTGCCTTGCCAAAAATACTGCTCTGCACACAAGTGGAGAAGCAGCAGCCTCTGCCCAGTGACCAGTGCTGAAATGTGGGCTGAGAATGCTCAGCAGTGCTCCATAAAGGTGTGCTCCATGAGCAGCCCCTGCCCCAGTGCACCACTAATCACAGACAGGATGGTCAGGGATGGGAAATAATTGCAAGAGAACCTGGAGTCCAAGTGTCCTGATTCTCCCTCTCCACCATGAGACCATGGCTTTGTGCTGGTTCTCTGTTCCTGCTGAAAAAGCAGCAGAAACAATTGCAAAGAGGGTCTGGCTTTGACAAGAAAGCTGGGAACACTTAGAAAGGTAGAAAAAGATATTCCTGGAAAAGTTCTGTAGCCAGCATGGATATGGGATACAGCAGCAATGTCTAGACCAAACCCCAGCGTTCCATGCAGCTTACAAATTGGACAAGTAGAACCAAGTATTTTCTGATTTTTCCAAGGGATTGAGTTACAGGCAAGAAGGGATGAAATCCAGGGCGTTCCCTGCCAGCCAGAATTTCCTGTGCAAACACTCTTGCCCGTGTTTTTGGAGAAGTGCATGAAGCCAGTGGGTGTCTGCAGTAATTACAGTGTGTCAGAAAAATTAGCATTTGCAATTCCCCATATCCTGAGCAAGAAAGCAGCACTGAGCATATGGACCAAAGTCTAGTGCAAATAAACACAGGCCATCCGAGAGGAAACTGTTCCTTCTGCTAAGTTTGACTTCTCTGAAATTAATGGCTATTTGGATTTGGAGCCTCAGCTAAATTATGGGCAGATAGGTAGAGGTGGTTGCTGGAAGTTTGGGTTCTCCATAAAAAGACAGTGATGATAATGGGTTCTCTACATCAGTGTTGATCTTGGAAGGTTTAGAGCCAGAATGTGTCAGGTCACATTCAATCTGGGTAGAAATTATGGCTTGAAGAGGGTTTTTTCTTTGTTTTGTTTTGCTAAAGGCCAAATATGTCGGGCTGATTTGGGGCATTTCACACAGATCCAGCATCTGTTTCACAAAGACCCCCTTTGCCTGCAAAGGTCTGAGTTAATGCAGGACTCTCAACTGCACTAAAACCAAATCCCAAAATAAATCTTAAACAATATACATTCAAAATGTATAGAGTCATAATATACATTTTAAACACCATGGAAAGATGTGCACTGCACATACCTGTTTAACTCAGGCTGTCCCACCACAAGAGGTTTATTCCTCTATAAATTACCTCTGAATCTCAGGTTAGATGAGACCAAATCCTGTGCCACTCATGCCCCAGCAAGCAAATGAGTTGACACAGGAACAAGTAAAGCCTGAAAAGTTGGAAAGCACAGTTTGGGTTTTGGCCAAGCACCCAAAGGCCTCGTGCCTGAGGTTTGACAGATTGATCCTTTCCCTGCCAGGGCTTGAGTGTCTCCTTCTCCCAGGCAAAAAACAATGGGATGGGGGTGCTGAGCACACCAGAAGGGGTTGGAGCCTGGGATCAGCTCCGTGCCAGGAATGCAAGGCTTGAGTGGAACTTTTGGGGGTTTCCAGAGCGAGACTGATCAGGGACCTCTTCTGCAGGTAACTGGCAAGATTGCCCACTGTGCCCTTTTTGGGCAGATACTCTCATGGGGGGCTTTCTCCTCATTCCATGTCTCCTGAATTTTTAGGTGGTGTAGGAAGATGGTATCACATGAGACATTTTTTTTCTAAGTTGTTTTCATCAAATCTCAGAGTGGTTTGGATTGGAAGGGACTTAAAGGTCCTTTCATTCCAACTCCTGTCACGGGCAGGGACACATTCCACGAGACCAGGTTGCTCAGAGGT
Source organism: Myrmophylax atrothorax (assembly GCA_026770055.1). Lineage (NCBI taxonomy): Eukaryota > Metazoa > Chordata > Aves > Passeriformes > Thamnophilidae > Myrmophylax > Myrmophylax atrothorax. Next base: position 10,302,340 of record JAOXXN010000230.1, read on the forward strand.
TTTTTACTTTCTAATCAATAAACAGAAAGAGCATTAAGAAAATTGTGATTTCTTGTCCATTTTATTCCTATTAGATTAAAGACATAATTAAAAACCCCTCCAGCAACTCATAATTCTGATTCTGCCCTCAAGCAAAGGCCGTTCTTGAGGGCATGGAGGCTCTGAGATGGACTCCACACCAATTATATTATCCACCATGAATTAGTCAGGTCAGCTTTAGATTACCTACAGCAATTTAGGTTTCTTTCTTAGATTAAAAAAAAAATCAGGAGAGAAAAAAAAACCCCACTGTTCAAATATCCCAGAGAACAGATTACGTATTGTTCCAGAACATCCTCTTTAATGGTATTAGCAGAGTGGCCCATGGAATCAGTTGTTTTCCAGAAAGATGGGCTCATTCCCCTCCCCAGGCTGGCAGCTGGAGCTGTGCTGGGCAGGGGGCACAGGAATAAATTCCTAGGCAGTTAAACATGGCATTCCTCCAGGAACAAAGAGGCAGGAGATGCCACTCTGCTCCTGGCTTTGCTGTCAAGATGCCCTTCAGACTCTTTCTGTTTTATGAGCTCCCATTGCAGCCTCTTCTGTGCAGTGGCAGTTTCCAATCTGACTTGGTTTGGTTGAAAAGTTTCAGCCAGGAGAGTTCCCCATCAGGAAATGCCCTTTCATGTTATCCAGAATGGCTGTCAGGCTCTTACTGCTCCTGTCAAATCATTCCTGGCCACTCTTGTTATGGCCATCATTTCTCTTTCGATGTGTGGCTGCAAATGACGGAGGCTCAACACGACCAAAGTCAACATTTTGCTCTTGTCACAGTCAAACATTTCCATAGAATCAAAATAAATATTGCTGACATATGTGAGCTCACAAATAATGATCATGTTTGCATTTTGCAGCTGAAACCAAGATTTAAAGCAAGTTCTGAGCTGCTGAGCCTCTCCTGGAGAGGATCCCGGGGCTCACCCTGGGGCAGACTTAGTCAATCTGTAGATCTGGGCACCAGAAATGTGGTTTTACAACAGGATCCCGATTTCTGCTGAGGTTTTCAGGGTGCTACTCCAACAGAAGTAATAAGCAAAATGATGATCATAAAGGAATTTTATTTTCAGGGAATTGGGACCACAACTTCCTGAAAACTACCAGACCAGATAATGTCTTTTTCCCTTCTCTCTCTTTTATGGCAGGCACTTGTTCTAAAAAAGTTACACAACTTTCTTTAAAATGGACTTTTAAAATCCATCATTTAATGCAACTCTGCAAAGGCAGCTCCTGTGCTATTTCCTTTCCTTCCTTCCTTTCCCTCTCTTTTTCTTTCCCAAATCCATCCCTGCATTTTAAATTAGTTACGAGAAATAAAGAAAAGGGAGGTTTGTGGGGTTGAAATCGCTTCAGTGTGACAGGGTGATGTGGGGGTTTTTTTGTGTTTGAGTCTAAATGAGGCTTTAGAAAATGATATGGTATCCCTTAAATGGCTCTGCCATGGTCAGAGCCCATTAGGCAGTGGAGGAAGATTCCTCAGGGACAGCTGAGACCAGACGTCGAGATCCCAGAGGATGGAGATCACTATTTACTTTCCTGCATGGAGAATTAATAAATGTCTCCATCTTCCACCAGTGGCCCTGAACCAGGGAACAGAAAGGAAGCAGAATGAGTGGGGGAAAAAAATGGCATGTGTGTTTTTCCCTTTTTCCTTCGCTGCAGATTCATGTTTTTCATTCAGTGTTTGCACATTATTCTTTGCTTTCTCCCTGTAGGATTTTCTTCCCCGACTTTAAGGCAATTCATCTGTCCTGAGAAGGGACCTAAAGATAATGAAGAGGCACATAATTTAGTAATCTTGGCTGTCTTTTCCTTGGAAGATTAATTTTTGGCCTTTAAGTGTCAAGGGTGGTTAGACTGAATGAGCAGCAACAAAAAGCTCCAGGCAGAGGCACGGGCTGGGCTGGGGCAGCAGTTCCTGAGTCACTGCACTGTCTGCACAGCCATGGACAGTGATTAGGAAAACAGAAGCACCCCCTGATTCATCTCCTTGAATTTTAGACCTCTGACTTGCTCCTTTGCCTTTCTTTCCCCTGCCTGTTTTCTCCACAGAAAATGATGGTCTTGGCTCTGTCCTGGAACTCTCCACTTCTCATCTGCTCTGCAAATGCTTCGCTGAGATTTGGAGACTGGTTGTCTTTCTTCAGCACACTGGGGTGGCTTGGATGGGACTTGGGGACAAGCTGTGATCTATCTGGAGATGGAAGAGGGTGAAAGGAACTTTGTACAGTGCTCACAAAGTTAGAATTGCAGAATAGTTTGGGCTGGAAGGGACTTCTAAAGGTCACTTAGTCCAAACCCACTGCAGGGAGCATCTTCAACCAGAGGCTGCTCAGAGCTCCAGCCTTGAATGTTTCCAGGGATGGGGCATCCACCACACTTCTGGGAAAACTGTGTCAGAGTTTTACCACCCCAACATAAAAATATTGTCCCTCATAGTTAGTCTAAATCTCCCTTCTTTTAGATTAAACCCAATCCCCCTTGTCCTATCACTACAAGCCCTGCTAAAAACCTGTCCCCATCCTTTCCTATAAACCCCCTTTAAGCATTGAAAGGCTGGAACAAGGAACCTTCTCTTCTAGCTGGAAAAGCAGAGCCCTGAAAATGAGCTATGGCCTTTGGCAGTGTCTCCTCCCAGTCTCCCCATATCTCTGTCTCCCAGTTTGTCCCTGGTTTCTGCAGCAGCATAGTAAGAGCTGGAGGTGATAAGAGTAATGATCCATCCAGCACAGTCATCCCAAAGAGAAGCTGAAAAGAGATCTGAGCATGACTTAACCTTCCAGACCATGCTGAGTGTTAGAAATAACCCTTACATTTTACCATCATCACTTTCCATCTGAATTTCTCTCCAAGTCTGCAGCACAGAATCATGGAATTATTTGGGCTGGAAGAGACCTTAAAAATAATTTCATTCCACCTCTGCCATGGTCAGAGGCACCTTCCACTGTCCCAGATTGCTCCAAATCCCATGCAGGGATGGATCCAGACAAGCAGGTCACTGTCTCCTTGCAGCTGGACTCAATTCATGTGTCAGACACCAAAGTGAACTCTGAGTCAGTTGCTTTTGTGGTACAAACCCAGCTCCTGACCCAGCATGTCAATTATGCACAATATAAAATAAATTTATTTTATAGAAACTGGGTGGAAAATAAGAGTCAGCACCAGGAGCAATGCAGGTCTGTATTTCTGTGAGGGGTTTGTGAGCAGGGAGGGGTGTGGGACTGAACAAAGAACTGAAGTGTGGAAGTGCTGAATTTCTGGGGTAGGAAACTAAGCTGGAGTGTAACATTTCCCCCCTCCCAGCAAAAGCCATGCCCAAATCTCGCTGCATTCCCTGTTTGCTTTCAGGGCCATGTGAAATAACAGAAATATAAACTCTGCCTGTCATTTCCCAAATGATAAAGTGATTTTACACCCACTCAAAACACTCAGATGTGTCTGTCAGAGCTTCATTGTTCCTATTGTCCTTTTCTGGGTACATGATATGGATCTGAGGCCCCTGAAATATTTCACAGCTGGATTCAACTTGTCTTCTGGGAGATTTTGCTTTTCTATCACTAAGTGAAGACAAGGCTCCAGCCTAATCTTATTTTATTGTCACCAGCTACTCCACACTTGTGTCCTCCATCATAACTCTGTGTGTGTGTGTGGTGCAAACCTGTAAATAGAACCAGATTGTGTTCCAGCTGCAGCTGGAATCTCCTGGAGGCTGGAGCTTCCCTGGGGCCGGTATTCCCAACCCCCAGCCTTTCACAGGGGAGGTTTGATTTTCCAGGAGCTTGCCCAGCCTTGGGCAAACAGTGCTGCATCCAAGGAGGGGTGCCTGGAGGTGTCAGTGGTTTGGTTTATGGGGAATTTAGTGTCCACCAGCATCTCCTTCACTCCTGGACCTCCCAGCTGCACTGAGACCCTGGAACAAGAGGTCCCAGAGGACTTCTCAGGCTCATAGAGAGCTGGGGCAGCTCGTGGTGCCTCCCAGTAACCATTGCTGGAGTCTCCTGCTCCTTTTAATTTCAATTTTTCTTTTCATCTTGTCTTTGGGCCAGGCTGTACTCCTGAAAATGGATGGGCTTGTTCATTTTACTGCTCCTTGATTTTGGGTTGTAGGAATGCCTCCCTTGCTCTGTATGTTTTTTCACTACAAAGTTCATAATTAGATCAATAGAAAGCAAAAAAAAAGAGAAAATATGAACAAATAAAATTATTCCAGTTTTTCCACTTGTTAGGTTTTTTATAAATGGAAAAATTTTTCAATATTATGTTGTCTGGAAAAAAATATGTAAAGAGATGGAAATTATTTCTATTATATTTTTGCCAATTTTATGCCTTTTCTGCTCTTCCAACATAGAAAAGAATGAGTAGAGGGGAGAGGAGAAGAGTCATCAATGAGGGAAAAAAATCATGTGATGAAAAATTGAAGTGTTTATAATGTAGCATGGGAATTATTTTTATATTTTTAAGCAAAGGAATAAAGCAAAATCTTGTTCAGTCTGACATTTCAAAATGTAACACATTTCATTTCAGGAGATAATTTCATATCCACACACAAAACCCTCAAAATGTATTTTGAAATGCAAACACCAGAGGGAGAATAATACTTAAAACTGAAAATTTTTAGTTGTTGCCCCCCCTCCAAAAAAAACAAAAAGAAAAAAATGAGTTTTCCAGGAAACTGTAAAACAGAACAGAGGGTGAAACATACTGAAACAAAAGGGGGGGTTGCCATATTCAGCATCAAGGTTGGCTAAAAAAGTATGTGCTTTAACACGGATTATTTCTGGCCTGTTAATTCATCTGCTCAGAAACACATTGGCATGATTTCCTCATTATAAATAAAGCCTTTGCTGTTATTTAGGGGTTTAGCAGCCCCTCAGGTGATGGAGTCTCAGATGAAGAAGTGGCTCAGCTCCTGTCAGTGAGCTTTTCCCACACTGGATAGTTGTGCAGACATTGGGTGCAGGAACAGAGCAGTAAAAGGGTGATGTTTCCCCCCTAAACAAACAGTGCACGAGATTGGAAAACTGCCTTTCACACCAAGTGTTCCTTGGGCTGGGTGGCTCCCACTTTGGGCTGGGTGGCTCCCAGTTTGGGCTGGGGGAACTGGTGTGCTCAGGGCTCCCGCTCCCAGGGTTGCTGCCCCTGCTCCAAGGATTCCCCCAGAAACACACCTGGGCTTGTACAAACATCTCAGCTCATTCTGAAGAGACTCAGGTCAAGCTGGAGCAGGAGCAGCAGGACCCACCTGGGTGAGGAGGAGGTGGCTGGAGTGCCCCTGCAAGTCCAGGCTACTTTGCCAGCAGAAATCTTGGCTCATTCCTCGTGGGACACCCACAGTGACAGAGCAGGTTTGGGAGGCTGGGTCAGTGGGTGGTCCCACCAGGACAACCCCAGTGGAAGGGCAGCAGATGGGTCTGTGTTTGCAGGACACGTGTGGGAGCTGCTCATGGGTGGGAGCAGCTCAGCTGCCCAGAGGGCAGAGCTGGACACACAAAGCCTGCCCTGCAGTGCCAGCCAAGCCACCTGAGCTGGGATGGCTGTTTGGTGGGGGGGAACATTGGGAAATGCTGGGGAATGTTCTGGCCATGGCAGGCTCGGAGGGTCATCCCAGCTCACCCCATGATTATATCCCCATCCTCACTGATCCAACAGCTTTCTCAGTCTTGCTCTCAGGCCTTTCTCATGGCTCAGTGAAGATGCTTTCATTTTTGTTTTCTAAACCAGCACATGAGCCCATTGTCCCCATCCAGGGACTGGAACCAGATGATCCTTAAGGTCCCTTCCAAGCCAAACCCTCCCACGATTCCCTGATCACACTCTGTGTAAGTCACCGTGAATGTATGAGGCTGCAAAAAGCAATTTGGGGTTTTTCAGACTTTTCTGTGAGTTCTCCATAATCAGAGGCAGTTGGCTCCAAGCAGAAGAGATGAAGTGTCAGTGCACAGGGAGGAAAACTGTGCCTTCTGTTTCTCCTTTCGGGATACAAACCACACACTGCAGAGCTGGGAATGGAATCAGCTCCTCGTTCTGCAGCTGCACAGACTGAGCTTTTTAGCATTCTCTTACGTAAAGAGCATGCAAATATATTAGCAGGGAAAAAGCTGGATTTGCCCATTAAGGCATGTGATTAATGCAGTGCTGAAAGCTCATTTAAAGGGCTGTATATTGCAGCTCACTCGAGAAACACAGAGAAGAACAAGGACACAAAATCTGAGTCGAGTGCTCAGGGTAGGAACGAGCCCGGTGTGGCTGTAGAGGGCACTCGAGATCTTTATGATTTCTCACAAGAAGAGAAAGCTCCAAGCTGCTTTTTACACTTCACTATTAAAAAAAAATTAACCCTCTTTAGGAGCAAGAGGAACCACATCAGACTGCAGTATTACAGCTTCTCCCCTTTTAACCACTAATAACAGGCTGAGCTAATTTCTGTTTGGATTTGGGGTTTCTTCCTTCCATTGCTAAGAACTGGTGAGTTGTGTGGAGTCCTCTCACAGCAATGATTTTGGCAGGACAGGATCTGTTCAGCACAAAGACATCTCATTCCTCCAAATAAGAAATCAGCCTGAACTGCTGAGAAATGCCAATTTATCATCAGGTTGTCGTGGCTGAACCAGAGGGACCACAAAGAGATCTGGTCACATTCACAGGAATCCTGAAAAACTCTTCTGTGTCTCAAAACACTGGGGGTGTTTCACTGTTCAGTTTTGCACATCTCTGCAGTGTTTGGGTTTGGCTTGAATAAAGCAAGGCCTTTCTTGTGGTGTTTTCTGCCATCAGGAATTGGAAATCTCACAAGAACTCCTGCTCTGATGAGATTCCCAGCCTGATATCCAGCCTCGGAGAGAAACTGCTGATTAAATTTTGGATTTCAGTGCTTCTTATGAGTCAGGTCAAATTCCCCAAGAAATAAAGATCTGAACTGCCTTGTTGTAGGGCAAGAGTTGCTTTCAGACTGAAGGCCATGGACCTGAATCCAATATCACAGGCAAAGGCTGCACTTTCAATCAGAATGGGGTATCTTTTCTGCAGGGGTACTCAGGGTTTCTTCCACGTGGCTGATCCCACAGGCTCCTCTCCAGAAATCTGCACAGTCATCCTGGTTTTTCTGGGTATTCTGTCAGCTTTGCAGAGCCCCCTGTTAGAAAATACAGCCTGACTAAGGCGTTTGGCTGCTGCCTGATTGTACTGCCAGAGCTCTCGTGGTGCTGCTCTCTCTGGAGTTTCTATTCTGGACCAAGTGGGCCTAATAATAACATCCTAATTACACTGCTGCAATGTCACTGCTAACCTGCCCTGTGTGCCTTCAGTGAGGATCCAAAAAAATACCACAGGGTGCAGAGGAATTCTGACAGACCCTCAGCAGAGCCACACAAATGCTTGGGGGAAAGGCAGATTGGTGAATTAAAAGAATTTGATTTCACTCAGCTGATATGGAGGCCACAAACCCTCCATCCAGATCCCTTCTCATCCCTGCACTGCTTTTTATTCTTCAAGCACTGCACCTTCCATTCCCAAAATGAGTTGCAGATGGAGAAGCTGAAGACACCGAGATATCCTGGTGAATTGTTTGAACTGAACTACTGGAAGTCTTATAAGTTACTGACCATCCTAAATTAATGTTGTCAGTTCTTTCTGAGTGCTTTGGGAGCTGAATAATTCCCTTCAAAAAGGAACTGGCTGCTCTTCTCCTCTCCTTTGGAAATGGATGTGAATATAAGTGATGAGTTTTAGCTTTGGTTTGGGAGCAGGTTCAAATCAGGTTTACGGTTCAGACTCAATAGTAATATGTAATATTGAGATTATAAAAGGCATTTTCAGATTTTGGTCCAAAGTAAATGAGTGAACTGGAAGGGATTGTCCTGCTGGTACTTCATGGTGAGCAGGAAGAGGCTGAGAGCTGCCAGTGAGTGAGATGGGAGCTCATCTGCCCTTGTCCTGAGTTCTGATGGAATTTGGTCTTCAGCTTCCATTTCTAGTCCCTCTGTAAACAGAGCCAGCCAAGGGGGGGGACCAAATGTTCCCCTCCACGAGCAGCTTGTGGGGCTTTCACCAGGTACATGAGCATCTGCCAACCATGTCAGTGACTGATGGATCAGACAAGTGTAGGCTTTCAATATGGAACAGCCAAGAGGGCCCTGTTGGACCAGACAGTTCTTGCTGTATTTTTTTTTCCCTCCCCTGGCTGAATTCCCATGGTTTTTGGCATGAATAACTGAGTGTTCAAATAGTCATAGGACCTGAAAATTCACTTCCACAAACATTTGTGTCATCGTAGGTTAATGGGTGAGGGAGTGGAGCTCCATGGCAAGAGGTTACTGTGGAATTTCTGTCGGGGAAGCAGTTTTTTGTACTTGAAAAGGAGCAAAACTATATGGGACCCTTCTTGTCTCAGACACAGTGAATTCATGGATAAGTCAGGGAAGTCAGAGCTCGTGGCAATCAGCCAGTTGGACAAGGTAATGTGATATCCATTCCTCCTTCCACTAGGGTGCTGGAGACAAGAGCAGGATGGTTTTATTCAGATTTACACCAAAAGACAAACCTTTTTTTAAAAGCAATTGGAAAGGGAAAATAAAACTCCATTTCAAACTTTGCAACAGAATAAAATATTGAAATGTGGAGTGCAAAGCTTTCCCCAGGAACCACAGGTCCTCTCATCTAACACAAAATGATGTAGCTTAACTTAGACAAATAGCAAAACAGTAAAAAGGTACCACATGTTCCTCCCTGACTGCAAGCCAAACGATTGGTATTCCATTTAAATCTTGTTCTGACATCATGCTATGGAAAGCCTGGAAACTCCTGAGCTGCTGAGGCAGCGCCGAGCGCGGGGCTGAGCATCCCAACTGCTCAAACCTGGGGAAACAGCAGCCAGGGCTCCTCCTCCTCCTCTCCACGTGTGCCACAGGAGGGCAAAGGAGATGGGAATAAATGCCCCCCTGGCTGGGGCAGCTGCAGGGCTCAGTGGCACCACCCCCAGCTCCCAGTGCCAGCACCAGGACAGCCCTGGAATGCCAATGGGCAGCTGTGGAGCTGCCTGTTGATTTTCTCTTTGGGAACAGCCATGCAAATAAGACACTGGCACAGAGAATTGGTGCCCTGGAGCTCATATGATACACAATATTCATTGCTTGCTTCCCTTGGTCTCCCCCCTTCTGGGTATTTTTTCTTCTTGTTTTCTTTTTCCTTAACCATTCTGCCTCCCCCTCCTCCAAATGCAGATGAAAGCACAGTTTCCTTTATGATTAACCTTCCAGTTCTCAAAACTTGAAGTCACTTATGAAAGGATAGTCCCTCTTTAACATTTTAGCTGTTCCTGCAAGTCTGACACCCAAAGCACTGGGCACAAATTAGGAGATGAACACAAGTCCCATCCTGGTAAGAGTCCCAACTTCATATCCAAGGGAAGGAAAAAGCATCAGCAACACCTAAACAGCTGCAACTGGCTCAGCCACTTTCAGAAACTGGATTTCATTCCCTACAGTGTTGTTCTATTCTCAGTTGGTGGCAAAAGCATAAAACCAGAATTTTTTGCACCTGAAGCAAAAGCCACTTTGTACCTGATGGTATCTTAAGTCCTGAGATATGTAGAAACTTATGTCCCTGGAAGATCCATGGGCATTTATGGATCTAAAACTCCTGGGTATGTTTAATTCCCACACCCCTTTAAAATTACAGTTCTAGTTTTAGGGGCTAAATGGCAGCAAGGTCTGAAGAACCAAGAACTTTGCTTTTAAAGCCACAGCAGCTCATCTTTTAAACAGCTCAGGCATCAACTCCCCTTATTGCCATTTGGTTAAAGAAATGGGAATTACAATGATGTAAATGTAAGTAATTCAGATAGAATTTAGGCCATGAGGTTGGTGCTTGTCCTGCTGTCTGAGGCCACAGGACTCTGCTTTTCCAGAGCATCCCAGGGATGTTTGTCTCAAGGGCTCCTGGAGGATGTTTCCCAGCCCTTTAGTGACTCGTGTCTCAGCAGCTCTGGGGTAGCTGCTCTTTCCATGTGTCTCCAGAGCTCTGGTGTGGCTGATCCAACAACAGCCCCAGGAAAGTCTGGCTGTGCTGGGGAGCAGCTGGACCCCAGAGCTGGGCTGATCCTGTCACATGCACTGTTTACACATGTTCCTCTCTTTTCATCTGCAGAGGATCCAACATGGTAATAAACTGGAGCAGAACAAAAGTCTCCTCTTAATGGTTTCTGGGAGCTGAATGCCAACCTTCCCACAGAGCAGCTCCCCATGGCTCTGCTCAGCACTCACAGCAGCAGTCCTGCCCTCCCCAGCAAGCCCTGCTGATTGTTGTCCTTATTGTATTCTGCTCAAAATGAATTTGCAGCCTCCTGTGAGCAGAGATGTGCCAGAGCAGCTCCTCTTCACGGCACTCCAATGAAGCCGAGTGGATTTTCCCCCTCTGCAAGGCTGGAGCTCATGGAGATTTTATCCCTTTTGCTCCATGTGCCTTCCAGGTAAAGCAGATTTTGCACACTCTCAAAGGGAAAAGTGATTTAGTCCCTGAACCTCCCACAATCAAAGCTACCAGTTTGGCAGAGACACATAATTAGTGCCAATTAGCAAAAACAAGTCCATCCAGATTATACTGTGATGTGAAAACAGGTTTAATTGGATTCAATTGCTCCCAATGGAGACTGTCACAGTTTATTTGTATGAGGGGGAAGACAACCAACAAAAGCCAAAGGCAGCCCCAAACAATGTGGAAATATGGCTATCCCTGAGCTCCCAGGTCTGGGTGGTCCATGGAAACGAGTGCATGGGACAGGTATGAAAATGGATTGTGTGAGCTCCTGCTCTGGAGTCTGTCCCAGGGAGAGGGGGAGCTGGAGGGGCTGATGGAAAGGGCTGAGCCAAAGGGTTGGGGCACAGCAGGCAGTTCCAAAACCCTTGTAGGCCCTAAATGAAGGGAATATTTCATGTTTGAAGGAGTTCCTTCTTCTCAGAGATCAGTGCTTTTATCTGGGTCTAGTGTTCACACTGAAACAGTGCAGGGAAAGGTAGATTTTAGAATTTTGTGCCTTTGATTGATGGCTGATTTTTGCTGTTTCCCCAGAAAATAAGGAGTGTGTGGCTCCTCTTACCAAAACTAGACCCTGTGCTGCATGGAAGATGTGAGAAACATGAGTGAAATCTGTTCTCCAACAATGCAAAATACTCTTGACCACACACTTGTGCTGCATAGCAGGGATTTAAGAACTCTGTGGGAATGCAGTATCCTGTATCAGAGGGGAACACTGGGGATCCAGGAGTAAATCTGAGAGGCTTATTGTGAGCAGAGCTGGAATGTGTTCCCCTGCATCCCAGATCTGACTTCACTACATCTTAATCAGCCTCATCAGAAACTAATGGGCAAAAAACAGGGTCGGATTTCAATGGTTGGAGGACAAAATATCTTCAGATATTGAGTTTTAGTTTGCAGACAACAAGAATGCGTGTTTAAGTCTGAGTGGGAATTAGATAACTTGGAATGCCCTCCTGAAGGAGGAGAAATGCAGCTTCAGTTCCTTTCTCCAGCACAGAAACACTGGGATATGTCTTTATCACCCACAGAGCTGGGATTAATGGTTCAGGCACAGCATTATCTGAGCTCTGCTGCACAGTCTGGGGCTGCCCTTCATCCCCTGGATGGCAACACCCCAGACCTGCATCCTGCTGGGCTGTTCCCTGCTGGGACATGCTACCCTCACTGGAGGGAGGCAGAATTCACCTTCCCTCGTGTTATCCAGCTAAAACCAGGATGTTGTGTCTGCACCAGCCGTTTCTGCCCTCTGCAGGGAGAGCTGAGGAGCAGCAGGAGGACCCTCCTGGCATCCCATGGTGTAAAGGTTTGGTGGGTGCCTCTTTGAGGGGGGGGTCTGGCCAAACAGCTGGGAATACAGCATGGAAGATGGAGAATTGCTCTGCTATCCCACTAATGAGCCCAGTGAGACACTTTAGTTTTAGTTTCAGATGTTTTGATGTCCTGGGTGAGTGCCCTGGGTGAGTAGCCAGCAGAAAACCCTCCTTGGCCCTCCCTGCCTGAACCAGTGAGCAGACATTGCCTTGACTCCTGTTTCCCAGCCCAGGTTCAGCTTGTGCTGCTTTAATGCTCCTTCTTGGACCTCCTCAGCTCGTTTGGAAGCAAACAAAGGGTCAGACTTTCCCGTAATCCTCACACATCATTGGCATCTTTGTCTGTCTGTGCCACAGAGCAGAGCAAACACAAAGGCTGATCTCCCTGTACCCTCTGCACCGAGTCCCTTCGAGTGGGAAGTGAAAATGTTGGCAGAAGAACACGGGGAAGTTGGGCAGTTGCCTGTGCCCTACCTGGCTTGCAGATAAAAGAATGAGATTGCCAAGTCTGCCAGGCTTCTAAGCCTGACAAATCCACACACCAGGCATTGGAATGGACATAAAAAGTCGAGGGAATATTGTCTCCAGAGCTACAAAGCTTCACTTCTTGTATTGCTCCTCAAATGAATTCAGATAATCTTATAAAACTCCAGGCCCCTTTATTTCTGTCTCTCATTGTGCTCTTCTGTAAATCATGGATTCCTATTATTCTTTTCTTTTCCATCCCAGCTTCCTAATGTTTCTCAGTGGTTTTATTTCCTGTGCATTTCTGCCCTCAAAGAAGTAGTTGTTGCTCACAGAAATACAGCCTGGCTTTTTGCAGACTGAATCAGCAGGAACAGCATTCCCCCTCCCCAGAAAACCCTGCAGTGCTCTCTGCAGCCCCTCTGGGTGCCAATGCCACAGGTGGAAATGAGCCCCTTGGCATCCTTGGGCCTTGGGCAGCAGATCCCAGTTCCTTGGACAACAGTCACCAAATATTTAGCAAATAGTCTTTGGGCTTCCTGAGCAGGTGAGTCAGGTTGCTCAGGCAGGAGTTTGGGACTGTCCAGTCCCCTTTCCCACCACAGGCTGCTGCAGGAGAAATCCTGGGAGGCTTTCCAGGGCTTTGGAGGATGAGAGGAAGAGGAGGTAAAAACCCACAGAACCATTTCCATCTTTCCCACTACTGTAAGTCCTTGTGATAGCTGGTCTTTCTCTAAAGGTGTTTTTTTATATAAATTCAGTCTCTGGCTGTTATTTGCTAATTGCTGCTGGTATTTAATTATGGCAAAGTTTAAATTACACAGGCAGCCACTAATCCACATTATTCCACGGTGTTCTCCAACCTTCTACTCCAAACATTCCTTGCAGCCCTTGACAAACACAGGCAGTGCTCCCTTGGCCCAAAAGCCACACTGCAAATATTTTCACAAAAGCAAGGATGAGCAAAATGATCCCAGGGCCAACTCAATTCATTACACAGACTTCCACCCATGTTTAATCTGGAGAGATCCAATTGTTTTCCTGAACTCCCTTCCCAACCCCAAATGAAATCAGGACCAAGCCTACTTGGACAATCATGGATTTAAGAAAAATATGCTGTAAAATAATTTCTAGGTCTTCTTACCTTCCCCAGAGCTGAGACAGAAGTGCTGTTCTCCCCACACTGAGATGCTCCTCAGTGCTCTGTGTAAGAGACAATGAACACAAGTTGGTTCTTTAGGAGAGTAACTCCTGGTTTGGGAAATGGAGGTTCAGGTTTCTGCTTTTTCACAGATTTTATCACTCACCCTCTTTACCCATCCAGAAAAGAAGCATTTCCTTAATAATTGCATTAGTATTTACAGGGATGACACCTGCAAATAGCAATGGGGGAGGATTCAAGGTGCTCTCTGCTCCTCTGAGTAGATCAGCCTGTGACAAATGTATAAATTCAGCCCGGAGAAGAGAAGCTTTGGGGTGACCTAATTGTGGCCTTCCAGTACCTGAAGGGAGGCTGAGATACAGGTGGAGATTGTATAAGGACATGGAGTGGAAGGACCAGCTTCAAGGCATTTATCCTGTATCTACTCATGCTGGGATTTTATCCTTTGACTCCCCACTATTTCCTATTTCACTTAGTAACAAAGTTTTAATTTGCCTTGTGAGCAACAATAGATAGATCTCTACTTTCAATAACTTTTTTTTGTAGGCCAGTGGTGTGTTTTCTTCCTGTGGATTTTTTAACTTACTTGTTGTAATAGAATTAAAAGTGTTACCCAAGGTAAGAGCTTGCAGTTTGTGTAGTACAAAACTGAGGAAACTCACAAGGGAAATCAGAGAATCTTCAACTCTGCTTTTAATCAAATCCATTTTCTATTCTGCTAACCCTTTGCAGATTCTTATTGTACCTGGTACTAATTTTTCTCCATTTGTGGTCATCTAACTCCAACAAAGCTCTGTACCTTTCTCTGAAGCTGCAAAAAAATTGCCTGAACAGCTCAGACTTAGTAAGTGGACCTTGGTGCTTTTAAACCCCTCATAAAATCAAATATTATCTTAAGAAATCCTAATCAAATTAATCTTCAACTCCATCTTCCCTCTCTTCACCCTATGACTTCACCCTGAGCTTGCCTCAATATGACCTGAATCTCATTTACTTCCCATTAGGAAAAAAAAAAAAAAAAGTCAAAGTGAACTTCTAAAAAAAATAACCTTTCAATTACCTTTTAAACTCCTAAAAGAGGACTCATTTTGACCATGACATCATCCACTGATGGTTTTAGCACATGGGCCACATTCCCTGGTTGACCTAATTTATCTGAGTTAGCAGAGATAAGCAGACAGTGAAATATGAAAAGTCCTTTAGAGTTGTTGGTGAATTTTAATCCTTTTTCATCCACACCTCGAGATAGATGCCCATTCCCTCTGAGCACAGAGATGCTGGGCTGGGTGGGTGTGCAGCCAGATACCTGCCCAGAGGAGCTGGAGGAGACCTGGATCCTGGGACATGGATGAGTTCATGTGCAATAACTCTGCCTGGACATGCCTAGAAATAAGCCCTTCCAAGGAGCCATCCATCTCTCCCTGCTCAGACACCCATGTCAGCACGTGATGGATCTCTCTCCAGAGAGAGACATTTCTCCCCTCTCATGATAACGGGAGCCCAGGGTGAGTGATGTCTAAATTTGCAGTGTCTAAGCTCCATGAAGATGGATCCCACCCCAACCAACCAGCTCAGCCATCAGGGGGAATGGAGGGATATTTAAGAAGCTGCACAAATCTCAGAAGGCAGAGATGTCTAATCAGCACAGGATAACCAGGATCTGGTTCAGCCCCAGTGCACAGCCTGGGTGGGTGTGCAAACCTCATCTGAGAGGGGTTTGCTCTGTGAGAGCCTTGTTAAAGCAGCCTCACCAGGGCTGTGTGGCACCCTGGGAGCACTTGGATCTTTCTAAAAGAAGACTCACCAATAAACTGTCTACTCCTTACAGCTACTGCTACAGGTTTAATCATTATAGTTCTTATTTTCCTAGGTGAACATCCTGAAAATAAGAACCACATCTGTGGCCCAGAGCCCTAAAACATGAGGACTGCTGAGAATAAAGTTGTCAGGGTGCTATTTTCAGCCAAGGCCTTCGAGATGGCAAGATTTGCCATGGGTTTTGTTTTCAAGCCATTGGCCCAGGACTGTACCCAGGATCAGAACTGCAGCAGAGGAGTGGGAAAGGTCAGCCCTCATTGGAGACAAAATAAATGGATGCTCAGCATAGGAAAATTTTGACTTAGAAAATGTCATATATCAAGTGAGCAGCAGCAATTAAGGCAGGCAGGTTTCAGCAGAAGCAGCTTTAACATCATCAGGATTTCCTACCCAATGTGCTGTTTGGAAAAGGTGAGTGGAATTGGGGCTGATGGCAGGGAGGGTGGAATTTGTTTTTCCATGGTGGAAAGTAATCTGCCACTCTTGGGAATGCTTTACCAACACGACTGCGAAAACATCCATGTTGCCAGTTTGTTGTAGGGATAATATTGTGCCTGCATTTAAACTGGGAGAAACCACTCCATCAGTCAGAGGATGATTTCAGGGGATATGACCTTGAGTAATGTTCTGGCACAGTGAAAACTGTGGATTTGGTCATTAATAATATTTTGCATGATCCATTTTTTTTTTTATTCAAAGCAGACTTTGTCAGCCAAAGGAGTAAAACCCTCTCTCATGTTCCATCTTTCCCCATTTTAGCACAAGCAAGAGGAATCTCTATAAAAATACCCTCTGTTGGCCAAAACTAAAAAGATAACATTCCTTAGAGTGAGACTGGACTCACCTAAGGTCTCTTCAAGTTCTAAGATGGTTACATTTGCAGTCTCAGCAGCTTGGGCAGCAAAACCCAGCTAAGAAACAGGGAATTTTTCCCTCCTGGAACTGCCTCTTGAATCTGGCTGTGAGAGCCTTTCATGGGTGACTCTTCAGGCAGTGACAGCAGGGCCACCATCAGCTGGGGAAGGGGAATCTGAGCCCCAGGGACCCTGCACAGCTCTCAGAGAGCCACAGGGGCACAGAACCACAGAACATGCTGAGCTGGAGGGGACCCACAAGGGTCATCGAGTCCAACCCTCAGCCCTGCACAGGCCCATCCCCAGAGTCACCCCCTGTGCCCCAGAGCATCATCCAAACCCTCCTG
>JAOXXN010000230.1:10328897-10359898 GCA_026770055.1 Myrmophylax atrothorax
AAATTAAAAATTATCAAAATCAATTAATTTGGTTTGCATTGGTACCTGAACTTATTCTCTGCTTTTCTGAATGAAAGGACTCATCAACCCAGGATATTCTATGAGTATGATGTGATGTCTTTCTGGCTTCATTCTGCCCCTCAAAGGTAAAGACAAATGGAACACCCACAAAAGGAAGTTCATCAGATCTGGGTTTGTTTTGTGGAAAAGAATCCAAAAAATTAGTGACAGCATAACACGGTCAAGAAGTGTTTTTCTGGAGTTAATAATTATGGACTCCAAGATGGATCTTAGACGGGAGTCTGGAGAGGAAGACACATGGAAGAAATTCCAGCCATCCCCAGCAGCACTAATGGTAATCTAGAACAGATCCCCAGTCCTGGTGCCAAAGTTATTTCAGAAAACATTTGCAGCTCCCTGTCCTTGGTGCCAGCCCAAATTTGCCAGTGCCAAATTTAGCTCCAGTGTCAGGACTTTGCCATCATTGGTTTGGACATTCCTATCATCCACTTTGTAGAAATCCATCAGGAAGTGACTGCACTTCCTGGAGCTACTGAATGGTTTACCAAAAGCTTCTCAGATGACTTTGGAATTGCTTATTAGAAAACCATCCCTGCTCTGTCCGGGGTAGTTCTCTTTGGTTTTATTCTTTTGTGATAAGACAATGACCAATTAATTCCCCTTCAAAGCAACTCTTCTTTTAGGAATGATGTGTAAACACAAGGAGAAGTTGTCCAGAGCACTGGACAATTTGGATCTAATTGTTGTTGTATCAACAACTGGATCAAATAATTGTTAAAATTCTTCCAGTTGGTGTCATGAATTGTCTCTACAAGGAGAGGAGGGAAAAAAGGAACACTGAATGCTGAAGGAAACATCAATTGGGAAGGTGTCCCTGCCCATGGCAGGGGTGGAATGAGATGATCTTTAAGGTCCCTTCCAGCCCAAACCATTCTGGGATTGTGTGTCTATGTCATTGACTTCGAATATGACAGTGTTGGGTTTAAATTGATATTTGTGAGTTTTTAATTACATTCAGCCTGCAGGACCAAGCAGGGCTGAAGTTGTCATCAGGTTTGGTTTCTGTGGGATTGGTTGTGACCCATCTTATTCCTGTGGAAGAAGAAGATGATGTTTTTTAAAGGCTCTAGAAACAGCCCAGAGTCACAGGAATGGATTTCAGTGCTCAGGTAGTTCAGGCTGGGCAAAATTCTGAGCAGGATTCCAAGCTCTGGACAAAATTAAGTGTTATTAATATCAGTCCTTCAGCTTTGCCAGGGAAAATGCCATGAGCTCACAGGAGACTTGAATTCTTACTTTCATTTTGCATTGAATGGAACATCCCAAAACTCATTTGTTGGACATAAAATTATCTGCAGCTGGTCCACTACAAACACTGTTCAGCCATTTCAAAGGCTACAAGTTCCTCTCGTGCTGCATTTCCATAAATCTCTCCATAAAATTCTCTCATATATATATGAGTTACATAAATCACTCTCATATATATATTTGAACCTTTATATATTAACTAATTCAAATACATATTAGAAAATACCTGGGGAAAGTTGATGCTCTCCCTTGCTGATATCCAACAGGAATTCCCTTCAAAACCTCTGGTTTTTTCAGAAGCAGATGCTCAAACCTTTCTAAAACCAGACTTTCTTTGCAATATTAATACTTCTAATATCATTATTCTTTTGTCTTTATTTTTTTTTTAAACAAAAACCTTATGAAGATCCTCTGGTTTTAAGGCCCAGTGGAAGGCTGGACATTGAGTCTGCAGAAAAGAGTTAAAAATGAAATAGAAGGAGCAGGTGAAAATATAAAAACTGATACCAACTTAGAGCAAAGTGGAAGAAAAGAGGTTTGCTTGTCCAGAGGCAGATAAAGCCCAGCTTGGTTTCCTGGCAATACTTTAGAGGGAAAAGGGAGAGAAGGAACAAACCACAGATGATCAACAAGGATGGGGCTTCTTAAAAGAATTTATTTATTTGTAAACCCTCTACATAAGCAAAAAATGTGTTCTGCTAATGACTGGGGATTTAAGCAGCTGCTTTTTTTTTTCCCTCAAAAACTAAACCAAATAAATATTCCTGTGCACCTCCAGACTCCTCTGGCATGATTTATGGCCAACGTATCATCAGCATAAACCACCACTCAGTGGCTCAAGCAACAACTTGCATTCAAGGTCAAGTCAAATCTCAGGGAAAACAAACAATTCCTCAGCAGCCTTTCCAGCAGCAGTAGGAGCTGAGAACAACAGATCAAATGTTGAGAAAAAACACTGGAAACTTGTGAAGAAGCATCAACACAAATATTTGGCCTCCACAAGGCCCCCTTGGCTGGCGGCTCCTGAAACGCTTCTGGTGCAACATCCCCTGTCCTTGGGGAGGTGCAGCCCCCCTGGGGGGAGTCAGGACCCTCAGGAAGTGCTGGGCCCTGTGTGGGGATGGAGCTGTCAGGCTGCCCCAGGAAGGGCTCTGGTGGTATTAGCAGGGCTAATCACCCCGCTAATTGGACAGTCATTGGAGACACAATGCGGGCACAGCTCGGCTTTCACTTCAACTGCTCACCCAAATGAGCTTTGACTCAAATGT
Source organism: Myrmophylax atrothorax (assembly GCA_026770055.1). Taxonomy (NCBI): domain Eukaryota; kingdom Metazoa; phylum Chordata; class Aves; order Passeriformes; family Thamnophilidae; genus Myrmophylax; species Myrmophylax atrothorax. The sequence goes on from JAOXXN010000230.1 coordinate 10,331,495, forward strand.
AATACTTTATATCAACACACTGGATGACTGTAAAAATAATACCACATGTGCTGGTGCCTCTTTTTAATAAGTGTCTTCCTCAATTTTCCCTGCTGGATGAGGCACTTTAACATACACATAATTAAGGTTATTTAAGGGATATCAATTGAAAAATGCACCCACAGGAGGCTAAACATGACTGGGAGAGCTCCCAGAGCAGCTCCCAGAAGTCAGTTGCCATAATTTCATGCAGCACTTGTACAATATGATCTCCTACAGGTTGCATGGGAGAAGGATAACCTGGGAATCTCCCGCTTAGCTCTGTCCAAAGTCATTTGTGTCGCTACAAAATGGATTTAAAACGCTGCATTTCTGGATTGGTAGCAATTTATCTGGGAATCAGATTGGATTAAAATAGCAAAAAGCACAGAGAAAGGCAGAGCTGGACTCCCTGTCTGCAGCTGGTGCAGAGACAGGTAACACCTTCCTGCTCAGGGCTGATGTCGAGAGTCAGCCAGAGCCCCAAGACAAAGGAGTTGTAAAATATGACAAACAGAGCCTGGAGGAAGGTCTGCTGCAATTCCCATGGATTCACAGAGGATTTGGGGCTGGAAGGGACCTTTAAAGGCCATCTGGTCCAATCCCCTGCAGTGAGCGGGGACATCTTCACCAGACCAGGCTGCTCAGAGGTCCATGAACCCAGACCTTGAATGTTCCCAGGGATGGGGCATCCACCACCACCACTCTGGGCAACCTGTGCCAGTGTTCCACCCTCTTCATGGTAAAAAATTCTAGTTTGAATCTTGTCTAGAGCTGAGAAAATGTCTCTAGATGGAGAAAAATCCCCCCTGATATGAACCTGTCTCACAGCAGTTCCCTTTGCATTCAAGGGCTCCACTTCTCTGCAAAGTTGTCATAAAAATCATTATGTGCCCTCAACAGATGTGACCTTAAAAAGCAGCTTCATGGAGAACAAAAAAAAAGAGGTGGGGAATATAAAATAGCCTGTGGTGAAAATAACAGCAGGAAAACATTATAAAATCTGAGCCCTAGCTGGCTGGCTTCCTCCTGATTATTGCCTTCTCTTTCAAGGACCCGTCCTTGAGAGTGCAGAGATTTGAGGGCGATTTTGGGAAGGCAATTTTAACACTCTGCTGTTCTGATGAAACAAAGCTGCTGCACGGACCTGTAATAACCTGGGCTTTGAAGAACATCCTCAGCACGTGAGTTAAACAGGCTCAAAGGTGGCACTGGAACCTCATTCTCTGGGATTGGTGTTATAGTGTGATCACAGGACCCTGACTGCTTGTGGAGGGCGTTTCTGGGGGGTTGGTGTCAGAGGCTGTGAAAACTCCTGGCAAGAACCAGGTCGTGCACTGGAGTGAATATAATGAAAATAGAGAAGCAGCCAAGGCTTGCTCAGTGCAGCACAGAGCTGGGCATGCAGCTCAGAGCCCCAGCCTGCTCCCAGGGACATCCAGGGACAGGCACAGCCACCCCCCTGGCAGGCAGGAAAACCTCAGGACATGGAGTGAGCCCAAGGCTTAGGAAAAGGGCCACGGAATGGTTAAAATCCAAACCAGATGACTTGGGAGTTTGAATTGCAGATGGGTTTGCAAATTGCCAGCACCTCTTCTGCATTCCCAGGGCACGGGTCACTGCTGCTTCCAGCCACCAAGGAAGGCTTGGGTTTCACCTCAACTGGGATGTTTGGATTCGAATGCATTACATTGGATTAGGCTCAGAAATAATCTTTTGAATATGAGAGCAAATTCTAAAGCATGTCTGGCGATATTTGGACACAGACATGGTTGTCCTAAATTGGCATGTGACTTAACCAAGGTGTTAGAAATGAAATAAGAAATGTGATGTGTCTGTACTCTGTGAATGTTCAAGCCACAAACTTATCTCAATGTTTTTCTTACAAGGTATAATATTTTTTGCAGCATGTGTGATATTTATATCAATGCAATGTAGAAAAAGTCTGAAGTGTTTTAAAGTCTTTTGAAAGGAAATTATACTCAGTGGATGAGGTGTGTGCTGTACATGGGGGGGCAACAAACACCTTGGGCCTTTTCTAAACAGTAAGACCAAAAAGAGAATTGATGGTCTAAATTTTGGAATCAAACAGCAGAACTTGCAGTTCATCCCAGAATGGCAACAGGTTTTAAGAGGCTTTTCTCCCTTTTCTCACCCTCAGTTTGGGGCTGACTTTTGCACTGAGGTCTGGTTTGCCAATGCAAAGCCATTTTCTCCCAGATTTTATGGTTTGAGTTGTCCTCTAGAACTGTAATGCCCAAGTGCATGCACGAGGAGGGTCTGACATTCTTCCACACTTATCACTGCAAAAAATTTCAACTCCTACACAGATCTGACAATTCTTGTCTGGTGAGATTTGCGGATATTGGATTAAATCCTTTCCTCTTTTAGCGCCGCTGTCAGAGTTGTTCCTGCTTGGTGGTTGCCTTTTTGGTTTTCCCCCTATTTCATCACCTGACACTACTCCACTTTCCCAACTGCACTGCCAGTTCTTTATCAGATTCCTCTGGTTCTGGTGGTTCTGGAATTAGGGTGGAATTTCTGTGCCTGGAGACAGGCTGCTCCTGCAGTCAGAGGGTTTGGCACTTCAGCTCTGTTTGCTTGCAGAGCACAGCCCAGATCCAGGCTGAGAACAGCACTCTGTGTCCAAGCTGTTCTGCACAGGCATTCAGCAAACAAAACCTTGAGCTAAGCTGTGCATCCAGTGGATTAACCCAATGGATCTGCCACTGCTCAGCTCCAGCCTGGCTGAAGTTTAGCCCCTGCTGATCTGCTCCACACTGAGCATCCAGCACAACCTCCTGCAGGGCTGGGTGTTCCCTGACCCCCATCTGTCTGCTCAGGACGTTCCTCACTTCAGCAGGATTGCTCATTCCCGGTTCCAGCTGCATCTTCCCGAGTGTCCCACGTGTGAACAGCAGCCCCTGCCTGGGCTGGGGACACTCAGCAGGGCCCAGGGAAGGGTGTCCAGCCCAGCAGCACTTCCCATGGGCAGGTGGGTTGTGTTGTGGTACCACCAGCACTGGGGGAATATTGTTTTGTTTTGGGAAGAGATTGCTAAAGCAGACGGGGAATGAGAGGTGGTGCTTCCAAGCCTGCAGCAGGCAGGGATTATCCTCCAGGATGAAAAGTGACCTCCAGTGAGCACCAGTGCCTGCAACCCAGAGCTTTGTATATTGCTGTGAGCTTCTGATCAGTTTGAAAGTCCCCTCCCTCCCTCTCAGCCTCCCCTTGCCCTGGAAGGCTCAGCTTCACAGAGCTCAGTGCCTCCCTCCTGGGCTGCTCCAAGATGCTCCATCACTGCCTCTTTCTCTCTGTGACCTACACCAGAAACTTCCAATAACTTTGCAGTCACATAAACCCCCTAAATGCCTACTAAAACCAAACAATAAACTCTCTCAGCCTTGTACTTTAGTACTGAGCTTGACCATTCCACGTTGTAATTTTCTAAGCCATCTTCTCAAGCAAAATCTTCCTGTGCCCATCCTTGAAACACCTAAACCTGAATAGATAAAATCCATCTTTCAGTTGGTGATTTCAGTGCCTATTCCATTCTTCAAACTCTAATTATCTAGGCAGGGATTTTTGAAGTCTCTATATCCCACTAAATTTAGCAGGATCTGACTCTTGCAGCTTTTCAGCCCAAATCTGACCAGAGCATTTACAAGCAAGTGTTGCCCTGGTGGGTTCCCTGCACGTGGCTCTTCTCAGACCAGGTGACTAAGAAGAAAGAGCTCACATAAAAGCTTTGGCCATGAAGTTGCTCCACCCCAGGATGACCCAGCCTGATGAAAAGTCTGAGAGACTCCCAGTATATTGAAACACCCAGGATGGTGTTACAGCTAAATCATTGACCAAGTTATGGACTCCCCAGAGAGCCACTGAAGTTCAGCCAAGGCTGAACGTGTTTTACAGCTCTAAAGCTGAAAAGGGTCTTTGCTTCAGGGTGAGCAAGACTATAAAATGCTTTAGGAAGTGGACGTGTGGCAGCTCCCGGAGCTGTGGCTCTGCCACGTCCTGCAGAATCCCGGAGTGCCCAAAGAGGGCACTGACGCTCTGCACAGCACTGGCAGAGCCCAGCAATGCTCAGCGAGGCATAAATCTCTGCAGAGAAATCTGTCTTAGCACGTCCACCTCAGGAAAAGGGGAATTATTACACTTAATTAAAGTGTATTGACACCACATGTGGCCCCACCTCTCCCTTTTGGCTTTATTAATGACAGCCAAGCTGCAGCCCTGGGGAGGTGTTGGAGGGGGTCTGGGGGGCTGCATAGCACCCCCAGACTGCTCCAAACATCCCAGGGCAGCAATCACACTTTTTAGCAAGCCTCATTTCTCCCTCTGAGCTAAGGTCCATTTTCTAGTCCCTATTTCAGCTCCTTGGCTGGACTGGCAGAGAGAATCAGTGTCCCCCTGTGTGCTGCCCCACTGGGGATGCTGCAGCAGCAATCCATGGGCCATTCTGCACACCATTTATTCACAGATAGAATTCATTAAGCACTTAGTTTTGGTGTGCTGGGAGCTGTCATTTCATTTTTCCATGAGAGCTGTTTAGATAAAAGTCACACACAAAATAATTCCCTCTTGAGCAGAGACTTTTGCCTACAATTCATGAGACATCTCAGTGGAGACAGAGAGAATCTGCTCAGCTCTTGAGCTGTGTACCCAGATTCATCCCTCCTTATTTCCCAGTCCAATCCTTTAGGTGCAACATGTGGAGGAGGATTGGGGCTTTTGAAGGATGGGACTTCCTAAGGCCTGAATTTTGATCTAGAAGGTTTGTAATAATTAAGACCTAAGTGTAGGAATAATTCAGATTCACTGACTGAATTTATTTCAGAAGTATCCAGAGCTCCTCATTAAGGTCTATGGTCAAAGCCCACATTCAGCTGAAATTAAACCAGTTTCATTTCTTTGTTTAAACATGTAAATAAATGACCTAATTCCTCAGTGCATTTAAATCCCTTATCCTGTATTTAATTCTAGAGAAGAAGCAGAAGTTCCAAGATTTAAATTAGATCTTTGCAGTGATATTCAGTGTGACTTTCTCCCCACCCTTCTGTGGCTGTAGAGCTGCATCCCTGCAAGGGAGCCTTTTCCTTCCCACCAATGCTGTGAGCTCCTGAAGTGCCCAGGAGCTGCTTTCCCCTTTCCCTGCACTGGGGTAAAGGAGAACAGACTGAGCAACAACTTTGACATTCTCCTTCCCTACGTTGTGAAAATCACAGGTGGCAAAAGTGCCATTCTCTAAAATCTTGGAATGATTTCCCAGTAAAGTTTGGCTGTGGCTGGAGATTTCCCATCAAACAGTGGCAAGGGTTAATATTATCCCTGCCATAATATTTTGTGCCATTTCCCAGGGGAGCTCTCAATGGTTTTCCACTGCCACTGGAAATAATGACTCTCAGCTGGAGTGAGTTGCACTAACACTTGATATTGCTGTGCCAAGGGCTCTTTGAAATGAGCTTGGGTTGCCTTTGCACACTCAGGGATAACAAACTCCATCCCCTCGTGGTCAGAGCTTCAAAGCACACAGCAGCATTGCTGACCAGGCTGCACTGGGGTTGAGTTTGCACCAAAATCTTGTGCAGAACGAGAGCTCTCCATTTAATATTTAACAAACATTTAGCATTTAACATTCCATTTAACACTTAACTACCAAACAGTCACTTTGCAAGAACTGAGGAGCTGCTGCTCTTCCAGGAGGTCCGATTTCTGGAGTGTTCCTGGGCAGATGTTCTCCTGCTGCCCCACAGCAGGGAGCAGAGTGGCATCACCAGAGCTGTTAAGTGGCAGCAAAGGCAAGTTCAGCTTTGGCCTTCTGTGATTCGCAGAGATTCTGATTGATTTTACTCACCTGTTGAATTGGAGAAAACTAATTTATTTTAAACAAAGCTGGAGCAAAATGGGGGGTGGGAACAAGATGGTCTTTAAGATCCCTTTCAAACCAAATCATTTTGTGATTCTGCGATTCTATGAAAATATCTATGGGTTTTATGTGAATAAAAGAACACTTATCCACCCATTTCCCTCTGGGATTTGCCTTCTAAGTGTGTGCTGTGGTTGCAGAGCACTGGACAACAGCTTTACCACTTTGAACTGCTATCTGAGTTGTGGAAGAATAAAAAATTCTTTCCTTGGATTCAGAGCTACCCTGGAATAATGTGAATAATGTATTATTACAGGAGCACAAAGGCAAACCCCCTTTGTCTCTACCAGCCCAGCCATCTAAAAATACTGTCCCCTCCTTTACCAGCCAGCTGTGGAACTCCCTGCAGGCTGCAGAAGTTGGTTATTTGTATTAAAAGTAGACTGACACTTTGTGTATATGAAAAAAAAATAAATCCATTCTTTATATTTTCAGGATGATAAAAAGATAAAGGTTGAAGTCCCAACCTTCCACTTTAACTGGTGTGATTTATTCCATTTTCAGAGGTTCTTGCCAATGAGCTCTTTGTACAAGATGAGCTTCACAGGACTGTAATTTGAGTTATGCAAAATGCCATCAAAGCAGCTCTTCACAGTCCACCTGGGAATGTAAAGCTGTGTAATTTCTGTTAGGAATGATTGCTCTTCTACCAGAGGTACCTTCAGCACTGCAGTCACTGCCAAGTTATCAAGGCTGGGAGTGGCATATTCAGGAACTGGGAGATTTCCAAGGTGTGCTTCTCCAGCAGTGGGAAGGCAATGGCTCCGGTACATGAATATTGTGGGATACTCTGGGCACTCCCAGTATCCAGGTGATACTACACTTCTCACCCTTCCCCAGCTCAGAAAAAGAAAAGAAGAGCTCAAGTATATTTAGAAAGTTCAATCCTCCCCACACTCTCAGTTACATGGAATTTAACATGGTAAGGGCTGCCAGGATGGATTTATTTGGCCACTCCTGCTTTGTTCAGTGGGCACTAACAGGTCGGGTAAACCACTTCTTCTACAAAGAGATAGTTGGGGTAGCCCAGAAGTTTGCAGAGTAACCCAGAGTGTCTCTCTGAATTTATAACTGGTTATGACAGGGGTTAAAATGATCAGGAAGCAGCATGGCCATTGGTGATGTCATAGCTGCCCTCGGGGAGAGTGAGGTCACTGCCAGAGTTGTTCAGGGAGATAAGAGTCTGTTAAAATAAACAGGAGTGCCAGTAATAGCCCACACTGCAGGAGGAGGATTAGACTCTTTGGAAGCCTCTGTGTCTGCCTTGCACTCACTGGCACTTTTTTTTCCATCCTTGGGCAGAGCTGGAGTGGCTGAGATCCATAACTGGGGAGTCTGAGCACAAGAGCCAAGGAAACTGCCTTTGGGCACCCGTTTTGGGGATATCACACCCCCTTTCCCCAGCGTGGAGACCAGTGTTGTGTTACTGAGTGGAGACTGCTGGGGAATTCTCCCATCCAACAAGGATAATTCAGCAAAAGAGAATAATTTAACCATATTTAGAGAGCCCAGGGCATGAGCAGGTTTGAGCCCCCCAGTGCTGGTGTGACTGGAGTTAAGGGATCATTTGCTGCACTGCAAGAGCCTGGAACAGAGTGAGGGGATTAACCCTGGGGGTTTGAATCCCACCACCTCTCTGCTCAAACCCACATGGGGTATCTTGGGACCACAGTCCATGGATGCCAAGTGAGCCCACACCTCTGGGACCAGCTCCATCACCAGGAGAAAGCAGATGCAAAGTTTCCTGTGTTCAAACTGAACTGACATTTTGTGCATAAGAAAACAAACTCCATTCTTTACATTTTGCAGGCCTTTCCAGGGTGATACAAAGATAAAGGTTGCCAGAACAATACAGGGCTGGAATTTCTGAACTGAAATTCCAAACCTTCCTGTTTAACCGGTGTGATTTATTCAGTTTTCAGGTGCTCTTGCCCATGAGCTCAGAAGTGCTGAGCAGCAGGAGCTGAGCCCTCTACCATGTCCCTGCCACCCTCCCCTGCAAGCACCACTCACCCCACTCCTGCAGGAGCTTGTGTTCCCTGGGAATGGCTCCAGAGGGAAATATTGAGAAATCCTGCAGCAAATAACTGCCCTGGCATCTTTGCCCTTTTACTTTCCATTCCAGAAAATGGAAGAGATGACCAAGAGGTTCAGCCTGTCTTGGAGACCTGTTTGAAAAGTTCCCATTGCACAAACAAGTCATCAGGGCTCCAACCACTTTAAAACACTTGCACTTGAAAACATGTTCTTAGTGGTTTGGGGAGAGCTGAGACTTTCCCCATCTATTAATACCCTGCAGGCTTTGGTTGCTAAAAGTGTCATCCTGGGCTGGCTATTTTTGACACTCAATTTGGAACTGAGCAGGAGCAGGAGAAGCTGCAGATGGTTATCTTGGGCATTCAGGATGTTGAAAGATCTCCCAGAAAGGATTGTAAAAGTGTGTAAATCCGAGGAAACTGGACAAAGTCCAGCCTCAGTAATACCTTCTCCCAATATTCCTCCTGCAGTTTCACTTGGAAAACCATCCTGAAGTGCTGTAGAGTGTGTGTAAAACAACTGCCATATTTTACCCAACTTTTGGCTGCTTTTCTCTTTAAATAATTTGGAAGTCAGTTTGTAAGGAGCTCTGGGATAAAAAGAGCTGCATAAATTTATTATCATTGTCCTTAATTTTGGCTCCGTGCAAGACCACCAGTATTTAAAATCAATTAGCAGTCCTTTTCCTATTATTGTTGGCATTTCATTTTAATTCAACTAGGACAAGTCTCTCATAAAAGTTAAAAACAATCTATTTTTGGAAGTAATACAGTACCAGTAAAGGAGACCTGGTGAATTCTCATCAGACTTTTAGCAACATGAGTTTTCTGGAAATAGGTTCCCATGTAGAAGTTTTGGACTGGTGTGAAGGGGGAGAGCACAGCCAGTAAAATGAGTTAACCCTGCTTAGTTCACACCCTCCAAGTCTTTCTTTTTAGGTTATGGTTAAAATCCATCAAAACAAAGTCTGTTCTAAGCTTGAAATACTCTGAAGCAGAACCCAAATCTCCAGGTTTTGGCTGAGAGAAGCCAAGGCAAGGTTGGTTTCTGTGGCTGTTCCCAGGTGTCTGTCAGCAGAGGGAACTGCACTCCTTCCCATGGCCCCGGGGGCAGCAGCACAAAGGTTTGGCAGCAGCCACAGCTGTCCAACCACAATGGGCTGAGCTGATGGTTGAGCTTCTGAGATGGAGCATCGCCAGCTCTGCCTCTTATTGGCCACTCTGAGAACTCTGGAATCTGCATCAGCCTGGAATTCAGCTGCTCCTTCAGTGGGAAGTTCCAGCAGAGCTGTCTGTGTCACACTGAGGACCATCCAAGTCCTCTGGCAATCGACTCAGAGTTGGAGATAAAGTGGAAAAAGGCTTTACCTGGGTTCTAAAATTCAGCATTTCTGAAAGAAACCCCGTATTTCCCCAAGTAGATGCATTTCCCAACACAAAAAAATAACTATGTCAAGGAATACCACTAAAATCAGTTCACAGCAGAGCTTTGGGAGCACTTTTATTGTCTCCAAACACACAAACATCACCTGAATGGGCAGGAGATGGAGATTTACCATTACAAGGCAACAAGGAGTGTCTGGGAGCAGCTGGAAATAATTCAGTAACACAGTGCAGTGAAAAGGACTTTAAAAACCACACGGTCTCAATGATATTTTCATAGTGCTCCAAGCAATTTACTTCCACAAGTTAAATGGTTTCAAGACTATCCAGCTCCAAATTACACCCAGAGCAGAAATGTCAGCAGTGGGAAACTGCAGAGCATCAGGCCAGGGGAACAACAGCCAAGAGCCCTCGAGGAAATGGCAGGGAGATCTCTGAGTGGCATCCCCATGGTTTGCTGGAGGTCAGTCCAGCTCCTCTCCTACCTCTCAGTGTCTGCCTCAGAGTTGTCCCATTCTGGAAAATAATTTGCATTTGATGCCAATCTTGCCAAGCCCATTGGGCTCACTCAGCCCATGAAAGCTCTGCTCTCCACCTTGCTGGGATCCACAATATGAACTGCCTTGTGGGAGTAAATTACTATTCCATCCAGATCACAGAGCAAAACTTTGGGATGCAACAAGTCCACAGGACTTTGTGACCCAGTTAAAGCTTTTCTCCTAATGCAAAGCACCTCCATCAAAAATGGGTTCCAAATACAGCAGAAGACACTGTGCCTTGGGTAGGGCATGTGCTAATTATTCCAGGGATGGGAATAAATCCTCCTGCCTTAATTTGTGCCCTGTATTCCTCTGGCAAGTTCCTGAAGGAGCAGGACACATTTAGTGTCCCTGCACCATCCAAAGAACTCTCATTTGAGGTGGGAGGGTCAGCTGCATCGAGCGTTTCCTTGGACCCCAAGTGAGGGAGGTGAGGGATTTGGCTGATGTGGAGGCTGCTCAAAACTCCAGTTTTTGTTCTGGAGTGATCTTGGACTCAATCAACAGGAGCCTGGAAGGAAAAGTCAGGGAAGGTAAAGAAGTAAAAGGCAAAGAATTTTGAGGTGCAAGTGTTATCAGCCCTGGGAATCTAAAGCTGAACAGCATGGAGATTTTCCATGGTCTGCACACATCTTAAGCTGAGGAACATAAAAATTGGAGAGATATATATAAAACTTGTTATATGTTTTAAAAAAATAAGGGTGCCCATCTGAAATTCTCTGTAGAAGTGGCACATTGTTGGAAGGATTCAAGAAGACCTCAGAGACAGCACAGCCCAGAGGAGCAGCAGGAGATGCTGCAGAGAAGGAGTTGGGGGTCAGAAACACAACAGTGAGGAAAGCAAATCATTCTCCAGGAGGGGTATGAGGACAGGATCAAAAAGAAATGATCATTTTATCTCGAGGGGAAGGCAGATGGAGCTCAGGAGAATGACAGGATCTTGCTGGAATAATGTACTTCATGTTGAGACTTGACTGCAAAAATTACCAAGTGAGAAAATGTGCAAAAGGCCAAATCACAGAGCAGTGAAAGACTCTGACTTGTATGAATAAATGTTTTTGAAAATGAATGAGTGAAGCCTTACAAAGCTGGAGGGGGGAGGGAGCAAAACTAGCAAGTGTTTAAAGTAATTTTATCTGTGAATGAATCAAGACAGCAAATCCAAGGAGAGCATTTGCAGACATGAGCTGTCTTAATTTTAGTCATCTCTGTGTGGATTAAAGGGCAAACACTTGACCTTTAAACATCTAAATGATATACCCAATGTCCCAAAGTAAGAATGCAGATTTTCTCTCCTCCATAAAGAGATGAGTTTCTCTCTGAAAAATGGAACTTGAAAAATGGAACTTGAAAAATAATAAGGCTCCATTTAAAGGAGAATCACAAAACTTTCCTGCATCTCTGAGCTGGAAATGGTGACCAGCATTAACATCAAGTCAAACCCACTTATTTGAGGGCAATGTTTTTTATCTTCTTGTTGAGAGTTTTTTCAAAATAGTTACTTTTTGGCAGGCACAGTAATGGTTACTGTCACTGGGAAGCCCTAAAATCCACAAAGGCTGCTTTAATTGGAATACTGAGTGTTCTGAAAGCAGAGCTGGGGGATGTAAAATACTACAAAATTTTGAAAAATTAAAGGACTGGAAAGGTAGAAGACAATTTGCAAGTTGGAAAAGCAAAAAAATCCTCAGAAGAAAATTGAAGGTGTGGAATTTGCTCAAGACCTGATTGTTCCTCAGTGAGTGTCACTGAACTCCAAATGTCCCTGTGGGAGGGGCAGTTGTGGGCATTAAAATGGGGAATTTAATAGCAAATTTCTTTTCTCACTGTTAACCAGGCTTGGTAAATTAAAGCCAGTGCAGGTGAACACACTTGTGCTGCCATGGTACACAAAGGGAATGAAATATTCAGAAATAGAGGCTTTCAGGCTGCTGAAGAAAGGCATAAACCCAACTAATTAAAGCCAAAATGAAGAGGAAAATCAGGCACCCATTTACAGCAGGGAGAGGATCTGACATTTCCAATCGATTCTCCCTCTCCTGAAGCCTCTGATCCAATTTAAGCCCCGTCTCAGATTTTGGCTAAACCCAACTTATTACAGGCACAAGTGTGTGAAATTCTGTGGCCTTCACACTCAGGTGAGGAGATTCCCAACCCCACCAGCACAACTGTGCTTCCTCCTCAGCTGGCAATGCTCTGCAGCACATCCCAAACACAGCTGGAAATGAGGAATGTGGCAGCCCAGGAGCCAGGCTGGAGGGCCAGCAGTGCCCTCTGCCATGCCAGGAGCCACCCCCCTGCACAGGAGGGGCACAGGGACTCTGGGCAGCACCAAACAGCCACAGACACCCTTTGAAAAATAAAAGGGTTGACAAAATGTATTAGGCTGAGGTCAAATTTCATTGAATCATTGCTTGATTATAGACTGCCCAATCTCCAAACACGCAGATGCACTTTGGAAACCACTTTTTAGTGTTTTCAACAAGCTGCAATTATTTTTGCAGGGCTTTGAAACAAGTCCTCCGTGGGATTTGGGTATTTTCCAGTTCTGTCTCAGGCAGTTCTGGTTTGAAATAAAACCTGGACAGACTCAGAGACCAAGGGCAGGGTCTTGGGGCTGGGCAGGGTGTGGAGCAGGCTCAGCTCAGAGGAACCAACCAGGGCTCAGGCTCGGGTTCCTCTGGTGGAGGGTTTGGCTCATCATCAAAATCAGTGGGATGCAAAGAAAACAAAGAGCAGAAATTGCAAGGTGGGATCAACTTTAGCAAACTCTGGCAAATGGGGGAACCACCTTTAGTGCTGGAACTGCCACATAAATAAACAACAAGAAAAAAGAATATGTGGAGAAAAACAAAACCCAAAAGGGCTGTGGGTTGTTTTGGCACCAAGAGCCTACAGGTGAATGAAATGTCAGGACCAGAGTCTTCCTCCTCTGGGTGCCACTGGTGCTGCTGGAAGGGTGGGAATGGGAACCTCCTGCTGCTGTGCTTGTTGAGCCCTGGAGCAGAGCAGGACCAGGGCTCAGCCAACAAAACACCTCTGAGGGACCCAGAGAGCTCAGGAGCACCCTGGGGACATGTCTGGGCACTTGGGGCTTGCAGTGCCTTGGGACAGACTGGAACAGCAAAGAGAAATCCTGAGGGAAGAGCTAAACATTGGCTGATGTGGAAAAAGGAATTCAAACTTTCCCCTGCCAGGTTAAATGTGGAGAAGGGAATGATTGGCAGGGGGCAAAGGGGAGATGAGTTTTGTTTCAGCTCCATGGAAACACCTCACTGCAATATCAGCTTCAGAATAAAGTAAATTCCCAGAAATTACACCATAAAAACAGAACATTTCCCTTTTAACCCCAAAATTCAGAATTGCCCCTGAAAATAATGTCCAAAAACCAAAAGTGAGGAGGAATAAATCTACCAGCTGTCACAGATTCCAGGTTCACTTAGACTTCATCTCCCTTATCTCCCTGGAAATGCTGGAAAAGAGAGGGGTTTGAAGTCATAATGACAGAGCCATAAAACCAGCCATAAAGATCCTATCTCCACCATGGAGGAGGATAAGAGTCCCCTGCCCTCAGTGGGGATTGTAAATTTACATAATTACCTGCATCAAATGTTTTGGAGAGCCCCAAATAAAGAGGCCATGGGAGGCCATGTGACTGCCATGTAGGGAATGGCCAGGGGTTATTTGAGCTGCAGAGAACCCAAAACAAGGCAGTGGCTGAAGGGTCTCCCTGAAAACCAAACTCTGAGTGCATTTGGCAACACTGACGGTTTGAAAGCACCTCAGGACAGTGGGGTTTGCACACACAGGTCTTGTTTTGCACATGACCTCAGTCCTGCAACCTTTGGCTTTCCAGGAGCTCAGTGACAGCTCTGGGAGCTTCTGCTCAGCTGGCAGAGAAATTTGGGTTGTTTCACTCCTTCTTCCAAGGCTTTGAATGCCCCATTAAGCTCAGAGCAAAGCAAAAACAGCCTACAAAAAAAGCCCAGATCCAGGATGTTCCTAAAAGGCAGGATTTTGCTCAGTGTGGCAGGAATTGCCCTGATCAATGTCCAAAGGAAATCTTGGAAACTCTGCTTTTTGACTCCAGATCCTGTTACAGGACTGAGCAACCAGGTGAGGTTCTTTGGGCTCTCTTGAAATTAGACAAGCAAGAGATTGCAGCAGTGGAGCTGCTCATTGTCCATCAGTCCATCCCACACCTGAGAATCATCCTGAATTCCCTCCTGCTGCATTTCTGGATGTTACACAGTCTCAGAAAACAACACTTCAATTCTGTGTGCACAGTCCAATTTTAGGCCTGGTTTTGAGTGGGTTTGCCTGTACAACAAACAAAACAAGCTAAGAACCATTGATGACTTTAAGGCAACATTTCCTTTTCTCTTGGAAACCTGGAGCTTCCACCTGGAGTATCAGACATGCAAACAACAGGGTAATTTTTGCAGTCCAGTCATTTTTTTTAGGCTAGAAATAGACTGGACTTTTTACCTTCTAGCTAGAAGTTTAAAAACATGCAGTAGATTGAGTTACTCCAACTCTAAGGCTTGTTTGAAACTTATCTCAATCTTCAGGGACAAATTGAGACCTGATTCATATCTGCTTTGCTTTGAAGGAGGTTACACGAGGGATGAAGTTGTAGCTTTTAAGGTGGCAAAATCTGGCCAAAAAAATGTTCGAAAATAAAAACCTTTCCTGCTCCTGCTTGATATGAGAGATTATTTCAGCCAGAGATCAAACTGAAGTGCTGAGGTCTGAGGGAACGTGATCCAGAGTGAATAATTGCCCCTGACTGGCAAATACCTGCTCTTTGTGCTGTGTTTCATCCCACCTGGCTCAGGCTTCAGGCCAGAAGGTAACTGAGCCTGTGCTTGGTTTTTGGAAGGTGGCAAAATCAATCAGTACCAAAGAAACCCTCAGACTGCTCAGCCCAAAGCGTGAGCCTGAGCAGCTTTTCAGCCTGGGCTCCCAGAAAACCAGCACTGACTATTTTTTACCGATTTTATCCAGGACTGGACTTACTCCAAGCCCCTTTTGGCTGTGGTCAGCTCTCCTTTCATGGGCTGTGCCTTGTGGCAGCTCCAATGCCACCTGCCCATGTGCCCTGCGTGTCCCAGGGATGGCTCTCCCAGGAAAGGAGCACCCCTGTCCTCAGCAAGGCTCAGCTCCCATGTCTGCAAAGTGGTTAAGATGGTTATGAGCCAATCCAAGGCAGGAGGTGGGCTCTGAGCATCAGAGAGCAGCCAAAATCTTCAGGCCTCTATTTTTGGCTGTTTTCTCTGAAAAGGTTTTTAAACCCTTAGTGAAAAAGTTGCTCCATGAACCCAACATGTACTAATGAGGAGAAAAACTTCTTTGCAAAAGCTACTTTATAATTACAGGATTTGAGCCGTGGCAACAGAAATTTCAGATTCATTTGGTAAAAAGAAGCAGATCCTTCTATTTAGAGCAAAGTCACCCCCACTTTTTCTCTCTCCCAGGATAGACATGAAAACACCTTTGAAAATTATTTTTCCCCCCAAATATGGTTTCTTTCCCGGGTGTAAGTGTGTCCAAGGGATTGTAATTACATCTTGCCTTCAACAAGCCAAATATTTGATTTCATATTAATATGTTTTCTCTCCAGCTGGTGGTAAATGTGGCTTTTTGCACCAGATGCAGAACATTTTTAAGAGCTGGGCAAACCCAGTATGTATTTCTATGTTTATGTATCTGTGTGTGCATGTGTGTATACATAGAGATATGCAAATATGGGACATGACAGGACAAAGGGGAAGGGCTTTAAGCTGAAGGAGGGTTGATTTGGGTGGGATACTGGGGAGAAATTCTTCCCTGGGAGGGTGGGCAGGCCCTGGCACAGGTTGCCAAGAGAAGCTGTGGCTGCCCCATCCCTGGGAGTGTCCAAGGCCAGGTTGGAGCAACCTGGGCTGGTGGGAGGTGTCCCTGCCCATGGCAGGGGGTGGGATGGGATGATCTTTAAGGTCCCTTCCAGCCCAAGCCATTATGTTATTCCAGGATTCTATAAAATCTTTACAGAGAAAAGGGGGGAAAGGCTCTGGGAGGAACTTCTACAAATTTGGGGGGTTTCAGCAGTTTTAGCACCAGGAACACATGACTCGACATCAGCTCAGGTGATAAAAAGGTTTAAATAATCTCATTTATGTGCCCTCCTGACTGGCAGAGTGATGGTACATGAGGGTAAATCACTCCAGGCTTGCAGCTCATCATGTGAAATTCAAGTCATGGGTTGCCCTCCATGATACAGACATTTCCCAAATGGAACCAGACACAACCTATGGAAAACTACTGGAAAGGGGAAGAGGAAAGTGGCCATAATTATGTTTTGGAATTGAGATTTCAGAGTAGCATTAAGCCAGGATAACTCTTGACTCACACACTGCTACCTTTGAGCCACATCAGTAGGTTCTCCTTCCAAAACTAATAGACCACATTTTTAAATTAAATTGTGTGATTTCTCCCCCTCCATTTTCACAGTTCATGATTCAATAGCAGCTTTAGAAATGAACAGATAATTAAATTTTCACTTTTCAGCCTCCATGCTTTGTTTATTTAAGAAGCCTGATTAAGAAATAAGTAGCCCATGAGTTGGTATCACTCCAGCATCTCCTGATGTTTATCATAACCACCCACATCCAGCCCAGCAGGAGCAGCAGGGAGACTCCAGAGAAACCCCATCCTGGGACTGAGTAGGGCCAATCAAAGAAAATGTTGGTTTGTTTGAAATAAGGAAGGGAAAGCAGAGAAAAATAAACTGCAAACCAAAGTATGTTCCTACTTATGGTCCCTTCCCCTGGATTAAGCAAGAGATCCAGCACAACCTTACACCATAAATGATGAAGGTAGGAAAGGTTGCTCCCTCAGGCTGGGCTTAGGTGGCCAGAACATCCCAACAACCACAGGGCCTGCTTGATATAGAAGGGAAAACTGGTGCTGAAAGCATAAACCACCAAAAATAATTCCCTCCTGTTGAAATCACCAGGCCATGTTTGGATAACTCTTCTTCTCCCTCATTCCTTTTCCATTGCCACATCTCTCAGCAACCAGAAGGCAAATTGCCACTGCCACGAAACTCTTCTCATTCTTTTCCCAGAGAAAATCAACTAATGGAATCAAACTCTTCCCTCAGCTGGAAGAAAAGAACATCTTCAGCACCTTCCTTCCCTCTCTGCTTCCAACCTACAATGTCTCACTGTCTTCTCTGTATAGTCTTGGTTCAAAGATCATTGGGAAAAGGAAAAATCCATGATTTTTGCACTGATTGCCATTACTAGAGGATCCCAGCAGTGTTCAGCCTGAGGAGCACTGAGCTGTGTAAATACTTCTTTGGGCTTCAGTGGGAGAAAATAATAGGGCTCTCTAAATTGATGCAAGAGAAAAAGGTTGTAATTATTCAACCAAAATATGTAACTCAGCTTGCTTAAGCAAACAGTCCCCTGCCCAAAGTCAGCAGCCTTTTTCTCTATGGGTCTTGATCCCATTACAGGCAGAAATCAGCATGTAAAGGGTGATAGCAGGAATTAAATCTAAAAAGAAGGCAGGATATGTTAAATAGCGAGGGGATGAAAAGATACAAAACCTAATTCCTTAAGGAAAATGATCTGGAATGAAGGACAGGCCACTGTGTGCAGAGAGAGGCTCTTGGCTGTGGCTGCTCTCAATGAAGGCAGTCAGGAAAAATGGGCAACTCCAGGAAAATTCAGGGAGTGTGGGGAAAGGCTGAGCCCTGGATGGGAGCCAAATAAATCTTGTTGAGGAAAAATAAATATCTCTGCTGGATGTCATTCAGAGATACTGCCACTAAACTGGGATTTGCCAGTGAGGCTGTAATCACAGCCAGGGGTTCCTCAGGAGCAGAGGCTGCAGAAAACGGGACCTGTGTTCAGGAATAGAAAAGGCATCAAAGGAAATACCCCAGATTTTGACTTAGAAAGTTGTTTTATCCTAAAAACCCTCTTCAGATACCTGTGCAATGTTCAGTTCAGTGTAACACCTCCATGGAAATCGGGATGGTCACAGCAGCAGCACCAGCTCTGAGACACGGGACCTCCTGGTAAGAACAGCCAGCACTGGGTGGGTCACCTGCATTTGTCTTCCCCCACCCATGATATGAAGGTGGATTTAGGGACACACAACTGTTCTTTTCCCTTAAAGATTGAGTTCCTCTCTGTGGTGCCCACCGGGTCACCAGGCAGGCACAGACCAGTTACACCCCAGAGATGCTTCCACCAGCCCAGGTTGCTCCAAGCCCCATCCAACCTGGCCTTGGACACTCCCAGGGATGGTGCAGCCACAGCTTCTCTGCCCAACCCGTGCCAGGGCCTGCCCACCCTCACAGGGAAGTGTTTCTCCCCAGTATCCCATCTAACCCTGCCCTCTGTCAGTCTGAAGCCATTCCCCCTTGTTCTGTCACTCCAGACCTTGTCCAAAGTCCCTCTCCATCTTTCTTCACATCTCCCTTCAGGTACTGGAAAGGCTCAATTAGGTGACTCCAAAGCATCTTCTCTTCTCCAGGCTGAACAATCCCAATTCCCTCAGCCTTTTTTCCCATGGCAGCTGGGATTGGTCCCTGACAGACACTGATTGGAACCATCCTCTGCCCTGGGACAGCTCCTCCCATGTCCCAGTGACTGAACCCAAGAGGTAGCACAGGTGCCCTCCGGGCTGGGAACCACCACTGGAGAGAAAAGTGTGAACAAAGAGCCTCGAACTGTGGCTGAAACTGTCCCATCACATCAGCTGAATTCTGCATTTTCCAGCCCTGGGCACCTGCACCAGCCTGGAAACAAACCTCGGAACTGTGGCTTTTCTGCTGCCTTTTTCATCTCCCCAAACAAGACTTTCTGTGCTTTTTCCCTCCCTTTTTTTCTGGGTTTTTTTTCTTTTTCAGGAGGGAGCAGGATGAAATATCGGCCTGTGCAGAAGGGCTGGCTGCTATATTTAACTCAGACAAACACATAACAAATCACTATTCTGCAGAAAGAAGGCACACCTCATAGGCTGTATTTTTTTTTTTCTCGAGCCCTGGACGTAAGACCACAACCCTCTAAATAATCCTCCAGAAATAAACCAATGAAATGTTCCCTCTGACAACAGACACAGTATTATACCTGCAGCTGGTAAATGTTTCCACAGTTCAACCACCTTTCCTTTTCGTTTCCAGTAAAAATTTGATCCCGGGGGATGGAGTCAGCAGTAGGATTTTAATTACTTTGCTGCAATAACGGAGGATGGAGAGTTGCAATTTTTTTTAATGCTACTGCTGTATTCTCGTGTTTTTCCCTCTATGGAAGGGGAGGACAGAGGAGGATTTGCAGCAAAGGCAGGTGCCCTTTGGAGAACCATCCCTGCTGGCTCGGGGGTCCCTCAGTCCCTCATTATTGGCTATTCCTTGCAGTGCAGTGACACTGGACCTTGAGAATTCCATGCTGATTGTTTAGAACTCAAACTCCATGACCCAGGAAACTTGGAAGTACTTTCCCCATCCCTGGAAGTGCCCAAGGCCAGGCTGGATGGGGCTTGGAGCAACCTGGACTAGTGGAAGGTGTCCCTTGGAGCTCCATTCATACCTAATAATATCTAATGATGACAATGATGATAGTGATGATGATGATGATGATAATAATAATAATAATGATAATAATATCATTATCATTATTACAATAACAATAGTAGTAATAATTCCACATCTAATAATAAAAAAATGCAGCTATTTCTATGAAAAGAGGAGCTATTTGATTTATATTTGGTACTGTAAAAGTTTAGGCACAAAAATCAAACTTAATAACCACAGAAAAAAGTTTTGGGAATCAAACATTTTATTTTCAAATACAGGGAATGCTCACTGCAAGTTTCTTTGAAAGGAATTTTACCCATTTCTTTTTATTATGGAATTTTTATCCTGCAGCATTGCAAGTAAGTCACAGTCTCACAGTTGGTGGGATCTGTGTGGACTCCTTTGGGCTGCCCAGAATTTGTCAGTCAAAGAAATTCCTGAGCCAACATGTGTGTCAAACCTGCACAGAGCAATGAGCACTGACAACTCCAGAGAGGGAAAACATCCTCCCCCAGTCCCAAAACTCCAGTGCTGGGGCTGCTCCAAGTCCTGGCAGTCCCTGAGGGGTCTCACAGTCAGCAGGACGTGTCCAAGCAGTGGCACTGCACAGGCTGAAGGGCTGGGGAGGAGCAGCACAAGGTGCTCACTGGGGCTGTGCCACCTCCTCAGCACCTTCCCACAGCCCAGCCTGGCCCTCATCACCCCTGGACCTACCTGACTGCATTTCAGGAACCTTGCAAAGTGTATTTGCAGTTGCTTTTCAGTTCTTTCCCCCCTCCATTTTGCTGTAAATGAGATCTTTAAGAAATGCTGTTCCTTGGGTGCTGGATGGGAGTCAGGAGTCCTGGTTTCCCAGTCTGGGTTGGGTTCCTGTTACAGAAGGGACACGGTTTAGTGGGGCTTGGCAATGTTTGGTTTATGGTTGGACTCAGTGACCTTAAAGGTCTTTTCTAACCTAAATTATTCCATGATTCCATGAATGTCTGCAGGATGGCTGCCTGGTATTTCAGAGCCCTGTGGAACCCGATCACCAAAGAGGCATTTTGGCTCTTTACTGTTTCCTTTTGGAGCAACAAATAGTTTAATTTGCTAAGCTTATAATAAGAGCTCTCCTTTTACCCCAGAGAGCCCCCTGATTGTAAAGATAAACTGTGGAAACCCAACCTCTGGTGCTGGGCAATGTCAGAGCTCCTTGGAGTCTGCACTCAGGGAATACAATGTTCACACTCTGTGGCTGTTTGGCTGACAAAGCCACCACTACTCCTGGCTTAGGGATTTTCAACCAGTGACAGGAGGACAAAAAGTGGCCTGAAGTTAAACCAGGGGAGGTTTAAACTGGATGTTGAGGAAAATTTCTTCATGGAAAGGGTTGTCAAGCACTGGAACAGGCTGCTCAGGGCAATGTGGGGTGTTCCAAAGACGTGTGGATGAGGACATGTTTTGGTGGTGAACGTGGTGGTGGGTTGAAGGTTGGACTTGATGATTTGAGAGACCTTTTCTAACCTTAACAGTTCTGTGGCTCACATTTCCCTGCCCATTTTCCCCCTGCATTCCAGGAGGAACAAGACATACAGAAATGAGCACTGTAGAAATAAACATATTTTAATTCCCTGCCCATGTGGCTCCTCTAGCCAAGACACATTTTCTTTTGTAATATTTGCAATACTTGACTTTCCAGCTCCTTCATTACTTGTGGTTCGTTATCATGAAAATAACACTTGTACAATGATCCAGCAGGAACAACTGCAGCCCTCAGAGAGGAAAGGGACTCAGCCCTGAGGACAACATGGAATTCTGCACACATTTTTCCCAGTCTGCTCTGGGATGCAGCACATGCCTGGGGCAAGGGGATGGTGTTCCTGGGGAGCAGCATCACAGGTTGCCATCACAGGCATTTTTAATGAAATATTAATGGCTCTGCTTTTCACAGGAGTGTCAACACAGCCCAAATGGAGTCACTGGAAGGGAGATATTGTCCCATTAAGAACAATAAAACCTTGAGCTGCTTTCCTGAAGAGGAGCTGTGGGCAGGTAAAGTGGCCATCAATTTAAGCAGCTGATACTGCTGTATAAGTCTCTGAAGTGTGAAGTTCCAGCAAGGTTCATGTATTTCATTTTAATTTCCTTTTGGAAGACAGGGCTGTGGTTAGTGGGGAACCTCCTGCACACACTCACACTCACACACACACAGGGAGTGCAGGAAAGGAGGAAATTATTTAACCCTTTCAAAAAGCTCTACAATTTCTCTAGTTAAGTAAAGAAAAATAATCAGAGATACTTTCTCTTTTAGTTCCTGTGTAAAAATAAACAATAGCTTGCATAGCTAATAACCAGGTTTGGGTCCCTTGCTAATATCTGCTACAACTCCTGAAAACTGAGTGAAAAAGCATTTTTTTTCCCCGTTTTCCTTCACTTCAAGCAACTTCTAAATCAGCAGCTCCTGCCCTCTGTAGGGGAAGAAGATAAGGATCGTGTAATTCCATCTGATTTGCCATTTCCAGGCTGGTTCTCTGACATCAGACCACACAGGTACACGGAGGCTCCTTATCAGATGTGGCTCACTGATGGTTTCGGGTCAATTTTGATGTTTTCAAGATGGTTTCACTCCCAACTTGGGGGGAGAAGAGTCAAGATGATACAATAAAGGGTGTAGTGATGAGACTCTACCTAAATAATGTCCAAAAGGTTAAAAAGTGCTCCCAGTTTCAGCCCTGTACTGAGATTATTTCAAAGAGGTTGAGAAATTGTATTAGGAATGAAAAACTTTTGAGGATCTTCCTTATGTGATTGGAAAGCAATAGGTCATGGAATTAATGAAGCTCATCAGGAGCATCTTGCCAAAAAACAGGCAAAGACAAATGACTTATGACCCCCTAACAGAGGGAGCTGCAAACAAGCAAACAGAATTCGAAGCTGGAGATTGATAAGATGATTTATCTTTGCTTGTAATGCTCTGAATGATTATTGTCAATCCAAAGGCAGAAAACTGGCCTCTTACAAGGTGCTCTAAAGTCACACACATCGCTGAGCCCCTGGAATATAACACAAACACACATAAAACACCTCCTGCCATATCTGCAGATCATGGTGCCACTCCAGGCCTGAGTTAAGCCAGTAATTACCTCAATTTCCTGGGAAAACAGGTAGAGATGTGCTGACAACATCCCCAAGGACTGGAACAAGTGTCTCACAGTTCTGGATGTTGAGCCACGTTTGGAGGGATCCTGCTGGTGAAGGACAGGTCTGTGTATTTGGATACAGTGCAGTGCAGAAAGAAACTAAACTGCTGTTTATTTTGCATATGTATATTGCATTTGCTGCCATGAAAGGAGGGCTCTCTATTTTCCCAGACCAATCAAGGAGAAAATTTTAATGGTCTAAACATCTCCTCCTTCCTGGCTGACAGCAGCTTTTGAAGCCCAGCCCCAAGGTTGGCTGAGTTAGACAAGGTGCTCTCTTGTCTCATCGTTTCATCAAGGTGCAGGAACAAGGTGGCTTGTCTGTGCCCCAAAGAAATCCAAAGCCAGGGGCTCCCACATGCCCCATTTGGAGCTGGTGCCCATCACCAGGAGAGCGTGAAAGGCCCCTTTAAACTGAGAAGTTAAATGGGGTATATCAAGTTGAAGTGGTTTAAAAACGTTGCATTCAGGTTTTGAGGAGGTGGTGGAAAGTGAGGAACTTGAATATTAAGGCTTGAAAAGCAAAACCTCTGAAGTCTTGCTTTTCAGGCATATAAACCAAACCAAAGCTGCCCACTCTGATCCCACCTAACTCCTGCAACTGAGCTGGACTAACCCCAGGAGCTGAGCCAGGACCAACCCTTCCCATCTGAGGATGTGCCATCCCTAGGGAAGGGCTCTCCCTGCATCCTGGTGGGACACACAGACCCACTGCTGGGCCAGGCAGGTCGTGGGGATACAAAACTCACCTTCACAAAACTCAGAAAGAAGGGAAATGGCTGGAAAGGCAACAAAGAGAAAATGCAGTTTGTCAGCTCAGAAGCTGCACATGAAAAACATCAGATCAAATCCAGTTCTCTTAGTTTTGTTTTCTGTAAACTGTGCAGTCACTCACCAAAATATCAATAACCTGCACACAAAATACTCTGTCTTTGAGGGTGAGTGTAAGAATGAGGGACAAACTGTTACTAAGAGTTTCTACATTGGGCAAAACTCTGAACCTGTCTAGTGGGAGAAGGAAACCACACAGATCAGTACCTGGAGTGAAAAATATGCTGAATTTAGGGGCAAAGATCAGAAATCCTGGGCTGCAGATACAAGATTTGCAGTTCAAGCTTGGTAGGTCTTAAGATTGAATACTAGAAATAAATATTCCTGAATTTTGATAAAGATTGAAATTTGGGAGCTCAACTATCAGATTTTTCCTGTGTGTCTGATCACTGTGAGAGTATAAACCACTTTAGACCAGCATGAATAGTGTATTTAAGGTGCCAATGTCTGTGCTATCTCTAGTCTAATACTTAGGAGATCCAAAGAAAGATCCCCTCATTAGAAGGCTGCTTTTCCTGGGTTTATTACAGAAAAAAGTCTATGCATCTTCCAAAAATACTGTCATTAAAGCAAGGAAATTAAGTAGAATGTCAAACGATGCTACAAGGAAGTCTCAGAGTATCTCATAGGCCAAACCAGTAAGTGCCAAGTCTGGTGCCAGGGGGAGCTGGTTGAGCACCCAGGTGGGAGAAGTTGTTCTGCAAAGGAAAAATAAAACCATAAACCCCTTCTCAGGGCTCTGCCTGGCTCTGCTTCCTCGAGAGCTGCTCCTGCTGAAACCTCTGCTCAGCTTTAGGGTTGGGTTAAGCCTGGTCTGCCCAAGCAAACCTGGAGAGAGTCTGTCCTTGGGAGCTCCTGGTGCTTGAGTGTGAAGGGGAGATGTCAGGTCAGTGCTGGATTAAATTCACCATGAGGGGATTGGAATGTCCAGATTTTCAGTGGTCTTGGTGGTGAGGATGTTTCCTGCTGAAGTGTCTGGAGCCAGGAGTGTAATTCGGGTGTTTAAAGCTCTGAAAACTTGTAATCCAAGAGTGAGATGAATAGGTGGTAAGAGAAGGAACACAAAATGAAAAGGAGTAAAGAGAGGTTCATTTCCTGTGGGATTGCATGAGAAGGTTTCTGATTGCTGGCTGGTTTGCTGGTAGAACTTCTTTGAGGAATAATCTTTCTAGAAAAAGAACACCCCAAGCTGGGCAGAAACACTTATTCCTGCTGTTCTGCTGCTGTTTAAAGTGCTCTGAAGTAATTTCCTTAATGCAATTGTGGCAGTCCTTGGGCTTTAGTTGATCCTGTGGTGATGCTGCTGAAACATCTCCTGTACTTCGTGCCTTGTGGGTCTGTTTGTGACACCAGAGAACACTCTGGGTATAGCAAAGTGGAAAATGATAAGGATTGAACAACTCTCTTGGAAAGTTTGTCTCAGTTGCTTTTTCCTTTACTCCAGGAGTGTGGGGCTGCTGCAGGGAGGGGAAGCCCATCCCGTGGGTCCCTGCCCTGGGCACCAGGGACCGGTTGCATCGTGATAGTGAAGTCTGGGGGAGCATCCTGTCCCCTGGAAGTGGAAAAAAGCCAAACCCCAAAGGTGGCTCAGCTTCCTCCATCCAGATGAAGTGGGGACTAGAGTGGTGGGCAGGAAGTCAGGAGCCTGGTGAAGCCTGTTAAGATGGAAAAAATGAAGTAATCCAGTACAGTGGCCTATTCAGGGCTGCAGAAAGGGGGAAAGGAAGAAGGGACAGGGAGATTGAAATTCAGATGGAGCTCAGGGGTCTCTGTGCAGCAGCTGTAGATCATGTCTGGCAAAGCAAGTGTTTATTTGGACAATAATAGCCTTGAAGCCTCCTGATAAAACCATCTCCTTGCACTTCAATCCATAATACTGCCAAAGGTTTCCTTAAGTATTCCCTTCTACTGGGATGTAAACCAAGCCCTGCTCGTGTCATCGTGTCGGGAGAGGGGAAGGGGGGCATGGAAAGGGTTTCCCTCAGAGTGGGCAGGCAGAAAAAAGGGGGGAAAAAAGGAAAAAAAAAAAGGAAGGGTCAGTCCTTTGTTACAATTTTGTTTTTATCCACATCTTTAATTATTTCCTTGGAAAAACAAACTGAGCCATGGCTCCCGGGCTGCTGAGGAAACAACAGAGGAAGCAGGCTGTTTGGCCAAGCCCCTTGCCATGTGGGGCTGCTGTGTGCCTTTGGTCTCCCTGGTTTCCTGGCCATGGGTGCAAAGCGTGGCCCTGCCAGCATCCAGCCCCTGCCTTTGGACAGCTCAGGGGCCAAAGGAACCAGCTGCAAAAGAGCCTTTTCATGTCTGGGCTGCTCCTTGACCTCCCTTCAACACCTACCCGTGCCCACGGGGATCTTGGTGATGTCTAAGGTTACTTTATGGCAGTCTCCTCCTTCTGCTGAGCTCCGTGGCAGTTTGGGCTCACAGGAACAGCAGGATGCATAATTTTAGCACAGTTTTTAGGGAGCAAAAGAGAATTCTGATCCATTTTCTCCTCTACGAAACAATGCAGTTCAGGCTTCCCAGTAGAGGAGAATGTTGAAACAGGTATTGAGTTGAAGACCTAAATGAAGGAAAACAAGTCTGGCTTTAAAACCCAGGATTAAACTCAAATATGGAAATTCATGAACCATGTGGATGGATATTAAGAGGAAGCTCTACACTGTGCTTATCTGCCTTGCAAAGTACAGAGTGCCCTCAGTTCCTGGAAGCAGTTGGAAAAAATCCCAAATTAATCCCAATTACAGAATCCTCATGTCCTGGAGAGGGGGAAAGGATGAAAGAAATCAAGACTCTGGGTGCCAGGGAGGTGATTCTGTTCTGGGATTCACCTCTCAGTTGTGATGCCACCAGGAAGGCCCAGACAGAGCTGGTTGGGGAAGGAACTGGAGAGAACAAAGCAATCTTCTCCTTAGGGTGATGTTGCAGCTTTTCCTGTGGTTTCCAAATGTCCTCCAGGCTTTATTAGATTTTGGGGTTTTTGATTCCCGACAGGAATCTTTATGGCCAAAAAGAAAAGCTTCTCATTACATTTATATGGAAATGCTGCTACTTTTGTATTAAAACCCTCCAATCTCAGTGTCACTTTCCTGACAGATGAACATAATACATTTATATATATTTTATTTTTAGATATATATATTTGTAGAGAGATTTAAATCTAGAAGATGACACTTGATTGTGTATTTTGACATCCAGAAGACTAAAATTCCTTCTGTAACCTCTTACCAAGACCAATAATGTCTATTTAGCTAAACCTTCTGCTCTTGACCTAAAGGCAACAAGACCTTGAGAACTTTGTGCTTTCTCAGTAGCTCCTTTTGCTAATCCCACTGATTTTTCCCTACTGACTTTAGGCTTCTATAGCAACTGGTGCCTGCCATTTTTGAAGGTATTTTGGGGATGTTATTGTGCTGCTTCAGCCCCCTCTGACCAACCTGAGCAGGTCTTTAAAGAGGCTGTTTCTCTAGATTTTTTTTTTTTTTGCACCTCTTCCCTGCACCCTCTGCAGCTTTTTTTCCCACACATCTGTTTTAAACCCTGGATGCTGGAATGGGATCAATCTGCCCAACACTCACCAGGAATGTACCTAATAAAAAAGACAGAGGCCACATTGCAGGAGAGCCGTCAGCACACTGCAGTGACCAATATATAACAGCCAACCTGAGCTGCAGAGATCTGAGCTCATCTGGGGGCTTTTATGAGCTGCTGCCACGGAAATGGACCTCCCAAAATAAAAGCTGTGGTCAGTCAGGGTCTCTAGTCAACAAATATCAGCGAGGTTGTTGTGAATATGAAGTTAAGGATAAAAATGGCCAAAGCAGAAAGCCTCTGGGAGGATATCACTAAGTCTTGCTGCTTTGCATCCCTTACCTGCTGCTTTGGCAGATTCTTTCCTACGTGGGGAGCTCAGAAATTATCAGAGACCTTTTGGGAGTTTCGGGCAGGATTGGCTCATGTTGAGGATTTGCGTTTTGGGTTTGGCCCCTGTGCTGGGTGGGAAGTGTGAGCATTTCTCCTGTCTATCATTCAGGAGCTCTGGGCTTGCTGTTTAGCCTCTTGACGTGGGACTTTGTCTTTCCTTTCCTTTCCAAAGTCTTCTTGTTTTCCCTGGACTGCTGTGATGGGCTGAGCTGGAGGAACCACAAACAGCCACAGCTGCAGATGGTGCTGGTGGGTCCTTGGACACCCAGAGAGTTGGGGGCAGTCAATGGGCAGGATGTTTCTGCCTTCTGGAAAATATTTCCCTCCCCTGTGTCTGTAGGTAGAGCACAAATATACTCAGAGAACCACTAAGCTGAGCAAAGACTGGTAGCATTTATTACATGTTTCTCCTGCCAAGGTATTTCCCTTTCCATTTGTGTTCCTGGCAAAAGAAATTGCATCTGGAAGGAGGAGAATGTCCTTCCCTTGGCTAATTGTCTGCTGTTTGTATCAAATCACTAAATCTGAAATGAGGGGAATAATTGTCCATTTTCCATGGTGCTGATGACATTGAGGGGTTGAAATTCCTCCTGCAAACATCTGGTTTCTGGCTGTGAATGGCCCAATATTTGGGTTACTTTTATACCCACCTGTGCAATGCTTCTGAAATCCATTTTGTCTCATGGAAACAGAAGATCAGATCAACTAGGAATACAATCAATGCAAGAAAACACGATTTAAAGCAAAGGATTCAACTCTATTAGGGCTGAAATTGCCACTTCAGTGTTAAAGCAGACACTGACTCAGAGGGGCACAGGGTGGTCTGAGGTGGCACCGGGGGGTGCAGGAGTGACACAGGGGGGCACAGAGTGTTCCAGAGGGGCACAGGGTGGCACAGGGTGGCACTGGGTGACACTGGGTGGCACTGAGCCCCCTGCCCACCAGGGAACCCCTCCCAGCCCACGTCCCTGCACTACCTGAGCCCGTTCCAGCT
>JAOXXN010000230.1:10372124-10397506 GCA_026770055.1 Myrmophylax atrothorax
AAGGCCAGGTTGGACAGGGCTTGGAGCAACCTGGGCTGGTGGAAGGTGTCCCTGCCCATGGCAGGGGGTGGGATGAGATGGGCTTTGGGGTCCCTTCCAACCCAAACCAATCTGTGGTTCTATGATATTAGGAATTAAGGAACTTCCAGGATGTTCTTCAGGAGGTTCCTTGTGTCAGGGTCATATTTGCCTGTGTGCAGAGATGACAGGGGGATCCAAAGCAGTTCCAGAGGACTCCAAGCACTGTGGATAGCTCTGCCCTCAGCCCTGACACCCTGGAAACCACAGAGAAATTTTAAACCAGTGGCTTCTCTGAGCCCTGTCCCAAATGACTCTGAACAATTGCACTGAAAGCCTCAAAAGAGTTATAACCAAAAAAGCCAACAAGTTATCCACGGCCATTTCAGGAACTAAAACTTGAAACAATTTACTTTTCATCCACTCCTCCCAATCCTACCCCAAATCAACCAAAACCCAGCACTTCCCTATCGCTGGTGGTGGCTGCAGAGAGGGGCTCTCTGTGACAGGGGGCAGGGATAACACCTCACATTAATCGGCTCTGAGATGGTTTCCAGCTCTTCCTGAGCCCTCTCTGCTGCAGAGGAGTCCTGTCAACAGCAATTACCAGGAAGCTCTTGCAGAAGAAAAGGGACTTATTTAGACTATTTGCCTCTCTGGTGTTCCCAGATCCTCCTTCAAAATGAAAAATGCCCTTTGATGATGAGCAAGGACATGGCACTGGCAGAGCCTCTGTTTTAGTTCAAGCCTTTGTTAGCCCTTGGGTCTGTGGCACAGGGGCCTTGGTGCACTAAGGGACAGATGAAGGATGCAAACACTCACCTGGCTGGGGATGAAGCAGCAGGAACAGTGAATAAAGAAATACATAGTTGGCTTGCCCTGAATACAGTGCCTTTCTCTGCAGCTCATGCTATTAAATGTCTCTTTTATGTGTTCAGAAGGAGCACAGAAGTCCAGACTTTGGTGGATTGCTGTTTTTAACATGGTCTGATAAACCGTCTTGGACTGTTCCAATTTTGCCTACATAATTTTTTTCTTTTCTTCACCAGGGGCTCTGCCATGAGCAGGTGCTGCTGGAATTGTGTGTCCACTTTGAAGAGATTTCTGTATTGCTTTGTCTTGGCTTTAAAGTGCTGAAATGTTTCCTGACTATTCTTGTTTGCTTCCTCCCCACCTTCACCTCTGGTCTTCTTGGTGACCTCCCTGTCCACGTTCCACCTCTAGCATCACTCTGCTCCCTTTTTCCTGGCGGTGCTGCCAACCTCCCCCAGCTCCCACACATCTCTGGGAGCTGCATCCTCAGCCCTGCAATTCCCCACAGGACACTTAGACATTTGCTTTTAATCCAGGCCCAGAGTTCCTAATCAATTCTGTAAACACAATCACGAGGACTTCCCTGAAGGAAAGCCCTCCCATAGCAGAGCCATTTTTGCTGCCGCTTTTTGGCTCTGGGCTTGATCTTTGCCCAGGTTGCAAACTCCAAAGGGCAGAGGGCAGAGTTCAAAAGTGGCCATTTACCTCTGCATTATTGGAAATCAAAACCCGGCGGAAACTCTGCGCAGTAATTTGAGGAAACTTCTCCCTCGCTGCCCTCCCCCAGGAAGGATGTCATTATATTGTTTTCTAGGGTTAGGTCTGTTTATAGAAATAAACACTTGAGTGAAAACAGGCCTGAAATGCTCCAAAGGCAGTGGAGAAATGCAGGGAGCACGAGGGCTGAGCCAGCACAGCTGAGCCCAGCAGGGCCTCGGGCTCAACCACCTCCTCTCCTGGCTCTTCCCCAGCCAAATCCACTTCCATACAGACAGTTTATTAAAGGATTTCCCTCCACATTGATAGAGACACTTGTGTGTGTCTTTGGGGATGCTTAATATGGGTTGATTTAATGTTTAATTATTTTTTATATTTCAACAACTCCCTCACACACCAATACAATGGTAAGAGATTTTCCACGTCCTCTTTGCTGACCTCGTTATTCAATGCAGATTTTAATGCTCCAATATCAGTAATTAGTGTGAGCAGCTCCCATTGAAGGCACTTGAAGTAAAGCTATCAAAATTACAAGTATCCCAAGACTGCCAATCACCCATAAAGATGCATTTATGCCCCCAAACCACATTTCTCTCCTCAAAATGTGCTCCAAACTTCCCCAAAACTGTGCCTTTATGCATGTCTTCAGCTGTGCTTCTTCCTCTGTGAGTGGGAACAGCTGGAAGATCCTGGAATGTTTTTCAGATGCATTTGTGGTTCTTCAGATGACACTGGAGCATTTCTTCTCATCTTTTCATATCTCAAATTTATTTTTTTCCACTACAACCTTATCACTCTCATTCCCACTTGTCCCAGTCCCATTCACTTTCTGCTTATTGACCAATCAAGCTTGATTTTTTCCAATTTTTTAATTTCTTTGGCTTTTAATCTGTTGAAAGGAGGAAGTTTGGGGTTTTTTTCCTTTCTCCTTCTTCCTTTCCATACAACGTTTCTCTTTCCTCCTTTCCATCTGTGATCTGCAGCCATCCCTTTGCCTCTCTGCCAGTTCCCATCACATGTCAGTGGTGCTTTGCTCTCCTCAGGCTGATGTTTCTAGGTCTGGGTGTTGTTCCCACCTCTCTTCCTGTCCGAATCTGGAAGTAGAAATAAGTGAAATAATACTAAGTGGACAATAAAGCAAAACAAAAATGCCCCAAGCCCTGGCATTAGGTAGAAACTGGAATGAGTGGGGGAGTCCATAAATCATTCTTCCTGCCACATCTGTTTTTATTTTGAAGTTTATCAGCCTGCTCAGTCACAACGGGGATTTTTGGGGGTAGGGAGAGGAGGAGGAGGGAAGGGTTGCAATATTAATCTCCCAGTGTGACTTACAGAATATCAGGGACTAGGGGAAAGAAAGGCTTTTAGCTGGTCTCTGCTTTTCCTTCCTTGAGGCTGGAGATAAAGATTGGCTGCACCTCGTGAGCTTGGCTGAAAAGGGCAATTCATGGCCTCTGGTTATCGGGGCTGGGGAGGCAGAGCTGGAGCTGTCCCCTCGCCCCACTGCCTCGTGGGGACCTGGGTGGGTGTGTGCAGATTAGACAAGCTCCGAGCTGATACCTGGCCAGACTCCATGGGCTTCCCCCCCCCCTCCCTGGTCTGCAGGGAACGTGTGTGGGCATCTTTAAAGACACTGGCAGTGATAAGCTCTGTCTGTCCTGGGTGTGCAGAGCCCGGTGGCAGCTGGGGCAGAGGGAATTGGGGCACATTTCCGGCCCCAAGGAGCCTTTCCCCCTTCCCAGAGGGTTGTGAGCCATAACCTCACAGCTCCCTCCCTTCTGAGAGTTGCCTGACATCTCCCTCCAGCCCAGGCTGTGACAGCAGGGGCTGATAACTCCCACCAGGGCTGTGTTTCCAAGGCCTGACAGTGGATGCCCATCAAGGAGCTCTGCTGATGTGGATGGTGCCAAGGACAGACTGTTCTGCTGCTTTTTTTTATTCTCAAGGTGCCATTAATTTTACAGTGGGAGCAAGTGCAGTCATGTCTCATAAGAAACATTCCCAGGATGTCTCTTCCCCATGAAATCCTTAAGGCTTTTGGACGTGCAATCCAGATATTCCAGAAACTTGGATACTCCTGTAAATTTGTCTCCCCACAAAGGTCAGAGCAATGAACAGGGGAAAAAATAGAGAAGTTAGAACATTATTTTTAAAAAAATCCTATTGAAAAGCATGAATTTTTATTTTTGTATAAGTAAAAGTTAAAACTTGTTTTCTTTTAGCCATTCTTAGGCACCCTGGCAACAGAATGTGAAGTACAAAGCTACCCTGTACTATTAAAGATTGAGTTCATTCTGAAGTGATATTGGTCAGTATCTTTATTAATTTCTATGCCCCAATACTTCCATTTTCTTCCATTTCTGTTGCAAACAGAAACATTAATTTTGTTTTGATTCTAGATTAATGCTCAACTTGGAGCCTGTTCTCCATTCCTGTAGATACAATCCTAAACCCCACTTATTTATCCCGTCATTTGGAACTCTCTTCTATCTTTGGTTGGAAAGGAGATGTGGATGTCATGATTATATAAATCAACAGCTGATGAGCCTAAACTGGTGTCCAAGGCTGAGCTCTGCACAGGCAGAACTTACAATGAGGGTCTGTAGTATGTTGGTAGCGTCATATTTAGAAACAGTGGGGCTCTTATTCTGCCTTTGGTGTAAAAAAGGATTAGAGGCCTTGGAGTGACATGAGTGCAGGAGCTGGGGAAGTGCGAGGAGAAGGAGCTCTGAGCCCTGCTGTGTGTTACAAACGGGTATCACCTACTTAAGAGTGTGCAAATGGGCCGAGTGCCCACTCTGGACCTGGGAGGGAAGGGAAATATTTACCTTGAAAGAGGATCAATGATACCAGACAGACGGTAGATGTGAGGGATTTGGTTCAGATGGAGACTGTGGCAGGAGATTCAGGCAGGAGCTGCCCCTTATCAGCCCCCACTGCCCTTCATGCCCAGCTCTGAGGTGTCCCTGTCTAAACAGGGAGCCCCTTATGCATACAATGTCACTTTGGGCCTGACTTTGTTTATTCCTGGGTTTGAGATTGGAGGTTTTTTGGGCAGCTGGGGTCTTTTTCTTCCAATTCTGTGTTCAGAACCTTAAGTGGGATTACAAGAAGGCTGAGGAGGGACTTTTCACAAGGGCATGTAGTGCCAGGACAAGGGGGAATGGCTTCCCACAGCCAGAGGGCAGTTTAAATGGGATATTGGGAAGGAATTCTTCCCTGTGAGGGTGGGCAGGTCCTGGCACAGTTTCCCAGAGAAGCTGTGGCTGCCCCAGCCCTGGAAGTATCCAAGGCCAGGCTGACAGGGCTTGGAGCAACCTGAACTAGCGGAAGGTGTCCCTGCCCATGGCAGAGTTGGAATGAGATGAGCTTTGAAGTCCTTTCCAACCCAAACCATCCTGTGACTCTATGAAATTCTGCTCAGCCATGTGTCTATGCTGGACTGAAAGATCTTCCTCTAAAGTGACAATAACATGTCACCTCCTGTGCTGTTCTCCTCCTGACCAAGTCACTGCCTCAAGAATGCTCTGCAAAGGATCTGGACTGGGACATGTGCTCCCCCAGCTCAGGAGACACCTGTGCCCAGAGGGGAGGTTGCTGCAGCTGATTGCTCATCTTGCCTTGTCTTTTAGTCTTTTTATGGCCAGGGGAGCCCATTGAACCTGCTGGGAATTCTCTGCTCCCTTTGTACCCAACAACAAGCCTGTACTCATCACCCTTGTGCAACCAGTAATTCCCAGGATTTATGTTACAGCTTCCTTCTGGTTTGGATTCACAGTCTGAAATGTGAATTTGGGATGAAGGGGAAAGTAATCAGGGAAAAATGCCAAGTTTCCTCTGTCAGCTTATTGTCACAAGGATTTGCCTACTTAGAGGGCTCTTCCCTGCAAAGCTGACTCCAGTCTCTTCAGTCTGCCAATCAATCTGTAAATCACAAGTGTGCAAAAACACCCACTGTTTGTTTGCAGATGAATAGAATAGAGTTCAAATATCATGTAGTGTATTGCACTTCTGCTTCAGAGCCATAATTAAATGAACAAGAATGAAGTATGGATTTTTTAAAAAAAAAATCAGAACTTTTTCCAGCCAAAATAGATCATATACTGAGCTGGAGTTTCTGTGAAGACATCAGAATGACGGTCATTTTACCCCAATGAGTTTGGCCAACCCAAGCAGTTTATTCACGTTCTCTCTCTTTTTTAGCTGCCTTTTCGAAGGAACGTGAAGCAAAGCACTGCAGTACAGTTTCCAAGCCCTGTTTATACAGCCATGTTGACTTAGCACTTGAATTGCTTGTCTCATTTAACTGATTCATGGGGCAGGAGGATGCTGCGCTCTTGATTTGTAGCCCAATTGATATTTTGCTTGCCCTCAGGCTCCCACAAATGCTGGGACCTGGTTTCCATTGAGTGATTAGCCCTGACAGCTGCAGGAGACAATTACCTTGCCAGGCTCCCCTGAAATGCCTGTGCTGGACTGTTCCTTCTCCAAGGACTGAGCCCCACAAATCCTGTGTGTGGGGCTGGAAAGGTGACCCCCCAAAGATGAGCCATGGGGTGTGAGGAACAATGAGAAACAGGAGTTAAAAAGCAGTGAGCAGGGGGACATCTGCTTTAGGGAAATCTCTTGCACTAATTCTCTGTATTATTAGTCAATTCATTTGTATTCGAAATTTCACTCCATAAAGAAAACATATTCCCCAAAATTATTCACTTCAATTGCATCAGTACTGAGGCCCTTCAGCACTGTTTGCAAGCAGCAAATGTTCTTTCTTCCCATTAGTTCTGTAGGAGCACCTTGACTTTTATAGGAGTTCCATAACTTTGCTTTTCTGCTGTCAATCAGACTTTCTTTTAGCTGCTTCAAATAATCAGCTGTCTCCAGCTTCCAAAGTCTTTGGTTTGGTTGGTTGGTGGAGGGTTTTCTTATAGATAAAATTAACTAAGTGCTCATAAAGGCCTACTTATTGTCCTTACAAACAGTACAAATAGCTAAACTAAAAATAATCATATTTTTCTAACAGAGGATGCTGAAAAGAGGATGATTCCTTAATGAAAACACCACAACAGCTTCCTTAGGGAGAAGTTAATTTTAAGGAAAAAATGGTGCTTAAAAATCTGAGCTCTCTGCAATAAATACTAATTACCCATGAATAATCTATGAAAATTGGATTTCAAGAGTTGCCATCCATTCTCAAGGCAGAATAAAAGTAACTCTGGATGGGATCAGCTGTACATCTTTGGGGAAGGCATTCCTGGTGTCAGGGAATGATGGAGTTATGACAAGCTTGAGAGAGTCTTCAGGTCTCCAAAACTGATCATGGCAGAAACTGGTATTTCCAGATCCTCACAAATTCCCCTCTTTGATGTGCACCCCTAAAACTTGCTTCAGGCAAAACCCTTAGACAAAGGGTAGGCTTTTTGTCCCCATAGTCCACTGGAGTCTTAGGAGATGTAAATGATGGTGATGAAGGCCAGAATATCTATTTTTATTTGTTTTCTGCTGTAGGTATATCCATAAAGAACCATCCTTTAATCACCACTTTGTACCCCATAGCCTGGCTGGAGCTCTCGGAGCAGTAGGAGGAGAGGTGGGTTTATAGGGGGGGCCTACAGGCAAAGATCTTAATTAGCTGTTACCAAAACCTCTGAGCCATATGGCCACCATAAAAAGGGGATTTTAATACACTGCTCCATTTTATGTCATAAGTTGCAGGCTATGGATTCACTCTCACCCCCAGTAACTCAGGACTGTACAGAAGAAAGCTCTGAAGTGCAAACATAGCCCATCTGTTCGTGATACGGCCGAGCCCTGTATTCTCTACATACATATATACATTTCCTGCATTGCATATGATTTCAAATATTTGCTCTTGGAACTGCAAGGTGTCCTACTGTCATAACAGTCAAGTTATTCATTAAGCTGTCAGCACCTTGGTGCATTGCTCCCCACACAGGGTCCATTTCTGCCTTCCCCAGTCCCCCCCGAGGACGCCCTCACTCATCGCCGCGCGCGGTTCCTCTCACAACGGGTGCCACTGAGATCCTCATGTCAACAGATGTAAACCAAATCTCTACCTTTCCATTGCCACGCTTCCAACTCCCGAATTTCCTGGGGCACTAATGGATTTGGAGGGCCAGCCTGAGTTTTGTGAGGGTTTGCTTGCTATCGATATGATGCAGTTCTTGGCACAGACTTCTGAGCCTGGGCCGTGAAGTATTAAAAGCTGAGAAGTCGAGCAAAACAAGGATCAACCGAAAGCAAACTATGATTGATTCCCAGCCCCAGTGTTTGGGAATGAAGCTGAGCAGATGGTTTACAACAGCAAATCCAAGGCACCAGGGCTGTGCAGATCTTTGCCTAGAATTGTGCTGCTGTGCTGAGCCTGACCCACAGACTGCCCACCTTCAGCAGAAAGGTAGTTTGTGTTTATTGCTCCAGTGGAAGAACTCAACTTTATATATATATATATATATATACGTAAAATGCTTCAGGCTTCTGAGGGTGACTTCATGCTGTTTTGTTTCCAAATTTGGCTATTTCTCTACATTTTTTATGAACGTCTCAGCAGCCTGAAATGGAAGAGCTGCCTTGTCACTAAGCTAAAACATGATACCAGCCTCTTTTTTTTGGAGTTTGTTGTTATTAGGGATGACTGCAGTGTGAGCAGGGAGCAGCTGATGGACCATTCATCTCTCTGCTTTAGAGTTAGTTAGTAGGTTCAAATGTACTGAATTTTACTGTCTGGTCTTTAGAGGTGCCCTCACCCCTCATGTCCCTGTCCTCAGAGAGCAGTGATGGCACTGAAAGAGGAAAGGACAGCACAAGTACCTGCAGTTCATCACAAAGGGGAAGAGGCTGAACCAGGATCCTGGATCAGGGCAGTGATGCCGTCTGACCAAAGCTACAGCAAACAGCCTTGTCTTTAGTTAGTCTCCCACACCTGGGCTGTTTGAACCATTTCCCTGTTTTTCAGTCCTGAGTGATCCAGTTTTTGCCTGTTTGCCACTGGTGAGTCCAGGCTGAGTCACGGATTGATGGATAAATCAGACACCAAAATAATGCCTTAGTTTGCTTCTGTCACTGCACTGGGGCTTAACTCTGGCCTTTCCTGTTACCACTGCAGTTGGGCCGAGTGGCTGGGTTAGGTCCCAGCTGAAACATCTTATTCTATCACTATAGAGTTATAAACATTCTGTATTCTATTCACGTCCATCCATGCAACGGACCACATGTCAGGGGCACAGGCTGCTCTGCTGCAACCACGGGTAGCTCCGCCACGGCCGGGCGGGCTCTTCGGGCATCAGCTGTCCCTGTCCGCTCCTGCCCATCCCGCTCCTGCCCCATCCCATCCCTGTCCATCCCTTTCCTGCCTCATCCCTGTCTCTCCCGCTCCTGCCCATCCCTGCCCCGGTGGGTCCCCGCGGTTCCGGCCGGGGCTGCAGTCCCAGCTCCGCCCGCCAGGTGGCAGCATCGGGCCGTGCCAGGCGCTCGCGGTAATGGGATAAATTCATACATTTTCGCGTAATTTCGAACCATTTTCATCGCTTCGGAGGGAAGAAGGGCGAGAAGCGGGAAGCGGGGAGCGTGGCGCCCGGTGCCCCGAGGGGCAGGGGCACAGTGACTGCCCTGCCCTGCCGTGGATCTGCAGCCACATCGCTCTCTGGCACCGATCGCTGCGTTCAGGAAAAGCTGTGACTGTCTCTCAGCACAGGGACTTCGGTCGCTGTGCCCCGAGGGTCCTGTTGGCATCAGTGAAGGGAACGCGGCTCCTCTCGCTGCAGATATGTCCCCCCATCACCAAGAATGGTGTGTTGACTCCCGAACATCTGTCCCTAAATGTGCCCATGAGAGACAGACAACTTGCTCTGAAAAAGATGGACTGAAAGTCTTCGTATTCCCTATGGAATTCTGGACAACATCACGTGTATTCTGCACTGAAACCATGGCATGGGGCTGGAACTAAGTGATTTTAAAGTCCCTTCCAACCCAAACCGTTCTGTGACTCCGACTCCTTTGCCCAGGACTGGCAGCAGGATCCTTCCCCAGCCCTGCATCCCACGGGCTCCTCGCAGGAGGTGCTGCTTGTGCTGGCCACACCATGCAGAGGAGGCTTTGCTGCCCTGTCTGCACTTGAGGCTGTTCCCTCTCTGTGACCATTACCTGGAGAAATAACCCGTATCACTCACCAGCAACGTGCTTTAAGAGAGGCATAAATGAGCTCCGTGCCCGGAGTTGAGAGCGAAACCCGTTACATCTTTTGCCAAAGTATGGGCTGACTTTTTTTCAGTGTTCTCCAAGGGCCTGTTTTTATTTCTTTCATCGCCATCAAACACCGACTCCTAAAGCTCTCGGTGCTCCTCAGCCCTCTGTGCAGGTCCTGGCTGAGCTGGGGGGTGTTTGCTGGGACAGGAACTCTCTGCTGGCTTGTTAGAGCCTTCAGCAGGTGGGGGAGCCCCGAGCAGCCCATCCATCTACATACAGGCTCAGTGTGGCTGACCTGGCTCTGCAGAGCCATGACCTTGGGCAACTTTCAATAAGCAGCTCAGGTGGTTGGAAAAAGCAGCCCCACACTGGGCAGCCAGATAAGAGCAATGTCACGTTAAACATTCCATAGGAGTTTGTCAAATGGCACTGGGGGAAATCAAAGCTCAGGAAAAAGAGCTGATTGCCTGAGCCTGGCCAAGAGCTGGTAACGTTGCAGTTCGGAGGAGAATCAGGTTTGAGAGCTGGAACCAGCACAAGTTTTGAATAATCATTTTCTAATTTTAGCTTCACCAGAATGTTCTGCTGCAAGTTGCTGCTCAGTCCTGTGCCACTGTATGTGGTTTGTATTTGGAGTGTGCATGGCCATGGATCGTTGTCTTTACACGCTGAAAGGAAGAAAAACTCAGATCCAGTGGCAGTGGCTTTGTTTTCTCTGGACAAAATTAATCCCAAGTGTAGCAAAGAGTTAGCAACTTTCCAGAAATAAAGAATGATCTTTTTCATAATTTCCATCTCTCTTTTGGTTTTGGGAAGCCAGCAGCTTACCTGAAGGTTTGAAATATTGAAATGGACATTAAGTGAGGGGAGTTTTCACAGCCTGTACCAAGGTTGCTTTACACCTCAATGTGCTCTACTCATGAGCACCAAGGCAATAAATAAACCAAACCAGCAAACTGAAATAGAAGGTGCTCCAGTATCCAGTGGAAAGCATTTACTCCTTTTCATAACATGTTTAAGCTC
The DNA here is from genome assembly GCA_026770055.1 of Myrmophylax atrothorax. NCBI lineage: Eukaryota > Metazoa > Chordata > Aves > Passeriformes > Thamnophilidae > Myrmophylax > Myrmophylax atrothorax. The sequence continues at coordinate 10,382,901 of JAOXXN010000230.1, forward strand.
ATTTCATTTTTAAGCATCAAGTTAAAAATTTTTTTGATTATGTTTTATTTTTCTGATTGACTCTAATTTGCAAATACTTTTAGCTGACCTAAAATACTACTTTTGAAGCAAAGTTTCAAGTAATAATATTGGCTCAGCCACTAGACAGTCTGGTGTCATTAGGCCTGAAAGTGGTAAGAGCAAAGACTTTTTTCTCTTCTGTCCCTGGAATCAGCAGCAAAGTCTTCCTTCAATAAAGAAGTCTCAGATTAAAATCTTGGCCCACTGAGACTTGTTCCAATCTCGTTGTTCTTGTGTGATTGTTCAGAGGTGACTCACCAAGAGCTGGAATTCACCAAGAGCTGGAATTCACCAAGAATTATATTCCAGCCAGAGAGTATTTGGAAAATCTCCTGTAACATGTCGGTGATAACTGTCAGACACTGCAGGAAAAGTGGTCCTGTTTCTTGGAAGTATCTGATTGTGCAAGTCTTTGATGGGATTAGTAAGAGGTCTGTTCTTACTGCCTTTGCCTGGGTTTGCTCTGTCTGAAGGACGTGGATGTGCAGGCAGCTCTGAGGTGTGAGTGTGGCATTGAAGTATTGTGTGTCCATGGCTTTTTAATTACCCAGCTTGACTGAAACAAGGCAGCGAGACAAATGGTGTTCTCCTGGAGCTCATCTGGGGGAAATCTGCTGCTTCTTCATCACAAGGATCAGAAGCTGGGGTTCTGTTGGTCACAATAAAGTTGGAGGTTTGTTTCCCTGGGTTCTGGCCATTTCTGTTCAATCTTTGTATGGCCAGAATGCATCCAGCAGTGTGAGCTCCTCTCTGCACAGCTCACCCTGTTGCTCACATTGGGATCTGTTCCTGCTCCTCTGGAGGGAAAAGCCAAGGACTCTCTAACCTAAAAGAGATTTCTCCTCTGCTCAGAGCAGAACAAGAAATACTGAACAGGTGGAAGAAACACACACCAAATAGAGTAGATTTCTTATCATTAAACAAGCAAAATAACAACATTTTCTCTAGTTTGCTTTCCTTTCCCTTTCTTTATCTGAGCTTCACACGTGGTGAAAATGAAGCAGCAACCGCCAGTGCATAAATTACGGGAACAGCAACGGGGCTGAGCCAAGAGCTCTCAGCTCTGTTACTCTTTTCCTTTCAACAGCTCCATTACTGCTGTAGCCACACAGACATAGAGGAGGTTTAGGTTTAGGAAAACAGAATAAAACCTGTGCTGGTATCAGCCCCCGTGGGCTCAGACAGTGTCATGGTTGTCTGCAAAGGGAGCAGGGAGAGCAGTGCATCCATCTCTGCTCCCTGTGTGGATGGAGAGCCCAACCTGCACCACAAAAGGACCTACTGTACCCCTTGTGATCATGTGCAGACCTCAATTTCCTTCAGCTGCTCTGTAAATACTGTCCTGGAGAGATGAATGGAGAAGGAGACAGACAAGGTAACACAAACACCACCCACTGCAGATAATGTTATCCTGAAAGGGAATGTTTTCTCCTAGACCTTTCTGCAGAAAGTCATTGAGCTCAGTGAAAATGTTCTGGTAAAATGTATTTTGGTGGCAAACGTGGAGTTTAGAGATACTTCTAGATCATGTACTCACCTTAGTTTCGATTAATGATTCCCTGTTGGTATATGTGGGTGTATATTGGGAATATTCAGAAAACTTAGTTTTGCTATTTGACAGTGAAACATTTTGACTTCTCTCCCTGACATGACCTGTGCTTTCCAAAAGCTTCTCGGAACTCTGTTTGAAGCAGAGCTAAGCAAGCCTGGATCAGAACGAAATGCTGAGCGTTGTTCTACCCCCAAGAAACAGAGTTTGCCGTATGGATTCGCATTAAAATATTTTTGTAATGATCCGATCCGAAAGGTCTGTGCTTGGCTTGGCAGGAAAAGGCAAAGCCAGTTACTCACAGAGCTCTGTTGAGAAGTGCTAATTACAGGCTGTGCTGGCCATGGAGCGTGGTGTGTGCACATCTGAGTCAGGGATACATCACCCCTTCTCCTTTTGAAGAGACGCAGGAGGAATGTTAACTGCAGAGATGAACATAAAGGACCCAAAGTTAATGGTTCACTTAGGAATAAATAGTTCCTCTTCTTGACACTCACACACACAGTGCCAGACCTCAGCTGGACTGAATCAGTAAATCATTAACTTTAATAGGGATTTGCCAGTTTACACCTACGGAGGATCTGGCTCCCATATTTCACCAACAATTCCCCTCAGACAGAGCCAGCACAGCAGGCAAGGGGTCCTGTCCACAGACTCCATGGCTGCACATGTGCTGTTCCACCTGGGATGCTGGAAATTCATGTCTCTCCTCAAGACAGGCCCTAATGCAACTTTCCAATCATATATCAGATGCATGAAGAACCAGACTTTTGTGCCCATAGAGCTACTGTATTTTTTTAATGAATCAGACAGGAATGGTGCTTAAACTGCTTACCACTAGCTTTAATTTACAGCCTGTGGTAATGTAGTGACAGTAATGTTGTCATCATTTGCTCTCTTCCTCTGTGGCATCAAGCCCAGGCTTCCACATTCTCATTTTTGGGACGGCGTCAAACTCAGTTTTACCCCTACCCACTCAAGCCCCTGATGAAATGATATGTTAGTTAAAAATAAATAAATAAAAGAGACCTCACTGATAGCTCCCAAATCGGTGGGCTTTTCTCTTCTGCCTTAATGTGCTTTTCATCCAGGGAGCAGAATGGAAATGCATTTTCTATGGTAGTAACTGGCATGTTCTAAATGGTGTCAGAATTCAAGAACATGACAAGCAAAATACAGCTGGACTGGAGGCCTGCACCACACATAGAGTAGGAAATATTGCATTCCCATGCTGTTTTCATGCATGCAAGTGATCAGCCACATTACAAACCCTTAAAAACATTGTGAGAAAACTTGACATTTCCCAGATGGGCTGCTCGTTTGAGACTAACCCATCTGACTTGCCTTTCTCCAGGGGAATTTAACCCCTTGGAGCTCCCACAGGGAAGCTGCATTTCCTTGTCATTCCACTGCAAGCCCAATAAAACAGTGCTGGTTTGGCAGGACTGGTGGGCTCAGGTTGGCACCCAAGGCTTTGTGCAATCAAAGATGTGCCAGTGGCTCCTGCTCTTTGATTTCTGGAGAGCAGCTTGTGCCAAGCTGAGACCTGTCCAAACCACACCAAGGGCTGCAATGAGACCAAAATCAGCCACAGTTCAGTCTCCACAGTGTGGAATCCTTGGGAGCATCATGGCCTTGCTGGTTTTAAACTGTGCTCTATGTGTCAGGACCTCTTGAGCTTCAATTCAATATGTTTCCAGTAAGTCCCTGAAACACACCTAAGCTTGGTTGAGCTGCAGGGCAGATCACTTGGGGAACAAACTCCCCAGCTAGATAATTTTAGGTTTTCTGGTGCAAATCTGATTAGAGTGTAACCAATGCTGAACACTGTGCAGGAGATTTCATGTTTGGTAGATCTCTTAAAGCCCTGAAACATATTGAAAAGACACTACTTATTGATTAGTCCTTAATTTTATAATAATCCTTTCTTAATTACCCCATTTTTTAGGCCTGCTGGCATTTTTTTTTAAGGCAGGCAATTTTTTATGACTGAAGATTTTTTAAGATAGACAAAATCCTGCTCACTGTTAACTGGCTCAAAAAACAGCCTTTACTTTTCAGTGCCAGGCTGGTTTTATTCAACAGGTTGACTAATCCAAAAGCACAAAAGCAAGTCCTTTTAAAATCAGAGCAATAGCACAGGGCTATCCCACTGAATAATGTCTGACCCAGAAGCTCAGATGCTAAAGACAATGTCTACTCTCACTATAAAGATGATCTGCTATCTACTAACCCATATGAAGCAAATCACAGATTAAATTGTGCTGTGTCCACTCTCTTCCTTTCTTCCCTCTTGATCTTTTCTCTTTTGTTCCCCCCCAAGTCCTTTATCAAAAATAACTTCTGGAAGGAAAAATAAACACTGGAAGACACTCAGCTGTTTTGGCAAGCATGTGTGCAAGGAAGGCCCTTTCCCCCTCTCTGTCCCTGCAGACTGAAAGGAGCTGGAGCTCCAGTTTGAAGGCAGACAAGAGCCTGTGAAACCTCAGCCAGTTTTCATCACAGCTGGCCCTGCCTGTGTGACTTCAGACAAAAGACTTCCGTCTTTATCTGGCGCTTATTGAGACATCTCATTCAGGCAGAGATAAAAGGGAAAAGATGTGCTTTGAAATCGAACCATTAGGGCGGCAAAGAAATCAGCATGTAAATGCCACACGCAAATGGGTTCAAGATGAACCCTGAGCATCAAATCTTGGTGCCAACAGGAGTTTGCCTGCACAGGGACCCAGCAAAGCCGTTGTGAAGAGCTCGGGGGAGTTCAGCCCTGTGTTTGTTAAGGGAAGGAGGTGGGAGTTGGATGTGGAAGCGATCTCAAAAGTAAATTACAATGGCATAGATTGTTTCTGAGAAGTCACCCTGCTTTGGTGAAGGCTGGTTGGTTATTCACCAAAGCAACTCCTCAGTGAACCAAGGGGACTTTCCTCATGATTTCCCACCTTGCAAATTCTCACAGAGCTTGATGTGCCACTCCCTGTGAGTTTGTCACTTTTCACAGAGGCCCAAAATTGTTGAGGTTGGAAGGACCCTCTGGAGGTCACATGTGTGCTGGGGCAGTGCTGACCTGCCAGGCACAGACCTGGCTGGTTGAATGTATGGACTGGGTGTCACATCTTGGGGTCTGAGATCACTCCTAGAAGTGTTTGATGCCTATTGCAAAAAGTGAGCCTGTTTTTCTCACTGTCTCTAAAGGGACATTATTAGCCAAAACCTCAGAGATCTCTGATGTAACAAGTTTACTCTATTTGAAAAGCTGTGTAACATGTCTCAGTAGAAGAAAATCAGGATTCAACTAAACTGGCAGTAAAAGAAAGTCTTTGTTTCTTTGTGGAGGATCCTGAAGGTGGTCAGGCTCTGAGGTTTGCCAGGTCCTTCAGTAATTCTTCACTGGGTCATGTCCTGCACAGCCTGGGCTGGGATTGCAGACCATGCACATCACTGAGCCCTTCAAATCTGTGATCACCTGCAGAGACCAAGTAATGATTAGCAGAGACATGGGGCTGACTTCAGAAACCTCTGCTTGCCCCCAGCCCATGGGCAGATGTGGGGAATAAACCTCAACAGGTATTTTATTCTGATTTCATTTGCCATTTACGTCCTTCAGCCAAGGCACACCAGTGGCCTTCAGAGTGAAGAATGAAGCACTTGAGCTTTGCATCAGGAGCAACCTTCCCCTCCGTGATAGCTTTCCACCCACTGAGAAAACTACCTCTTAATAACGTGCAAATCTCTAGTTAAAGAATTACAGAGATTAGCCTGAAGCCTGACACTCATCCTGCAGGAGGGAACCCACCAAAACCTGTTGACAAAGGGAAACTTTGTTAAGCGTGTTTAGTTCAGCTCTGCTATTGCAAGGATCCCTAAGCTGCTTTGTTTTATGAGATTCAGGGCAAAGGATTTTCTTAAAGCAAAGGGCAAAGGATTTTCTTAAAAAGCATATTCCCTCCAGAAGGGTGCACAGTCTCACGGGATTGAGGGATTAGGTGTTCATTTCCTATACAAAAGCTTCATAATTGTCTAAAGGATGCCTGGAAAATACCCTGCCTCCAAGTGACATACCAAGTAAAGCGTCTGAAAAAGAAAAGAGAATCATTTCACTTACTGTTACCTGCACTGGGAGTTCTGTACCTGCAAGCAATGAAGCTCAGGAGTCTCTCCATGGACTTTGGAAAAGCTGAAGGGTTTCTAGAATAGAAACCAGAGCAATGTGGGAAAGAAACTATGCAGAGAAACTCTGATTTGAGGAATCTGAGCCTGTAAGAAGGTCCATCTGGGAAAGTTCCTGCTGGACACACATCCTGTCCCAGACATCTCCCATGATGTACCTGGTCTTTTGTGATTCCCAGGGTTATCTCCACCCATCAGTCCATGGTGATGCTGCTCTGTAGTCTGGCTGGGAGCACATCAGGAGGAGTTGTGTGGATACTTGGTGAGGATTCACAGTTCTAGAACAGTAACTCTCAGAAGGCACCATGAGAAGTTGAAGTGCTGAACTACAAATCAATGAAAACTGCTGAAATATTTTGTTCTGTTTATACTGTTGTGTTGATGCCATGCAAGGCTGTTCAACCAGGTCATCCTCCAACATGAGAGGAGCTTTTTCTCCAGTGACACTTGATATGTCACCATGAGGTTTCCTCACAGGAGCATTCCTGCCTTATGTGCAGCCAGGACAACCATATCTCCCATGTCTCAGTTTGGGCACATGGCAGCTTAGCATGAGAGCAGCTGTTCTACATGCCTTGCTTTGAATGCTCCCTCCATGCAAGCTCCAGCTCTTTTATTGACTAAACTCTTTCATGGGGACCCCAACCCTGCAGATGCTTCCCCGAAGTCATCCCTCTCTGATCTGATTTTCTGTTATTTCAGTTGTTGCTCCCAAATAGAATGTGTCCTTTATTCCACAGTGAAAGTACTTTGGGCTGAACAGTTCAGGTCCCAAAATGTTTTGAAGTTTTCTGTAAAAAGAAATTCCATCCTTAAAATCATCAGCGATTTCAGAACATCTTTCTTCTAAGCAGCAAGTACAGTCTGTGCACAGAGAAAGATTTGCACAACACAGGGGTACTCACCTTGCCTGTATCAGCTCTTACAATGATGAGTGTTGTTAAACTGGACTGCAATTATAATTACTTTATTCTTATTAGGGCTGTAATAACATTATATTTAAATTACAGTTTTAATGTAGCAATTACTCCTCTTGCCTCTCAGCAAATAAGACTAGTCATTTTTCCTCCCCTTGGGAAGATTAGTAATTTTCCCACTTTTGACTGGGCTATTTTCTGGAATCTTTGTAGCCCATGTCCTTATCTCCCTGGCCAGGACATGCTGAGCAGTCCTCAGTGGAGCAGAGGATCTGAGTGCATCAGACAGCAGAGTGAGGAATGTGCAATCCTCTGTGTTCCTTTGCTATCAAAATGACTTTTACCACTAAAGACAATAAATATCCATTGTTTGAACACTGCGGCAGCTGAACTGTTCCCACACACCTTCAGGAAAGAGTGAGAGCAACGACTGGTGGCTCAAAGGCACCTCAGACCATGAAAGACTTTTGAAAATAGCCTTGTTCTCTTTTTTTTTCCTTTGATAATTCTTTCTGTCTCTTTTTTCCTAATAACCCCTTCACGGGCATTGCCTCTTTGTAAAGTGTATAGTCTGCAGTTGGTTTTGGGTGGCTACTCCCTCTATAGGAGGGATTCTCGTGACCATATGGAGTGTCTGTGCTTGGCTGCACTTGCACACAAACCAGCACCAGGGATGTGGGCTGGGCTGGGCTCTTCGCTGCTCTTGATTGATTTGGACAGGAATTGCTCTACACAGCACTTTTTTAGAGTATTCTGTGGGGGTTTTGTAATCTTACCCAAATATTTCTGCCCTATAAGGTGTGACTGGATGGCTGAAGGGAGTTTCATATCACAATTTACTCCATGGGGAATATTAAATTTCCAGGGAAGATGTTCCAGAGGAGTAAAAGATTAAAAAACACATTTTTTTTTTTCAGGCATTCCTCTATGAGATGTGCAGTTCTCTCCTGGCTTCAATTCTGCCTGCAGCCCTGGCACCTCAGATCTTTCTTAGTGCAAGAACAGTGATTTTTATAAAATTAAAGCTGAAAACTAACAGGTCTGGTTTTCTTCTTCATGCTGATGTTCCCAAATTTCTGTGAGCTGAAATTGCTATCTCTGAAAACCAAGTTAGAGTCAGTCTAATGATATTTTGAGCTGTGATGGCTGTAGATTTTTAAGCTACTGTTGTGAGTGGAAATGAATATAAAAACAGGCGTTCCTCCCTTTCTCTATTATTGATATTGAGTGTTATTGGTACAGGTGATCAAAAACATAATAAGAGGTTTGATTTACAAAACACCTTTGAAATACTCATCCAGTACTGAGGCACTTTGGAAAATGACCCAGGGAGACAATCCCTGGGAAATAAAGGGGCTGACTCCCAGCCCTTTCTGCCTTTAATTACCACGAAGCCGCTGATTAAGCCCAGGAGCTCTGCCTTTAATCCCGAATTACTCGTCCTGCCCCTGGCAGGCTCTGTGTGCCTGAGCCGTGCCCGTCAGTGCTGTTACCCCTGGTGAAACCCAAGGCAGCAGCTGCTCCAGGGCCACCCCTGGCCCTGCCAGCCCAGCCCAGGCAGCGCTGCCCTAATTGAGTTGCTTACATTCCACGCTCCGTTACTGTCTGCTGAGTCGCAGAAGAACAAAGGAGCAGCTACTTCCTATTAAGGAAGGTAATAACTTAATTAAAACCAAGTTCGACGCGCTGCAGGACCGAGTTTGTCATCAAGAGGCCTTCCTTGCCTGCCCCTCCAGTTTGTGATAATCTATGCCAGATCTTTAATCACTGGATAGCCCAGCATAAAGCTTCTTGCCTCCAAAACCAGCAGAAAGCTTGTCAAAATAAATGTTAACTTCTGACCGTAGCAGAAGACCAACTAGAAGGAATTAACAGAATCAGAGCTGTCAATCAGAGCTCGGGCTCCCCGTTTATGTTATTAATTCCAACTCTGGTGGCATGGGCTTGGGATAACAACCATCCTAAGCTGCCTTGGTCCAAAACATACAAACCAAGAGTGGAATAGATTTCGTGCCGAGGTGACGTTACTGAGTGTCCAGAGAAACTCTTTTTTTTTCTTTTTTGTCTTTGAAAGGTGATGTTTTATTAGATTATTCTCATTGCCAAAAGACACAGCTACTGTCTGGCTTCACTTGCTGACTGTTTTTTCCTAATGTAAAGATTTATTCCACACACAAAGGCAAACTCACAAGAAAAAAAGCAAATAAATTGTTGTTTGTTTGTTTGTTTCTGCAAGTTTGCTTCTAATTCTTGCAGCATGTGAGAATGGAGACTGTGGGTAGTCCTTGGTGGGTTATGGAGTGAGACTGGCCTCACAAACTGAAATGTATCTTGGAGCCTGTGAGTTGGAGGTATTATTACAATGCAAAGCAGTGGGAAGGATTCCAGGGAGAAAGAGGAGAAGTGTGTTAATTGAGAACAATAACATGCCAGGGCCCTCCCCGAGCTGGTGGCCTTAATAAAACCAGACAATGCCATGTTGTTGCATAATCTGAACTTCAAATTGAATTTCAGTTTCAGTGGAGCAGAAGTGATGCAGAGCTGCCTTCCTTCTCCTCTGCTCCTTGCCAAGGCCATCTGCACAGAGAAGGTGTCGTGGGGCAGCTGAACCGGGCTTGAACTGGGCTTGAACTGGGCTTCTCTCTCCCATAGCAAGAACTTGACCATGGAATCAGTTCAAGGACCTTAAACACACAAAAGGTGATACATGCAGTCAAAGGAACATTGGTGGCACAGGTTTCCATTCCACCTTATCATGGTTTGAGTTCTTGCCATGGGTGGTTCTGCCTCTGTTGTGCCTTAAACTATGGTGAGAAGAGAACGGACCACTGGCATTGAGCTGGTTTTGAAGAGTCCAAGATTTGGAGTTCATTTTAATTCCCTGGTTTTCTTCATCATTGTGAACAAAACCAGTCTGAACTTGCCTGGAGTGGGTCCAGAATTCCCCATACCCAGAGTGTCCTCCTTGGTCACCTCGAGGGTGAAGCCCTGAAGTTGTGCCAGATACACAAACCATGTCCAGTCAGGCAGTGCCACGGATTAAATCCATTTTTCCCCTCTTTGTGGGAGGCTTTGCCTTTTTGTCCTCAATAAAAGCAGTAATTAGGAGCAAGAAGCTGCCTTGAAATCCATGAGAAAATCCATGAGTCAATTTGCACAACAGTTCTTAGACATGTGACAGATCTGTGAGTGTCTTCAGCTCAAGGTGCCTGAGGACATTTCATGGCAGTAATTTCTTACATGCCCAGAACTCCTTGGCAAGATTTGTTAGTATTATTTTTTCTATTTATCTCTGTGAATCACTTCCCCACTGATTTCCCACCATTTATTTTTATTCAGTCTTCCAAACAGGCATTTGGATTCTTTTTGCTGGTTGAAAGTGCTTCTAGTTGTACAAGGTAGGAGAGTGTACTGCACTACTAAAGATCCTGAATATACTAATTAAAAGCTTACAGATAAAACCCTGGTTATTGTCAGGAGCCTGGTTGGCATCCAGCAGTCAGCACCTTTACTTGGAAAATGGGATGAATCTGTCCCAATTTGTAATAAATCTGGTGTGAATGAGACTGCAGTATAAATCAAATCATCTTTATCTCCTCCCATTTAAGCAAATAAATGTAGAGCAAAAGGCAAATACAAGCTTTAGGATATTACAGATCCCAGGGAATTCTGGAACATCTTATGGAAATATGGTAGATTTTTCCCTTCCTCCTTTTTGTCTGGGCAACACAAATTCATCATTCATGAACTTGTGCAACCTTTGCTGAGCTGTGTATGTATTTCAAAGCCATTGTGAGGGACAAACTATAATATCTATTATATTTCCCCCTCTCCAGCTCGGCAGTGTCCAGGGAAGTGGTGCTGCCTGCATGGGGTACCCAGTGCTGGGATATATTTGTGCATATCAAAAGCAGCGACTCTCTCAATCATTCATTGAAAGTTCCACTTGGCTTCGAGTCTTCCTGAAAAATATGTTTATTTTGTCTTCTTGACTTACTTTTCCTCGTGTCTGAGTATTGTGCCTCCAGGAAGAAAAGCTTAAATTGCTGAAGCAGGGCTTTTTTTCAAAGCCTGCCAAGAATAAAGTGGCTTAATAAGGAAGCACACAGATTTCACTTTCTTATAGAAAAAAAATAAAAAAGAGGTAGCTCATTTTGAATAAGGCTGGAAACTTTAGGAGCAGTGGATATTTTCTGAAAGTGTAAAGATAGGAACATTTTGGGAAGTAATATGGAGCTAACCAGCCATGAAACTTGGAGAGGACTGGGACCCTGCCAACCAAATTTGATCTCAGAGAACGCTCTGATTTATGCTGGCAATGATGTAATGGCAGCTCCACAACAAAGGGCTCACACAGCTGTGGCTGGGCTGCCATGGGCACCTCTCCCTGTGGGAGGTGTTTCACAGCATCCCAGGATGGGTCAGGTTGGAAGGGACCACTGTGGAGCATCTAGTGCCACCTCCCTGCTCCAGCAGGGCCATCCCAGAGCACAAGGCACTGGGTTGTGTCCAGGGGGGTCTGGAATACCCCCAGTGAGGAGTCTCCACACCCCCTCTGGTCTCTGCTCAGTGCTGGGTCACTGTCCAGCAAAGAAGTTCCTCCTCATGTCCAGGTGGGACTTGCTGGGCATCAGTTCCTGCCCATTCCTCTTGTGCCATTGATGGACCTCCCGAGCAGAGCCTGGTCCATGCTCTTCCCCCTCCCAACAGGCACTGATGGACATGGGGAGGTTCCTCTCAGTGTCTCCTCTGGAGGCTGAACAGACCCAGCTCCCTCAGCCTTTGCTCATGGGAGAGATGCTCCAGTCCCCCAGTTATCTGTATTATCCTCCCCTGGACCTGCTCCAGGAGCTCTGTTGGCCTTGGGCCACAGCAGGGACTGTCCCTTCTGCAGCAGCAGGACTGGCACCATGTCCCTGTTGGAAACTGGGGCAGAACAACCACCCGGAGGGACTGGGAACATCAGTGCCAGAGCTGCTCTCCCAGCATGTATTGCACCTGCACTGCTTTAGGTTCTGGATCCAGAGCAGTGCCATTCTGCCCCCCTGGCACCTCTGTCCTGGCTGGCACAGCCTGTGGTGTCGCTGTCAGTCCCAACTTCCAGCTGAGGTCACATTTGCCTGTTCCCAGCTCAGCCACCAAAACAGATGACACTTCCACTTCTGCGGTGGCTCAGGAGGCTGCCAGGCACGGATTGCTGTTTGTTTTGTCTGGGCAGTGTTTGTGCAACAAACGCTCTGGAGGGGCTGTGACTCACCTTGGAGGGGCTGTGACTCACCTTGGAGGGGCTGTGACTCACCTTGGAGGTGCTGCGACTCCCCTTGGTGGCTGCAGAACAGATGGAATTTCCATTGTACTGCATCAGAGACCACTCCTGCTGCTGCTATCCATCAGGGGAAAGGCAAGCCAGGCTTGAAAGTCCAAGCCCTCAAGATTTAAGGCTGCCTGGAAGAAGGTAACACCCAGGTTGAGATGTTCCAGCACTACCATCTTCTTGGGGGTCTCTGACAGAACAGTGAGTAATTCAGCTTTAAGGGCAACTCATATTTACTTCTTCCCTCAGGCTTTCCACCAAGATCCATCTTCACAAGTGTGACCTTATGAAGGGGAACCTGAGAAAGGTGAAGAAAACAAGATTCTATATTATATATGACCAACTGGAAGGTTTATGCCTTGTCTTACCCAGGCACCAGCCAGAAGACATTGTGTCCCCATTCGGTGCCAGCCCATGAACACAGCATTGACTCAGTGGGCCTGGTGCCACCTCTGAGTCACTCAGCATCACTTCATACACCTGGTCTTTCATTTATTTTTGGAGGTTTCCAGTCCAAGTACAAATAAACAGCCCCAGCCCATCTCAGACCACAGCCTTAGGTGGAGCAGTGCAGGTTTCTCAAAGATAATGCAACGCTGGGAAGAGACAGTGAAAAAAAAATACATAAGGCAAATGTTACTGATTAATTGGGAGAGTAAATCCTGAAATTGGTACAGGTTATTTTTGATGAGCTGATTAACAGTGTTTAACACTCAGAATAGTTTATTTTTGCTGGCCAGAGATGGGGTGAATGCTCTTGCTGCCTGACAATGTGACTGCAGTGCTGGAGTTTATCTGAGCAGAGCTCTCTGCCAGGGCTGGGCATTACCAGCAATTCAGCTCCTGCTGGATTTCAGAATATTCCCAAGCTCATCAAAAGAGATGAGTGCTATGGAAGCAGCCCCCCAGCTCCATGGCTGTCTGATGGTATGGGATCACTGAAATGGGATTGAGGATTCACATGGTTTGCAGGAATTGGCCATGACTTTTAGAATAAGCCAGTTCCAATGGGAGAAGGATGCTGTGTCAGGCACATCTCCTCAGGGCTGTCTTGCCAAATCTCTCAAATTCCATGTGGTTTCTCAACACTGCCTGTTGTCTTCAGCTGGTCCCACACACAGTGAACTCACCAGCTACTTTTTCACTCCTTTGAGGGGCTTTAATCCCCTGTACATGGATCCTGTGCCCCTCAAATCAAAAATACTGTATAATCTTGGGTGAACTCTGGGCTAGAGCCACAAGGCAGAATCTCTCTGACTGTGAATGGGACCACTGGTCCAAGCAAACATTTCAGAGGAATGTGGAGAATCAGCCTCATAAATCCTAATTTATTTGGATTCTACCATAACAGTTTTATTCAGGGTCTGCTGAAATTCACTGTATTGTGTAAAGATTTCCAGAGCTGAACCTTTGAGCAGAGAGGCATTCAGGGCGCCCATGTCCTGATTAAACTTTGCTTTAGACTCATCAGCTGCACAGATTTTTCAGACCTCTCATTCCACACCAGCAAAGTCACCTGTTTTCAAAGAGACACTCTCTGGAAAATGTGGGCAGTTGGATTTCTCTGCGGTTCAGCCACTCCTATATTTGAAACACTGCTCTGAAAAAAAAAACCTCGAGGCTTCTTAGACCTGGAAAGTGCAATTTGTCATAATCTCACCCCTTTTTGAAGAACTATCATTTCCTCTGAGTCTCTTCTTTTATATAAAATCAAGTTTTGCCCATTTTTCCACCTGATGACTGCACACTCCTGCCCCTCTTTTGCCAGTCTTTGGTTTAAAAATTGCTTGAGCTGGTTCATATGCAAAGCTAAAACTCAGCATAGGATGGGGCAAAGCAGCTGCTTGATATTCCAGAAATGTCTTGTGGTTAATAAGTTCTGCTTGAGCCACATAACTCCTGCACTGGCAGCTCTCAGGACTTTTCATGTGGAAATTTCTTCGTTGCTGTGCAAAGGAGATGCATGTTGGTTGTTACTCAGCTGCAAAGTTTGGGTTTGCAGAACTCCATAGGAGGAATGGTGAAAAAGTAAAATAAAATAGAATAAAATCAAATTGGCTTAAATGAAGTTATTGATGAGGTACATTATTTTCTGTAAAATTAACTTCCACTGTGATCTCACCAAGCACAGCCCTTCTTTAACACCTCTTATATAATGGAAAATAAATATCTGGAGATAAACTTGTCTGTCCAAGTCATGATTCCTGACAGAGCAGCCAAATTTCTGCTTGTGACCATGGCATTTGGTAGTGAACACAATGCACTCCATGGTCACTTCAGCTCATTTAAAAAATAAAAAATAAAAGAAAAAGACCTACTGTAAAAAAAAGGATTCCTGGAACGCAAACAGGGAGCAGAAATCCAAGGAAAAACCCCAACCTACGTCAGGCCTAATATTTATCAAGAACCTGACACCAATGTGGTCATTTTTTGCTTGTTTACTGTTGAAATGAAGTTTATTCGAATTTGTAATCTCCAAATTTTCCTTTGGGCTGAAAAGGGCACATTGGGTTTGGATGGAATGGGGGGAGGAGGAGGAGGAGGAGGAGGAGGAGGAGGAGGAGGAGGAGGAGGAGGAGAGATGAAAGGAGAGGGAGGGGTG
>JAOXXN010000230.1:10405364-10427380 GCA_026770055.1 Myrmophylax atrothorax
ACCCTCATTTCTAATGATCTAAGACACCATATTATTAAAAAATAGTGCAAATTAAGCTTTCAGTTACAAAAGTGCCAATGTGATATAACTCCTTTGACAACTCTCTGTGTTTACCTTGGCTTTCCACGAGCCCAAATCCAGTGGAATCACTGGAGTTCCTCCAGATTTACAGTGGCATAACAAAAACTGGGGCTCTGGATGTGGAGAACCCATGGTTGTCTGAAGACATAATAGTTCCCAAGAACTGCTGTGCTCCCCCTCTGGGAGGGGAAAGTCCAGACAGAGCAATTGGAGCTTACATATGTTCTGATTGGAAATGAAAATGTTGCCATGAAATGAAACAGTCTAGAGCAGACATTGAAGTTATAAGATCTTTCAGCCTTTGGCTGGATTCCAGGTGTTAAATTCCTCTGTCCCTTTGGATGAAAAAGTCAGAGGATCTTTCTTGATGGAGTGAATTTCCTTTCAGCTCTTTGCTGTGCAAGGAGCTCTGTGCTCTGCTGTCCTCAGGGCTGCTGCAAAGCAGTTTGGAATCACCTTCTCCCTCCTCCACGTCGCTCCTCTGACCCATCTTACTCCTTCGTTTCCAAGCTTGGAGGCAGGAGGATGCCCCAGGAGGAAGGCTGGGAGCCTGGATGGAGCTCAGAGGTCTGTGGGCTTCAGGTCATGCCACAGGGTGGGGGTATGGATCTGCAAACCAGGGCAAACACATTCCTGGGAGACTCCATCCCCGTGTCCTGTGGGGACCCTGCGGCGTGTCCAGCCTGGGAGACTCCGAAACCACAGCCCTGGGAGCCACTGAAGAGCTCTTTATGCAGGCTGGGAGGGACAGTGCTTTGAAATGCTGCACAGCAGTTTCCTACCTGAGGAAATGTGTGAAAGACCTGGCTCGGCCCCCACGAGGACTCAGCCCTGTTATCAAGTATATTTGGTTTCAGTCAACTTGCAAGAAAACAAGGTTTAAATTCCTTGTGTTTTTAGTGGGTTCTGCTCCACTCCAGCCCCAGGCAGCTCAGAAGGGCTGAGGAGGAAGGGTTTGCTCATCCTCCTCCTCAGTCCTCCTTCCCAGCAACAGTGGAGAGTGTCCAGTGAAATCTTCCACAATCACATCTGCCAGACAAGGACACAAGTTGTCTGCAGGACAAGGACAAGGACACAGGTTGGTTGTGTCTGCAGGAGCTCTATCCCAGGCAGACTCTGGGAGGGAATTCCTTGCTGCATCCCAAACTACACCTTTGGGACTGACATTTCCTGGAGCCATAGTGGAAACAGAGGGATTCCTCCTGCTCCTTCCCTGCCTTGTCTGTGACTTCCCTGGTGCTCAGAGAGACACAACCCAGGGAAGGAACTGGCTGCAATTGGGGCTCAGAAGAAAGGCAGGTTTTGTGTGGAGGTGTGGAGATGAGGAGGGAGGTAGAAAGGGGAGCCTACCTACATTTTTAATAGTTCCTTTATGAGTGTGATACAGGTATTTTCCTATAATAAAACTGTAAAGTTCCCAACCAGCAATTGCTGTTCTTGGCATCTCATTTTATTCCAATTTGCTTTTCTTGCAACTGTTGGCAAGATTCGTGCAAGGCCCATGCCTGACAGGTAGGTAAGAGAAGGCACTATTTTCTACACAAATAAATGTCATTCCTAAATTATCTGCTTTTTGAGTCCACCATATGGTTCTGGCCTGTCCATGCCTCTCTCCCACCTTCTAATTGGAAGCTGCCATGAAATACAGAAGGGGATTACACAGTGACTTGTTCCACTGAATGTGCAGCTCACCTCTTACCAAGACTGAGGACAAATGGCTGCTTGCAAATGTAAGTAGGTGGAACTTATTTAGAAGTTCCCTTCAAGATGTATAAACTGAAAATCATAGCTTTAATTTTTAAGATATAAGTGTTAGAGTTGCCTAACGATTTCTCAGTAAGTGGCTGAAATTTCCCATCTTTTTCAGAGCAAAAGTTCTCATCTGATTTCAGAAATTTTCTTAGAAAAAAAAAAGGGACCATAATCTGTGGAATAAAAAGAGACCTGTGAGTTGGAAGTCAGGGAATAAAAATCTACTGTTCTCTGTGGTTTGCTCAGTAATCTCAGGCCATGTTGCTGTGCCTGTGTGTTTCTGTAAGAATCATGAGCATCCCACTCCCTTCCACAAACCATGTAGGAAAACATCTGTAAAGGAAATCCAGCTGTGTCTGCACAGGGCCATGTGATGGCCTGGAGAGATACCTGGACGAGCTCTGTGCTCCCTGTATGTATTGTGAGTTTTGTTATTAATTGTGTTATTAATTATATTCTCCTTAGATCCCCTCTTGTCATCTGAGGAGATTTTTCATATTCCTACTGAGTCCAGGACATGTGGTTCTAAGACCAGTTTAGATTCCCAAACTCTAACTGGGGATTAATTCTGAATTGGTATTTTTTTCTGTTAGATATTGAGTTAGGTCAGTTTTTATTCAGTCTCTAAATGAATGGTAGTGCTTAGAACTGAGTGCAGTGCAAGACATCACTTATCAAAACGATGTGGATGTTTTCTTATGACAGTAATGAACAAAATGACATGAGAGAAATAAATTACTCAAAAGTCACTGTCAGACTTTACCTTAAGCAGCTAAGAAGGAAATGTTCTTTCATTAAGACAGTTTCACCAGGGAAGAAAAGGATCATTCAGTGGACTATGAGCTTTGAGGATGCTGAGCCTGTCTGCAGGTACCTGCTGAGGCACAAACCTCTGCTGCTCTCAGCAATCTGTGGAATTTATATTACCTGGGCCCAGATGTCCCTCTTTACCTGTTTGCAAGCCCCTCGTTTGCACCTTCCACTGCTCCTTCTGCCTCTGGAAGACACATGGAAAGACTGTTCCTTGCTCATCTGGCTCTAAAGCTCTGGGAAAACTCTGTCAGTGCTGGACAACACTCCAACCTTCAGTTTTCTACCAGAGGCTCAAAACCCCTTCACAAATTACAATGATACTGAGAAAGAAGGGATCCAATCTCCCATTTCAGAATGCAAGGGAAGGGCCTCTGACTGAAAGTCAAAGGTTGAGGGACATCCCAGCTCCTTTGCTGTGGGGGCATCTTGGTCCTCAAGGGCCTTTCTCAGGTGTGCTCTTTCTCTGCAGCCAACCTGGGCATGGAGCCCCTGATGTGCCAAGCTCAGAGTGCCCCTGGGGGTGACACGGAGCCCACAGCAGTGATTGGGCCATGCCACCCAAAGGGAAGCTTTCCTGCAGGAAACATCCCTGTTTTCGGAACCAAAAGCAGCCTTTCCTAATATTCCTGAAATCCCTCCTCAGCCTGATGGTAACAGTAAACTTCCCACCTTGCAATTCCAGGAATAGAGCTGCTGAGGTTTTCCTGCCCCAGCTCCAAAGGGCCAAGACAAACCCCAGTGTTGGTGGTTCCTCCAGAATCCTTGAGTAAGAATAGGATGTTTCCATCCACCACTGTATATTGACTCTTGCTATGCTTCTGACCTTAAATCATTTGATGACATCACATTGTTACTTTGAATCCATGTACAAATAAGCTGTATTTCCATTAGGGAACATAAAATGGGCCGTTTTGACTCACTCTGCAAACTGTTTATGGGTTACTAGCAGCTTTTAGGATTTTTACAAGAGAACATCCACTGTTCCTTTCCTGGCTCGGCTCCAACTGGACATGTTAACTTTGCCTAATTTCCAAGACATTTGGTGGGAAGGCTTCATAATAGAAGGCATGTTTTTCCACCAGGGAACTTACACCAGTTTTCTTTTTTTTTTTTTTTTTTGAAAGTCTATTTTTCCCAGACAAATTAAACCTCCTTTTTATGAGCTTCTTCTAAAGGGTAGAACAGTAGCTGGCCTTGTTGGATATTAGTGCTGCTGTTCGGAAGGGTGATCGTGTAACTGCAGGGCCTCAGTATTTTACACTTTCTGGAGTTCATTAACCAGAGGCTTCTGTATTTGAACCTGTAAGGTTTGAGCTGGACAAGACCCAGCAAGGGAAATCAATCCAGTCCCGCAGCACAGAACTAATTGTCATCATATCCAAATGTGCAAATATACAAGAAGTCTGCAGGAACAGAGGCAGGGGAAAATTGAGGGCTTTGCTTTTTAGGGTATTATGTTGCTGAAAAGTTTTTACATGCTTCCTCCCTGACATAAAACACAAAATTGAAAATATGTTTCCTATATCAAAATACCTCGGTGCAATTGAGGGGTTTTATGTCCCTACATCCATCGAATCAAATGCTTTCCGCTGAAGTCATAGATTGGACCACATATTGGGCTGGGGAGGAGTTGGAGGGCATTTCTCTTCTTGTCAAAGTTTGTAATGTCACCAGATAATTCAGGAAGAGAGGAACCTTTTTTCCAGCATCTCTTTCCAGCTGTGGCACGTGGGGAGAGGGCAGAGCTGTGCCCCAGCCCCTCCTCAGAGCCCTCCAGGAATTAGGGGCTCTCTGCATTTCAGGGGTAACCTATCTCTGATGAGTTTACTAAGGAACATGAGGAGATGTCCAGGAGGGACATCTGCACTCCTTGGTGATGTCCTTAAGGGACATCTGCACACCTTGGTGATGTCCATGAGCCCACTTGGGCTCCATCTCCCTGTCCTGTGTCCCAAAAATGACTTTTTGGAAGGATCTTTGTGCCTTGGGGCTGTGACCCTCCTGCCTCCCAGACCCCCTTCACTGCTGGGTTGCAGAACTCCAGTTAATACCTGTCACAACCTTTTAACCTCCTCTAAAACCTTCTGGAGCCTTTCAAATGACAGTGAAGAGTGGAATCTACTTCCAGTGCCAATATTATACATCAATTTTCAGGGCTGGCAGAGACAGCTCATCCTCCAATCAATGCCTTAATTTAATAGTCTGCACAAGAGCTGAGTTTAGCCAAAATTAAACACATTATTCAGCTTAGAGACGAGGAGTTATTAATAGCAATGCAATCATGAGGTTCTCTCCCATTGTGATTTGGAGCAGCAGCACATTGGCAGTTCAGTTCCTGGAGCAGGAGCGAGGGGTCCATGGCTAATCCGAACAGATCCTTTCTAAATAAATATGACTATACTTAATTCACATACATTTTGAAAACTCCAAGGATGCTTCCAGAAAAGGGCTTTTTTTTTTTTTAAGGTGTTGCCATATGGTTTTAATTTCTCAGAAATATACAGACTAGCTTGTTCCCCCAGAAAGCTGTGCCAAGTATGGCATGTCAAGATAGCTGAAAATGTAATTTAACATCTCGTCTTTTCCTCTGGTGCCTCCTCCCCAATACAGCAGCAATGCTTCCAATTACAAAGTCAAATGAACAGTTAAAAGATGAAATCTAAAATATTTATTATTTACTAGACATGGGAAAGAAAATATTTTGGATTTGATGTATTCTGGATATTTGTCTGATATCCAATAATTTTGACAAGGTTTTTTTAAAAACCGTAAATAGTATTTGGTGCTGCAGTCAGAAATTTAGCAGAGTTACACAAATAAACCACACAGATTTAAGGGCATGAAATATTCTCTGGGAAGATAAAAGCTCCAAGCCCCAGATGACCACCCTGGCAATGAAAAGCCCTGGCTGTGCTGCCTCAGTTAAATTAAGAAAATACATAATTTCGGTTTTCCAGTCAATGATTTCATGACCACCGACTTTCGTATCCTTCTCTCTATCTCTGTTCTGTGTTTATTTTTTTTGACTCAGATATGAGTGTACTGGGTAATTAAAAGTGAATCTTACATTAGGGACCCACCACTTCAGCAAAACATTTTCTGTGTAACTATAAACTAAAAAGTCGATCCATGTATTTGCCGTCACTGCGGTTGGTCCATTTTCACACTATTATTATTTTGTCTCAGAATTCCTGTGTTTATAAAATAGGGACAGAAACACAGACTAAATATAAATCCAATGGGCTTTGCACCAGAGGAGCTAAAAAAAGAAGCCTGAATATTCAGAATATTCCCAGATATCCTCTAAGGAGCCTAAAGGTTTCTCAGACATAAACTTGAAATAGTTTTTGTCATTGGAAGGGACTGGGGAGAATGAAAGATGTTATAAGGATGATAAAATGATTTATGATTAATCTGGGGATTTGTCCCTGTGGGATAAATGAAAGTGGGCATCACCTTCAGGGCTGGATGGAGGGAACCCTCCCCAGCATGGACCAGCCCACCCAAGGGTGCCCTCACCACTGACTGGTGGCCAAAAAGGAAGATAATAATTTAAAAGAAAAATTGGGAATTTCACACTGTAAATTGCCCCCCATGCAAAGAAAATAAAACAATCCCAGGATTTTTTTCCATATGATATCTTGGTGTGGATTAAGTTGAAGATGGTTTAAATCATGTGGATTAATTTGACATGAACATAAGCACCAGAATAGTCGTGATAAAACTCTGCCAACTTTATTCCTATGAGGGTCTGAGAGCACTGAGGTCTTGGATGGCTCTTCCCATAAGATTAAAACAGATTAATTCCTGTGAAAAAAGTAGTAATAAACTTTCTCTGTAATGATGGGAGGAAAAAGGGACACTGAGAAAACTGTGTTCAGTGGCCACAGAGTCTGGAATGCAGAAAAACGTTTATCAAGTCACATTAAAAATAAATAGCAAAATGTTTAATGTTCCTTTCTTTTAAATATTTCATTCACAAATGGGTACATACAAAGCATAAATTTAAATACATTTCCTGCTAAAACTCTCCACATTCCACATATCTTGTAATTTACCCAAAAATGCAAAAGGTAACTGTTATTACAAAGATTTTTTTTGCTTGTAAGAGATACATATCCTGAAACCCACTGGGGGTGAGGAGGAGAGGAACAAGGAATGGGATGGAGGGAACCAGGGCACAGGTGTGGCTGGGAGTGTGTGCCCCCACACACGGATAGGGCACTGCTTGGACTGGTTCCCTTGCCCAGTCCCAGGCACTGCTTGTCCCACAGTGTTCCTGGGAGCCAGGAGCAATCCTGGAGCCTCAGGCTCCACTGAGCTGCCACATCCCAGCCTGAAAAACACGTGCCAGGCTAAACTTGCCTCCAATATTTAGTCACATAACCCTGTTGAGAGAACGGGGTTCAATCTGCAAGGGCAGACTGCACCATGCTGGCAACTCTGCCCCATTTCTGGTTTGGTTGGGGGGGCATTGGGAAGAAAGGGCAAGTTGGGTTTAATTCAGGCAAATAAATGCATCTGCAGAGATGTTTTCACCACCCTTCTGTTGACTTTGAATGCTGCTGTTTAAAGTCTGACGTCACCAGGTCAATTCTCCTGTCTGCTCTTGCAAAAACACCCATCTATTCTGGGCCTGTGGGCACGATTTGGGTACAATACCCTTCCCTTTGGGGAACTGGTTTCCTCCCAACTATATATACAGATATATATATATGTGTACAAGACGTTTTGTACTTGCAATACTGTCAGCTCAGCCACCACAAGGTTGTTGCAGCCCATGAGCCTGATCCAGACTGGGGGCAGGATTTGTGTGGCCAGGATGAGGGCATGGCCTTGGGAGTGCTGCTCTCATGGAATCACAAGATGGTTTGGGTTGGAAGGGACCTCAAAGCTCATCTCATTCCACCCCTGCCATGGGCAGGGACACCTCCCACCTGCCCAGGTTACTCCAAGCCCTGTCAGCCTGGCCTTGGACGCTCCCAGGGATGGGGCAGCCACAGCTTCTCTGGGCAGCTGTGCCTGGCTTTGTTCCATATCTCAGGATGTATCTGGGCCCAGTGGAAAGGAATAAAATCCAGCAAAGGATGGGAAAAACTTTGATGTAATTATTGAGTCATGCCTTGGAGTAAACAAGCAATTAATCACCATCAGGGATTAATCACCCTCATGTGTTTGCACAGTGCCAGGTGTACTGTCTGTGATGCTGTGAGTGCAGGGAAAGGCAGCTGAGGAAAGGCAGCATTCCCTGCTGGGGCATTTCTGGAAGGCAGGAGTTTTGCAGGTGATGGGACTGTCCACAGCACGACCTGCCCTGAGCAGAGCAGAGCTCTTCATCCCCAACCCTGATTTTCCGTCCTTCCTCTTGCCTGCCCGTGGCCAAACCCCCATCTCTTCCCTCCTCAGCCTCCTTGGAAAGCAAAAACCACGGGAGCAAAGTGAGACAACAGGATTTGCATGTGCCTGCAGCCTCCCATGGCGCCTGCAGGAACACAGAGAGCTTTCTACAAAGCCACGGCAGCGGAAATCGCCGCCGAGGTTAATTCGAACCAGAATGAGATGGCCCAGCCCCGGCCTGGAGTGTGCACAAAGACAGCCTTCTCTGGGTCCCAGGGTGCTGACAGTGTGGGCCACAGTCCATCCTGTGCAGCTGATGTGAGCAGCAGCACATCCTTCAACCTCAACACCTGGGGAGCCCTCGGGAGGATCCGAGGAGGGCGGTGTGTGCCAGTGCCACTGGGGGCATCCCGGGAGGGCTCTGCAGCTGCCTGCCCAAAGAGCTGCTAAAAGGGGGTTGGAAATGAACTTTGGGATCTCTAGGAAGCTCATTCATCAATGTAAACACAGTTTAGCCGTTTAGTAAATCTGTTTTCTTTCCTCCTTTTCATCGGTTGTGGCTATTAGTGCTGATGGCTCCATATAATGGATCAGCTGCTGTTTACAGACCATGTGCCACCAGCCAGATAAAGATGAGCTAAAAGGTTTATTTAATTATTTCTATTAAATAACAGCTCAGTTTGGCCTATGTGTGCTTAGAATTCCTCTTTTTTTTCCATTTCAGAGCTGCATCTCTTCTAGGGATGGGTACATTGCTATGGAAAATGAAGAACTGGCCAAACCAAACCTCAGCCCAAATACTGACATCAACCCAAACATTTTTGAAGGTCAGTGTTAGTTTGGATAAGTAACCCATCTACCCAGCTGTAAGTAGGGCTGGTTAGAAAATGGATTTTCCACCTTCTCAAACATTTGGAGATTGTATCTCTGTTTGTCATCACGGTTTTGAGAAGGTAAAATCTGAATGCTCTTTTCCAAAACCAAGATGAATTAATTTAAGTGGCAGTTTCAATAGCATTGTATCACCTCATTTTTATTTGGTTTCTTTTTGGTAAATTATAATAAAGAGAAGAAAAATTACCCACAAAACACAGGCAAAGCACTGGTTGATTTAGTAGATCTATCTCCTCCAAGCTGGCTGATGATTTCTAGAGCAGGTAGAACTTCATCTCTTGTTGTTTCGGTCACAGCTTGGGGCAAGGACAAACCCCTCAGCCCTGTGATTTTAGCTGGAACAAACTTGATTATAAGATTAGTTTCTTGTCCATGATGTGTTTGGTGTGAAAACTAAAGGACTTTGAGCTAAAAGTGATTACATTGAGCAAAATGGTTGTGGTTCTGTGTGTCTTTGTGAGCTTAGTGGTTGTCATCCTAAAACACAGGCCATGCTAAGGAAGGTTGACTTTGAGCAAAAGGCAACTGCAGAAAACTTGGCCAGAAAAATATTGGCATTTTTTTTAGTATGTTTGCAATAATAATATAAAATAATGTTCTTCAGCAGGTCTCTCTCCACTCACAAACTGAATATGAGACCAAACTAATCATGAAGGCAAATTCAGACACTACCTTGTCTTTTTCCAAAGTGTTATTATTTTATTTTTAATGAGCACTTAATTAGAGACTGAAAAAAAAAATGCAAACAAATGAGACCCCAGCAACTCAATACTGAGCTTTGTGTATAAAGGAAACTTCATGAAATGTGAATCAGGTTAAATAGTTCAATTATTGTCCATTGTTTACATGTTTGAGGAGTGCAACTGTTTGGAATTGTTTAAGTAGTTAGGAAGGTGATCGTAACATTTACCAGCAAATGACATAAATCCAGAATTAATTATAATGGCTTAAAAGGTTAAAAAGAAAGGGGATCATTGGTCCTGTGGTTTATTGTGAACTGTCAGGATAATGGAATTTTAATCAGTGTGTTTATTTTAGGAAGGATTAATTGCACGGCGTGATGCAGAAAATACAGTGCCCAAACTTGGAACCTGAGCCTGCTGAGTAATTTTATTAAAGCAGATCAGTTGTAGCATCTTAATTTCCTCAGACATGTTTATGGGGAGCCATTTGTTCTGTCAAGATTCTTTCCTGACTGTTCAAGCTGCTGAGAATGAGTGTGTTTGCTGAGTCCATGCCCTGGGTGCCAGTCCCATCCCACCTGCCCTGGCCCTGCAAGTGGACTCGGGGGGTTCTGATGGGAAGGGGCATCAGGAAGCTCCTTGGGATTGGGCTGTGCACACCTGGGAAGGTTATCTGGAGGCTCTCGATGGAAAAAAGGGGCATAAGGGAGGTTCAAGTTGGATACCAGGAGGAATTTCTTTCTGGAAAGGGTGGTCAGGCACTGGAAGGGGCTGCCCAGGGAGGTTCGGAGTCCCCACCCCCGGAGGTGTCCAAGGAACACCTGGAGGTGGCACTGAGTGCTCTGGGCTGGGGGACAAGGTGGGCATTCAGCACAGGGTGGGCTTGATCTTGGAGGTCTTTTCCCACCTAAATTATTCTGGGATTCTGTGTTCCTGTGACCCATATTCCAGGGCCAATCCAAGCCTGGAAGCTCCACAGGCATCAGGTCAGGAGCTGCTTCCCCCTCTGAGCTCCCTGCTGCTCACCCTGGGGAGGAATATTTTCTCTCTGCAGCTCAGACACTGCACCAACTGCTTTTCTCTGCTTTTTTGCTTTCCCATATTCATGCAGCCCCATTTTCCAGGGGCTCCATCACACTTTCCATTCCCTTCAAAGGATGCAGGAAGGGGAAGTGATGCTCATTGTAAACCTTTGTCTCCATCTCTCTTGTTTTGTGACACTTTATTTTAGCACAGCAGCAACACCCCACCACAGAACCAGCTTCAGCCTAATAAAGCTTCCAACAAATACCTTCAGAAAGGACAGCCTGTCGTGATAGTAAAAGATTCAAAACATCTCATTTCCTTCTGAGTATAGAAAGAAAAGCAACTGGAAACAAAGTGAAGGTGTGGCACAGCCCAAATTTCCACCTGTAGCCTCCCAGGGTTCAGCTGGAGAACAAGTGAAAGAGAAAAGCAAAATGCAAAGTGCCCAAGCTTTTGTGGAATGGGGAAAGCAAGGCACCCAAAGGTGTGCAGGGCCTGTGTTTCAGGGCCAAAGGGGAGGCCTGACCAGCCTTTCACTTGCAGAGAGTGAGAAAATGCCCCCTGAGGCTCCTTTTCTCCAGGCTGAGTGTGGGTTGTCACCCCTCAGCACCCTGGCTGATGGATGGGCCCTGCTGTAGCTGCAACCCCACACCTGCACAGCCTCCCAAAGCACTGGGAACACCTCCTAATTCTACTCAGAGGCTGAAAGAAGGAAGTTTTGCTTGATGCCATTGATCAGAATGTATTTATCTGTTTTCTGTTGGGTACCCATGCCACATTTACAGCCTAAACTGCTCACAGCAGGGCCAATGTCAGTCCAAAGACTTTTAATTGAAATATTTATATTCTCTGAAATACAATTACAGTGATTCAAAAACCCCTATGCAGTTCCACCTACAAATATAATCTTCAGATATGCACCGAAAATGAAGTTCTTGGTCAGTAACTGGAGCTTCAGAACATCCAACAGCTCTCTTTGAAAGGACAATTTTTTTTCTAGACACTGTATGTCATTTTCAGGTATAAATTACAGAAATCATCCAATCCTTTAAAGTGTTCATTGTGTGAATGAGAACACACAACTCAAAATTTCTGGCCAGTCTGAAAAAGCTCAGCTGGTTTTTGAGAATGAGGCAGGTTTGCCATGTTTTATAGTTGGAGACACTGGAAACTGAGGAGGATGAGCTTAGGATGGAGAAGGATCCAGGATTACCTGGCACAGGTTTAGCCCCCAGCCCACGCCCATGGCTGCTCAGGGCTCTGTGCCACTGCTGCTGCTATTAACATGAATAGAGCTTTGTCCCTTACTTTTGGAGTTTCCTCCTCACCACAAATGTTTTGAAAAGCAATTAAGTTATTTAAGAAGCAGCCAACATGCCTCCCAGTTAACAGGAGTTCACATTCAAAGGGAGTAACTGGAACGTGTTGGTTTTTGGAAGATCAGACCTTCCTCCATGGATACTCACAGGACACGAAACTGGGGGTTTATTTTAGCATTGCTCTCACATTCAAAAGGTCTCTATCCTGCCCCAAATTAGTTATTTGCAGTTTTTAAAAGTGAGAGAGAAAGAGGCAAAATTGAAACCTGGTTGGAATTTGAAGATTAGATTTACACACTTGGCATTTCACTGCAGTCAGGGATGAAGGGGTAAAACCAGAACCAGGAACCCACTGTCAGTGGCAGATTTGTTCTTGTGAGCAGTGATTTCTTAACACTCCCACGTGTGTTCCCACATGCACAGACACCTATTTGGGCATTCAGGGAGTTAAACCCTCCTGGTCTGCAGTGTCTGAATCACTTGAAGGATCTGGAGGAACTTGCTGCCCTGGTCTCTACCTTTGCTTTCTCTCTGCATCCTCATGGATGATCCCTTGTGGACTGCTGGTTTCTGCCAAGACATGACACTGGGAAGGTGGGAGTTGTTCTGATCCAGCCTGGGAATTTCTACCATCTTCATCAGAATTAACTCCAATGAAGTCACCTTTGCCATGTCATTAGCAGAGGCCTGTTTGTCACTGTTCCTCAGAAATATTGAACCATGACTGAAATCAACTAAACAGTCAGGAGACCACATAATTCAATCATGAGATCATGACTGAAATTGTGGCAGATTGAAATCTAAATTTGTGAGTTGTTTTTTTAAAAAAAAAATCACTTTATTTTTTAAAAATATATTTATCAGTAAGACACCATCAATTGTTTTTTCTCAGAGTTGCTTGTACAGAGCACGTGACAAAACAGAGCTTGGGGAGTTGGGGTGGAAGGCTAAAGTTTTCTTCTTCTTTCTCTCTTTTCAATGAAATTATTTGTTTAGTTTGAAAGCCAATCCATGGCTGGGCTGGAGGGATTGTGCTCTGGGAGCTCGAGCAGGCAGCTGGCACAGCCACGGTGAGCAACTGCACCCTTCCAGGAGGAAAAGGGGCTCAGATGACAATGTAAGTTACTCCAAACAAATAGTGATGACATGGAGTGGAAGAGTCTCCCACTTGAATTACTAGAATGTTCCATTTATAGTTTCAGGCTTCTCCCAGGTTGTGATTACAAAATGTTGGCTGGCAACTACAGAAAGGAAAGGAAATATTCTCCTGGAGGTAACGAATCTACATTATCAAGTGGGGCTTTATTTGACATCAATAATAAATCACTACTGGGCTAATTTTATTGCAGCCAGAATGTAAAGCACACCCATTAGCAGGGCTGGAGGTTGCTAAACTTACCCTGCAAACTCCCTTCCCTATACAGCACCAGAGGCTGCCCTTGGCATGATCTTTGGGGGCCCTTCAGTCAATGATGGTGTTTGACATCAGTTCAAATTCAAACTAAAGTGCTGCTTTAGACCAGAAAACAGCACCATTTTTTTCATATTAATATGATGAAATGGAGCTTTTTATACACTTTTGAATTATTGCTTCACCTCAGGTCTATTCTGAATGAGGAAGCTCATTGCAAACAGCTCCTGCAAAGAGGTTGGACCTCAGGAAAATGGGATTAAACCACTGAGAAACACTTTGTTCTGAGTGCCCTCTTTAGTTTTGATCCATTCTGCATCGGAGGGAGCCCCAGGGAGCCAAGCCCTGTCCTCTGGGCCACCGTGCAGGATGGTGGAAGGAGGCACAGAGCTGGGGGGATCACTTTGGTGATGAAAGAGAACACCTCAAAGGTAAATGTTTGAAAACAGAAGTTGCCTTGTAGAGCAATGACAGAGAAGATGCTTTGGTTAAAACAAAACAAAACAAACAAAACAAAACACATTTTTTATTTTGGTCAGAACTGCTGTCTAAGGAGGAGACCTTTTTGGTAACGTTCCCTCCAGGTGTGCAGACCAGGCAGCTGCTTTTCAGGCCATTTAAATCCCCAGAATTCTCCCCAGTCTTGCTCTGGATGCTGCCAAAGTTGACCCTGAGCTTGGTAGCACTTGGAAACGATGCATCCCCTTCCTGCAACACGCCCAGCAGTTAAACTGGGCCACATAAAGAGCGTGGCCACTCAGCTGGGAGAGCCAGAGCTGGAGGAAGAGCAACCCTGCAGTGATGGATATGGGACACACGGGAGATGGGCATGGGACACATGGGAGATGGGCATGGGACACACAGGAGATGGGCATGGAACAGGGACCACCCTCTCCCTGCCCCAGGGACAGGCTGCTGGGGGCACTGCCAGCCCAGGGCCCCTGCCCAGGAGGGGCTGAGCCCCCCTGCCCCTGGCAGGCTGTGGTTTGCTCCCCTTGGCCCCGTGCCCCACAGAGCCTCCGTTACCTGCGGAAACCGAGCGCCGCGGCTGCGCTGGCTCCACGGCCCCGTGCAGACAAGCGGAGCCAGAGGGCTGATCCCCCGGCCCCAGCACACAGCCCTCCTTTCAGCACCTTCCCCCTGCACAAAGACTGGCTTATCCCACCTTTCCCTCCCTCCTCTCTCCCTCTGTCTCTGCTCCCCGTAGCCCTCGCCATGGAAAGCTCTCCACGAGCAGCCCAATAAAAAGCCCTGTGCCACCTCCTCTCCCCCTCCCTTCCCATCCCCAACAGTGCTGCCAAAAAAGGGGGGAAAAAGGAAAAAAAGAGGGGGGAAAAGGAGAGTGAAGGCTGGGGCTGGGGGATGTTAAACCTGGAACTCATTTAGCAAAAGGGACTTTAGTTAACAAGAAAGTTACCCATCATGAACTGCCAGTAACACCTCGAGTGATCCTAAATCCATTACCCAGAGACTTAGCCCTGGCTGAGTTTGATTTTATGAACTGTGAAGCTGCTATGTTGAAAGTCTGCAAATTGGACATAAATTGGGCTGCAGAAGGCTGGGGAGCTGAAAGGGTTGGGGGTTTTTCTGGCTCTGGTGACGTAACAGGCTTTGGGAGCAGACGCTCCGGTGAAGAAGCTGTTGAGGAAAATCCCGAGGATGGTGGTTGGACAGGGAGGGAGAGTTCAGGAGACCTCGGAGTTTTGGCTGTGCTGCTGCATCAGCTGCATGAGGATGGGCAAGTCACTGCCTCAGAGGCTCCCCTCGTGTGCCCTGAGAGCTTTCACTCCTCTCATCCACGTGCTGCCTTCATCACCTCCCTTAGCTCTGTTTACATGGTAGTTCAGCCTCCAAAATACTGTGATGCAGAACAAACTCGAGTAAAAGGAGCTAGATTTGGTGCAAGCAGGATGGCAGAGCCAGTGCCTCGATGGGATGCTGCAGCTTTTGCTGCTCTATTCAAAACAAAGGGCTGCCTTGGAGCTGCAGCTGCAGCCTCAGGGTATCACAGTTTCTCGTGTCTAGTCTGAGTCTCACGTAGCTCCTGCAGCTTTCAAAATACAGATACTTCAAACTGAGCCTCAGGTAATTTGACAGCCTCAGATAATTAGTGCAACAGCAGAGGCTGAGGTGGGGGATGAGGTGCAAGGGTGGCAGGTGAATCCTGGAGAGGGAGAGGGAAGGCTGCAGGAGGTCAGAGGCACAGAGCTCTCCAGATGCTACAGCTCTTGAGCCACCTGGTATTCCTGAAATTCAGAGTTTTGGTAGGGGTTTTTTGGTTCATTATTCTGGGTTTGTGATTGTCTAGAACTGCTGTTATTTGCAGGAGTTGTTCTCACTGTGATGGTAGGTTTTAATCCCGAGCAGGATTCCTGTTGCCATCACATTCCAGAGGCCCCTGACCTGTCTGCAGCAGGAGGCAGAGGAGCTTTGGAGCTTCACCTGATGGCCGATGCTTCTCTTTGCCCTCTGCTGGGTTTGCACTGAAAGAAGGTACCCTCAGGTTAAGGTTCACCATCATCTGCTCACTGGGGCAGAAAAAATAGTTTTTACACATAAATTTATATGAAAATTTGATTTTTCACCTCAGTGGCTGAACTATTTTTTTTGTCATTATTATGACTGAGGTTGAACTGAAGCAAATGACTTTGGGTTCCTTAGTGAAACAGAAAATAGAAATAGGACTCAAAAAAAAAAGTCTTTCTCTTCCACGGATTTGGCCTTTTTTCTGCTGTTGATGTTTTCAAATGTAGGTGAATTTTGAAACCAAGTTTTGAAAAATGAGAAATCAAGATGTTTCTTATGAAAATCATTTTACTAAACAAGGATCCATGCAAAGCTGCATTTTTCAATGAAATAAACTATTTCTTGAGCCCATTTCAGCATTAAAACTTCGTCAGAATTCAGGAAAGAGTTTGCAAAGCCATAAAATCAGAGGGTTTCTCTCTCAGTTAGAACCAGTTTTTATCTTTAAATTAAGCACGGGTGCAAATGCCTTTCTGTGTGGGGAACGTGTGGCCACCACATCTCAGCACAGACCTTGACAGTTTGATTTAGAAGATTAATTAATCAAATTCTGTAGGATCCCTTCCCTCTCTCAAGCACCTCAAGCAACTGGTGGGTGCCACTTTTGGACAGTGCTGTGCCCTGAGCCTGAGCAGCACAGCCCCTTCTCTGTTGTTTGATAAGCAAAGCCAACCCGGGGCTAATTTTACCAGCAAGGTGGCAACAATTCAGTGTGTGATATGTGAGGGCAAAGCACAGGCAGCTCATTTGGGTAATTTCTTACCCTTCTGGCTGCTGCAATGTTTCTTTAGGGGGCACTGAATATGAGTGATTGAGTGAGAGAGAGCCCGACAGAATTAGCACACACTGGATCTTTTGACCAAGGGGGGAAAAAAAACCCCAAACAAAACAGTCTAATGTTGGTCCAGGGGCACATTCCCTCAGGAGTTGGGAAAGAAAAACACCAAAGCACGTTAGTTTGGTGCTCCTCGAGCAGAGCAGAGAGTTCAATTAAAACCCATTTCAACAAAATAAAAAGACACTTAATCTTGGCTCAAAGCTGAGTGTGGAGCAGCAGCAGCTCTGCCCAGCCCGGGCTGGGGGGCATTTCCAGGGCACACTCAGCTGGCTGATACCCTGCCATGAAATGCTCTTGTAGGAACTGCTGGCACTTCCCTCTTGGAGTTCCCAGTGGAGTTTCCCCTCTCAGTGGGAGCACATGGGCACCTCCTCAGGGTCACCCAGCAGTGCCAGCCAGAACTTTCCAGTTGCTTGTGCAAAGGCTGTGCTCATGTTTGCCACATAACCCAAACACAGGAAAAACTCTCTGCTCGTTTCCTATTTCCCTCTTTTTTCCTTTTTCTTTTTTTTTTTTTACTTTTTTGATTAATTCTTGTTTGAGAACCAAAGTGTTCTGCTGCCTGGGTGGAAAAGTCCTTTTTTTCTCTAAGATAATAAGTACAAGGGGGGGGAAAAATGATCCCCAATTTCAACACCAGAAGGTGTTACAAACCTTCATGTGCCTTTGCCTTGAGGTGGTCGCACCACCCTGGTGTCCCTCAGCCCCAGCAGACCTGTAGGGACTCCTGAGGCACCTGGTGGTTGGAGGAGCCTCTGGGTTGTCAGATTTTGGAGAGAATCAGACCCGAACACAGCAATTTTATGGCTGTGACTGTGGATTTCAACCACTGAGGTCCAAACTCTTCCCTGGATCCATCCCAATAATTTTTTTTTTATTATTATGTGCAATTAAAACCTGGGGGCTTTCAGGGCTTAACTTGCAGAAAGGCTGAGCATCCAGGGCTCCTGCTTCTCTTGAAGCCACACCAACCATGTGTAGCTGTGGCTCCAGGAACAGCTCCATGGAGCTCTGGGCTCGAGGGGCAGGGCCCCCATGAGGCAGCCTCGCTGCTCCAAGCTCTGTCCTTTGCTTGAACAGGGGTCAACTGTGTCTCTCTCAGCTCCACAGCCAAGGTGCTCCTCACATGCAAGCTCTAGTTCCTGACTCACTACCAGGAGGGCTTAAAAAAGTATTTAAAGATAATTTATTCTTGCTGAGCAACAATAGCAATAGTTAATCTCTTATATTAAAACCTTTAATGACTTAGGGGACTTATGAAACCATTGGAGCCTGTTTAATGAGTGCCTGCTCTGGCCCACACTTTTCAAAGCTTAAATCTTTAATAAAGCAGAAAAGAAATTCACAACAATTTGGGGGGGGACTGTACTAAAATTTATGGAGCTGTTTGGTTTCCAGGACTGCTGTTCCTGCTGGGCAGGGCTCTGATGATGTATTATGGTAACATGTCATCAGGGCCATGGAGCTTCATGATGCATTACAGCAATAAGTCGTTTGTAATACATCACCAGAGCAGCTGCTGGCCCAGATTGGGACTTACACAAAAATTAGGCAAGGAGTTCCATGTACACCAAAGATGCTTTTTTCCCTTCTCTCTTTCCTTGCCATTCTCCAGGTCCTTCTCTCCTCCTTGCTCCCGACCTCCCCCTACCAACAGCAATTTGCTGGTCATTTATTCACTCTGGCTCTGCCATGGAAATTCCTTTCCCTGGTGGAACCAATCGAGCACAATGCTCTGCTCCCCAGGAGCACACCCCGAGGAAGATGAGGGTGGCTGTAGGAATGAGGTGTGTAATCCCTTCAGACTGGGAGCCCAGGTCTGACAGGACCAGCACCACGTGTTTGAGGGGGCACAGCTGCCCATGGCATGTTGTAGGTACAGGACAATGGAGGCCCTGCTTTCTATTAATTACAAGTTAGTAGTTAATCCCCAATTTAGTTGCCCCTTCTCAGTTCTCCTATTTTTGTTCAGCTAATGATATGAACAATTCTCACTGATCCATGGAAATGTCCAAAATAGCCTAATAAACTGGGGTAAGCTCTCAGCCCATGCAATGCCTGATCTCAGGAGTCTTTAGCAAAAGGCTCCCTCACCTTCCTCACCTCTGCTCAACAGCTGACCAGGTCCCTGTGCCAGGAGAGGAGTTACTGCAGTGTCCAGGTAGCAGCCTTGGAGCACCTCAAGCCCAATAATCTCCCTCCACCTTTCCAAGGTTTTTTTCTGTCTCTTCTGCTCAGTTTGGCCTTTCACACGTGTGGCAAACTGACCTCTGGCAACTCATCAAATACACTGAACCCCCTTTTTTCAGCCTTGGAAACTCCTTTAGTTCTGTTCCTCTTCTGCTGTTTTCTTTAGGAGGGTCCCAGGTGGAAAGTTTCAGAGCTGACTCTCACTGTTTCCCAGGCTCGAAGGTGCTCAGATTTGGCACAGCCAGGGAGATGTTTCTATATGGGGCAGAGGGGAAGGACAACTGGGGCCAGATGTAGCCCTGGACAGGGTGCCTGGCTCTTGGGGCTGGGATTAGGACTTGCCCTGGAGTTATCTGCTGTTCTCTTCGTGGAGGTTGGCTCAGGGGATAATAAAATGTTCAGTGGGAAGTGCTGCATACACTGGCCATGCAGACACACTGCAGAGTTTGTTGTGTTCCAAGGGATTGTTTTGATTTTTTTCACTTCTTTTTAGTCCTCCCTTAGCATCTAATGCCCTGCACTTATTAAATCACCCAGCACAGCAGAAAGAAAGGGAGGAAAATCATCCATGGGTTGTTACCATGCATGAGGCATAACCAAGTGCTTCAAATCCCTGAGGGGATTACTTGGGAATCACCAGGCCACCTGGAGTTCCATTATGGCTCTTACAAACAGGCTTTTAGCAAGAAGGATGAGGTGGGGGGAGAAGGGGGTCTTCTGTTCAAGCACTGAAAAGAGATAAAGTTCACAGAGCCGAACAATGGCTTCCAAAGGGCTCAGCCGAGTCAGCTGAGCCTGGGGACTGGAAAGGATTAATCACAGCAAAAAATGTCAGCTCCCAACAAAACCTTGAGCAAAGTGTCCAAGCCACAGGGCTCAGCAGAGAGCAGCCTTAGTCATCCTCTAATCACGGACTGCTTCTTCCCTCGCTCAGTCTGTGACTCAAGAGCTTGGGGCAGAGTCCAACTCTCCTCTGCTCTCTCACAAGCTGCTCCTCAGCCCTCGAGTCCCAGCTGGAGGAGAGCCCCTCTCTCACTGCCCTGTGTTTCCTGGTCACCCCATGCAACCCCCTCTGCCACATCCTGTGCTTTGGGTTACTCACAGAATTCTGATGCAGAAGCACTTTGCATTTTTGGGGTAGTCTTGACTAGGATGGAGGAGGATGTTGCTTTAGTCTCTGTCTAGGTCAAATATGTCTTCAAACACTGGGATGATGGTTCTGATATCCAAGTGCTTTGTCCTGCTTTTATCTAAAGAAGAATTGCATTCCCCATTTTTGACACCTTTGTAAATATATTTCATCCATGATCCAAAAATTTCTAACATAAACGTTTAGAGGAAAAAGTTAAAAATGTTAAACCTCTTCACCCCTAAACTCCTGTGGTACCTCTCCACTCCTCACTCTTTCACATTGCCAGGACTTTGGAAGGACATAAGGCATGTTTTTGTAATAGTTTGTGAACTTGCAGTAGGGAATCAGCAGGTAAAATCTTCTGGCCTGCATTAAGAAAACAAATAACTGGCTCTGAGGATTGTCTTGGATGTCACTTTCGATCAGAGTTAATCCCAGAGGGTGAGGGAATGGATGCCACATCTGCCAGAAATGCTGGCACTGTTCTCAGCCTGGGCAAGGAGAACTCAGGGCTTGCAGTTTGGGTGTTTATCTGGGGAATCTATTATATATTGAACTTATAAATACATACAGTAGCTCTTATGTTCTCTTCTAAATAACCTGTGCCTATTAGAAAATGTTTGTTTGCTGACCTAGATAAGAATTCCTGGAAGAATTAGAGGAATTGGTTGCATGTGATTCCCTCAGGAGGATTATGCAGAACGAATGTGCAGGATGAAGATGTCGAGGTGGTGAGAACATCCCTGCTCTCTCTGGCTTGTTCCCTCATAACCAGTGAGGGGTTTCACTGCCCTGAACTCTGAGTAGTTGGTTGAAGGGGGGATCCCTCCCAGCAGCCTGGGGATGCTGGATCCTGCTGTGCCCCTGAGCTGCAGCATTTTGCCTCCTTGGAAAAGAGCAGCATTTGTGGGAACCAGCCCTTCCTGGGCTGTGCTGATTAACTGCTCTTACACAGGCCAGGCAGAGAGGAATTCAAATTCAGGGAACCCTAAGGTGACTGGAATATCCTTTTTTTCTCCAGCTCAACTTTTATCATGTTATTGAGGATAAAAAGTATGTCATCAAATACCTTTGCTCTGGGTACTGGAATTAAAGCCTCTCCTCACATGCTTTCAAGTGGCTGCCAGTTTGAAACTGTTGGAAAGAAACAGCCTAAAATTCTCCCTCTGCATTTGTTCTGTCACTCTGCTAAAACAGAACAGCTGAACAAATTATCAACATTTTGGGAGGATTAGGAAAATTGATACAGGCTGACTCACTGCATGCCTATATAACCCCAAGTCATGTTAAAACCCAGGAAATGAGCCTGGGCCTGGAGAGGGTGAGAGAATTCTTGTGTTACTGGAGCATCCTCATTGCCAGGACATTGGACTTGCTTTTCCACTGGATGTTTATGCCCTTGGAGATGTTGAAACATTCTTGCTCCAACCTGATCACCATTTACTCTTGGGTTATATTGATGCTCCACTACAAGTTTTGTTACTCTACTAAAGCACAACGTTAATGACATAATTCAACTTAAGCTGGATATGTGAAATATCAGAAATAGATTAAAAGTTAAACCACCATTACAGACTGAGTGTTACCAGACTGTATTTAACACAAAGCAATGGATAATAGGATTTTTTAACCCTGTCAGGACATGTAGGGGTTAGTAAATGAGATCTTTACTTTGAAGGACTTCAAGGAGAGAGAAAAAATTTCCTAAATATGTGCAAAATAACTTATTTGACACTAAGGAGGGAATGTATTTATATATGAAGGAAAGAAAACACATGCACTCCCCACTCTCAGAGTTAATTTGTGGTGTTGGAATTTACAAATATTTGTATTTGTATCTCATTCAAAGTAGGGAATTCTGGCCCAGAATTTTCTAAATTCTTTGTTTCTACCACCCTGCAGACACACCTGTGCTAGAAGAGATCCAGCAGCCTCCAGCAAGGCTCTCCTGGCCATGCTTTCAGTACAGGCTGCTGGGAAAGTCTCACCTCAGTGCCAATTTTCAATATTGGAG
>JAOXXN010000230.1:10432904-10463187 GCA_026770055.1 Myrmophylax atrothorax
AAAATGCTGTGTAGGGCCTGACTGATGAACAAGGAACTCTGTCCTGCAAACAGAGATTCCCTCCAGCCACTATTTATTAGAAGCTGCTGAATTGTGAAACTACAATAAAAATAATAAAATAAATGTAACCAAATGTGTTGATTTTTACCTTACTCAGCACAACCAGCAAATGGAACAGCATGGAAGTTTAACTGCAGGAACATTGCTTACAACAATTCCTGGTTTTTAGAGAGCATTTCCTCAATTTAAAGGGCTGCACAGCCACAGTAATTGCATTAAATGGAAGGGATGGGGCTGGAGCCATGGCAGGGAAAGCCTTTAGACCCAGGGCAATGCTGGTGGCAGCCCAAAGCCCAGCTCCTGGCATCAATGGGCATCCCTGGAAAGGTTCAGGGTCAGGTTGGATGCAGCTCTGAGTGACCTGGCTTAGGGAAGGTGTCCCTTCCCAGGGCAGGAGGATGAGCTTTAAGGTCCCTTCCAACACAAAGCATTCTGAGATTCTGTGATTCAAGAGGGTTTTGGGATAGAAAGCTCAGTTTTAGTTGTGATGGTTGCAGAAAGAAGCTTGAAAATATGACCTGAGTTGTCTCAATTAATTAGGAGGTGGATGGGAGGGGAAACTTTATATTGTAATGATATAAATCCCAGGGGTTTTCACAAATTGTCTGTTTAGGGAGAGTTGTGTAGTAATGGAAGATTTCTACCTCCACATGCTGGGTTGGTGGTCAGCAAGCAATTCCAGAGTGCCCTAACTCTTAAAATCCCAATTAGAACAAACCCCAAATTATTATTTGCACAGATAATGTACCATGTGTGTGTTTACACTGCCCATGTTTTATTTTTATACCAAATAACAAGGGGCTGTAAAGCCTGGGATCCTTCCCCAGTTTATTTCAATAGCTGAATTAAAAATAGAAGATCCCACTGAAGAATGTCTGTGCAGTGCAGCCCAAAGATAATTGTGTGTGGCTTCAGTTTGTTTGCGTAGGAAAACCCGGAGTAACTCGAGAATTCATTACGAGAAGAGTGCAGGACTCCTGCCATGGGCTAATGGGCTCCTTGCAGCTCCAAAGGCAGAATTTACAAGGAAAGGCTCAAAGAAGTGACAGGAAAAGCTGAGGAGATAACAAAACTGGCAGGGAAATTAATAGAAGCCTTGGGTTCTGTAATCCACAGTGATTAATATCTTTTAGTCCCATGATCTTTGGTTTCCACTTGAATTGATAAATTAGCAAATGTGGCTTCTCTGCACTAAATCAATACCCCCAAAAAACTTAGTTGGCCCTGATGGCCTATTTGTCATCTCATTTCTAGCTGAAGGTTGGACATAATACATATTAGC
The DNA here is from genome assembly GCA_026770055.1 of Myrmophylax atrothorax. Classification (NCBI taxonomy): domain Eukaryota; kingdom Metazoa; phylum Chordata; class Aves; order Passeriformes; family Thamnophilidae; genus Myrmophylax; species Myrmophylax atrothorax. The sequence continues at coordinate 10,434,247 of JAOXXN010000230.1, forward strand.
TGTTATTTCTTCCAGTTGTATTTGAATTGCTCTTTTATTTAAATTGTTATGCCCAGAAGAAGTTGGTGTGACCAGCAGTTGAGATGCTAAACATGTTCAGCATGTGGATGGAGCCAAGAGGTTTAATAACAGTCTTGCCAAATTATTAAGACTATCCACCCTTTAAGTATCCTTTGGCTTCAAAGTATCAGCATAGGCTCTGAGTTTTACCAGAAGTCCATCTCTTCTGTAGTTTAGTAATAATAATAATAATAAAAAAAAGCTGGAAAATTTGTGGGAAAATCGAATAGGGAAAATGGAAATGATGATACATTGCTGCTTAATTGTAAAATAAAGTAAAAACATGTGGTTATTGAACAGTTTCAGTGTGTGCTGCATTGCAAGGATAATTCTCTGCTCTTTCAGACTTCTAATTATCATGGAATAGACAATTAGAATGGGAGGGACCTCAAAGCTCATCTCATGCCAACCCCTGCCATGGGCAGGGACACCTCCCACCAGCCCAGGGTGCTCCAAGCCCTGTCCAGCCTGGCCTGGGACACTCCCAGGGATGGGGCAGCCACAGCTCCTCTGGGCACCCTGTGCCAGGGCCTGCCCACCCTCCCAGGGAAGAGTTTCTTCCTAATTAATCTCTTTAGCTGCAGTGTGTAGGACAGAGGTCTTTCCAGATCTGACACAAACACTCTGCCTTTTTTTAGCTGTGAACATTTTTTTGCAGAAATGCCTCCTTACCTCCTCTAACCCTCAGTGCTGGAGCCCAAATTTATCACACATAGAGTGTGGTGGGAGGGTTTGCAGGGCTGCCCTCAAGGAGAGGCTCTGAATATTCACCATCATGAGCTGAGCTTGTTTCAATTCTTACTTTTCAAAGCGCCACCTCCTACCTTGGGAAAGCCAAAAAAACACCCAAACCTCCTGTGGTTTTGCTCCACGCTCCCATCCTCCATTTAGCTGCGGTTGATTTTCCTTCACGCTTCCTTGACATCATGGAAATTCAATTGATGCAGTAATTGATGGTGGGGTGTGGGGGACGTAGGTGTTCCTGTCATTAGAGCATGAGAGGGCTTTCCCAGCCAGTGCTGGGGAGCAGCACTGCAGCTGCCAGCTCCTTCCCTCCCGAGCTCCAGAGCCATCCCAAAGCCATGCCTGGTGGAGCTGGCATGGCTTAACACCACCATTGCCCTTGAAGTGCTGTCACTCATTGATACTTACCTCCATTCCACAGCAATTCTTCCTCCCAGGTCCCTCCACAAGAAAACTTGCTCGTTTGGAAAACACTGACACCGTGACGAGCTGCCCTTGTGCAAATGTATCTGTCTTTGTATGAAACAAGCCCCTAATTCAGACCCACGTTGTGTTTATTTTTGAACATGGGGTTTGTTGTCAGGGAATGTGCAGCTCGACCTTCTGCTCGACAGGAAAGTGTTTATGCAAAGAGTTAACGTGGGTGAGTAATCTGGGAAGCTGCTGCCAGTGCTTGGGGGGTGGCATTCCCTCGGGGGTGGCATTCCCCTAAACAGCCACACACTTTGAACTCAGGGCTTTTATTTGATGTCAGGCTCCAACCACTGAAACAACACACCACCACTGAGCCCTTCCCTGCTAAACCAAAGCACAGATTAAGCCATGGAAACTCAGGCTGAGAGTATCATTTGGGGGGACCTTCTGCTCATCATCACATGCTCTTTAATTGGCTCTGTCTCGAGATGGCCGAGTGGTGTTTGGGCAGTGTGGAGGTTTGTTACAACAGCAGTGAAGCTGCTCTGGGTCTGTGCAATGCCCACAGATAGATGTGGAGATGTAGTGGCATAATCAAAGATGTGGAAAATGAGGGAGAATGGACCTTGGGGCTAATATTTGTGTGCATAAATTTCCTCCTGGATCCTTTCCCTGGAAATTTAATCTTGGGCTGGTTATTCCTTATCTCCCTGCTTCCAGTTCCCCCCTCCCTCTGAACTGCCTTCTCTGAGGGACCAGCTCCTGGGCTGGTGGGATCACAGCTCTGACTCTGCTCAGTTACTTCTGTACAGATCAGCATTCAGCCTTTTATCTGTTGATATCCATTATCAATGTTGCCAGAGAGTTGCTTAAAATCTTGATTTAATGAGGCCATGTTCATCTGTATCTGGATATACTTACATGTGCAATAAACACTAATAAATATCTAATTCTCAAGTTGACCCTAAAAACCCAGTTCTGCCCATTTCTAGTGGAAGTCACGGACATGGAGTGGATATGGGAACTGTATCAGTAAGGCTCTTGGAGATTTTCTGTGGATGTTATGAAGCTCAAATTCCCCTGGATAACTGCTCAATATTAATACCACGCAGAGTTATGAGACTGAAGTATCCAAGAAATAATAAGAATAATGTGCATGGTAAGGACATTACATAACCCTCCCATTGCACTGGCATGAGTCACTGCTGAAGTGCCCTGTATATCTTTCAGGGTGGATTAAGGATACAAGCCACTGGGTATCATGAGGGCTCCTACAATGCTCCATAATGTCTCCAAAATGTGAAATGTCCTTTGAAAACAACCATGAGAAATACCCATTTGTCATCTGCAGTAAATAACTTGGTCACTGGGGAGGTCAATAGCTAAAGGTTCCCGTCCAGGTTGGGGATTAATGACCTGCAAAATACCAGTTGAAAAATAGGCTCTTCTTCCACTTAGAGACAGGCAATAATGGAGCATCTCCTCCCATTCCTTAGCCAAGTTGCAGGCAGAAAAATGGGCTTTGTAGTGGATGCACAGAGATGAGTTAAGCAGTGATATAATGAACAGTGTGTAAATCAAGGGCTGGTGGCACTACAGCCTGTTCCTTTCGTTGTCAGGATGTGGCATGAAGGACCAGAAACACGCAGGAGTCACTGGTTATGTCAGGACCAATTGTGAGGGAAGAGGCTGAGATCCACCTCCCTGCTCCTGATGTGTTTGTGTTGGTCCAACATCTGATGACAAGTCATAAATGTCCCTGCAGTGGACACATTTCCAGCGCAGAGGGGGAATATTTACGATGAGATTCAAAGGTACAGGATGGTGGGAGGGGAGGCAGGAGCCTGACCTGTCCTGGACTGGGAGGATCGATGAGGTGCCTCAGCCCTTCCTGCTTTGTGTGTAATGTCCCCCTGGGCACGCCCACGGCTTATGGGCTGGGCTGCTCAGAGTTTTTCAGAGAATTTGGTGTCTTCAAGTTGCCAAGATGGTTTTGTAATATGTCAGGATATTTAGAAGAGAAAATAAAATTAAAATTCCTGTTCTAGCTCTGCTTCTTTTGCATGTCTTTTTAGCAGGGCTAAAAGCCATGACTGAAGGGACTATTTCATGCCTCAAAGAGTAAAAGTGGAGGCAAACTGTGAGCAAAGCTCTAAAGAGATGCTCTTTATGTTAAAGGGACTATAGGGTGAAATGCATTCTGCCTTGCATGGCCCTGCAGAGATGTCTCTGAGCTGGGCTGATTTCTCCAGGAACATTAACCCAGTAAAACATGGCTCAAGGCCACTCAGTAGCTGTGAGCTGGTGTCAGATATTCTGAACTTCTGAGCATTTGTAGAAACAGGACTTCCTCTATGTTGACAACTCAGATCCACAGCATTTTCATCAAATGGAGCAGCTGAGCCCTTCTTTCTGGAAGGTTCTTGTCTCCTCCTTTTTGCCTTGTGTTCCTGTTTCCTTCAAACCAAGAAAAAGAAAACTGAAGGTGAGGAGCTGTCTAGCAGCCTGAGCTCTGCTGCTTTCTTACCCTACACAGTGCTGGACAGATGCTCTGGTTTCCAGTCTGCAAAGAACAAAGCTCCCTCCTGGACTCTTTATTTTAAACAGGAGAGGCCACACACAGCTCCAAACACGCCCAGCGAGAGGAAAAATAAATGGCTGAGCTGCTCGCCAGACATGGATGTGCAGAGCGTGTCTGTGAGGAGGAACTGTTTGGAAAAAGGATTCCCATCCCACCCAGGTGCTGCCACGGGCTGGGACTGGGGGCATCAGCACCTCCCAGCAGTGGGGAATGGCACAGAGGGTGTGCTGGGATGGAGGTGACCATAAATCACCCCTGCCCAGGCAGGAGCAAGGCACAGCTCAGCAAGCCAGACCTGTGCACGTGTTGGAGAAAGTAATTTGGGAAGGTTTCAACATGGGAATGCCAACTCTCCTGCTTCACAGGAAGGGGAAAGGCAGCAGTGCTCTACTGGCTTGTGGCCATAACATCCAGAAAAGATCCCACCACCATCCTGAGCCAGCAGCTTTCCTTCTGAACAGCAGCAGAGAGGGATGGTTGGACCTGCTGCAGGGGTCAGAGGGTTTGGTTTGGAGTGGTTCCTTCTCCAGGCACGTTGGTTACGGGGTTGGTCGTGGGAAGGTGGAAGGAACTGCTGCCCCTGCCCCTTGTGATGGTGCTGATGGCACAGGAGGTGCCTCAGCCTGTTGAAAGCTGTCCATGAAACAGTAGAAGGAAAGAAAATGAAGTGAGGAGCCAAATGTTTATTATTCCACCCAGCTGGCTCTGTTCTGAATGTCCCTCCTCAGCTGGGGCAGAGGTGACCCCTGAGCTCTGCGTGTCTGTCTCTGGGTATCATGAACCACCCCTACGAATGCTTTGGAGTGCTTTGGGGGGGGGTATTTTTTATATAACCCTTTTAAAACATGTGGAACAAGTGAGGGGGATGTTGGCTTTGGAGGTTTCCCATGCCTGCTCATGGAAAGTGCCTGCCTAAGGAGCAGGACTCAGAGCAGGCGCCCTCCAAGGATGGAGAAACTTGAGAACCACATTTGAAATTGTGAGACACTCGTGGGTTTTTAGAGATGTATTTTCATGCCTTGCTCACTACAGACTGAAAAATGGCTTTTCCTTTTAGTGGAAAGTTGAGAGTCACCTACAGAAAGTCCTTGAACTTGGGCTGCAGTCAGTAGAACTGGCAGCACAACATCCCATCGCTGCCTCTGCCATCACATCTTTTCCTTTCGGTCGATATTCAGCTGTGGGTAAAGTTTGTACCTGAGATCTGAGAGCAAAATGGTAACACTTCCATAGCAGCCTCACTGCAGGCAGGAATCACTCAGAAATATCCATGGTTTTAATTATTAGGTGTGTGTGTCCCTCTTTGTGTGATATTTGTGGTGTTTTAATCTCCCTGGTGTTTAAGGTTCCCTCTGGAAAAGGCCGGGTCATGCACTGGTTAAACTGGTGTGGACCTGCACAAGGCAGTGGAGCAATGTCAGAGCAGGTCAGCTGCAGCTGGACCTGAAATCACTGAGGATGAGCACATTTTACACTGAAATAGGCTGTGTTTCACATTGAAACAAGTTAATAACAGGCAAAGGAAGAAAATGAGTGTGCCTCCTGCTTCATGAATCTACAAATACTGGGCATGAAACCAAGCCTTGGGGAGGGGTAGAACAAGTTCCCAGAGGAGGGGCAGGTCTGGGGTGGGCACAGCAAAGGCAGCTCCTGCTGTTCTGCTCCCACACTGCTGTCCCACACTTTGTTTGCCCTCTCCTGGCTCTCTTCCTGTCCCAGGAAAAGTGGGCACTGCAGTGCAGCCCTTCATCCCCACCAGGAGCTCCTGGGGAGTCACCTGAGAGAAGCCTGAGAGCAGCTCAGGGCCACAGATCAGTGGGCTGCTCCCTGCTCTCCAAAAGCTCCTTTTATTTCACCCTTCCTGGCAATAACTAACATGAAGGCAGGAAATATTGTGCAATACAGGGGGGTTTGAAAAATAAGTAAATAAACCCTTGATTAAGGATCATGCCTTGATAAATTAATAAATCAACTAAATTACAATTAAAGCCACATGAAAGTGTGGAAAGTGGAGCTAAACAAGCTGTGGCACTCAGAGGTCTGTGGCTGAGCTCTGTGTTACTCACACTCACACGAGGCTGTAGCCAGAGTTCAGCTCCACATTTCACATTCTCTAATGAAATCCTTAATGCAACCCTTGAGCTGAAGTGGCTCAGTTTCATCAAAACCATATTTTGTGGCATGTTTTCCACCTTAAGTTAGACTAAACTCACACGAAGCCTCGTCCAGCCTGGTTTGAAGGTGACCCCCAGTGAGAGTCCTCAAGGTCAAGCAGAGGTGTTTTGTGTTGGGGCAAAACCAACTCAGAGCTGCAACACAAAGAGGAAAAAAAATTGATGTTCATAGAATTTATTACCTGCATTTCTATATCAGCATTTCCCTGAGCATGGAGTGGAGGAATTAAAAAAATCCATTTGGATTTTGGAGATGTTTCTGCAAGTTCCTGTTCACAGAATGTTTTCTCCTGCTGCCTTTAGGGAGGAAAGTTCCTATAGGAAATAATTTTATTTGTTTTCATTTTATTTATTTGCTTATGTCCCCCTAAACACATAGGCTTCAACTCTTTGAGATCCTTGGAAAAGCAGGGTGTTGCTTTCTGCAGAGCTGCTCCCAGTCCCACATTTGCTGCCTGGGATGATGTCAGAATCATCTGGTAGTGGCGTAATGGAGATTGTTCCAGCCAACTGGTAAACATTGAAATTGGGGTTTAAATCATGGCCAAATTTTTCTCAGCTAATGGTACTTCAAAGGATTGGATGTGAGACTCCTCAGAAACACGTTTTTGGGGGGTTTTGTCTCAGAGGTGGCAGTGATAGCCCTGTTTGAGGCTGACCCAACAAGAGAGTCCCTCGAGGAGTTCTACTGAAATCTTTGCTTCTTTTCTATTAGAAAGTGAAGGTCTGAGGTTTCCAGAACCAGACTGTGGCATTTCTGGAGGTAAAAGGACTGAAAACTGTTGAAAAAAATACAGAAGTTACAAAGAAAAAAGCAAGAAAGAGCTTGATAAACTTGGCGGGGGGGGAAAATCAGCATATGGAAATGCTGTTTTATTTTTGGAACCTGCATACAGCTCCATTTCATTGGAGAGTTACCCACAGATCCTGTTCCTTAAACCACTCTGGCTTTGGGAGATGCAAAGCTGAGGAGGCATCGGGGTGACCTCGGCTCGGGGCACGTTGGATGCACCATGGGGGCAGCCCTGCCCAGCCAGGAGGGCTGAGAGACCACCAGGCTGGCCCCAACCCCACACACAAACTGTCCCTTTCCACTCCACTGCACTTACTGGGACTGTTCAAGTCACGGAATTTTAGAAGTGCCTTGGGTCCAAAAATATGACAATGCATTAAGTGCAGAATCCAACTGTGGAGGTTCATTTTCTTTCCATTAAATTCCACCGTGGATATTGCAGAAGCTTTGGTTTTATTATTGCTAATTCCAAGCATAATAAATATGCTTCAGGATCTGGGCTGATTTATTATCATTTTAAACAGTCTGATATTTGCAGCTTTTCATAAATTTTCAGAGTAATGTCTATTTCCAGTCCCAGCCTTTCTTTTCATTTCACTTGAGACACACCATTGGTATTAAAATCCAGTATTTAAAATATAATAATTACTTTCCCTGCTTCATTAGATATCTCTTAACTTACTCAAACTGAGGGAATATGGAAGGATTTGTTTTTTCTTGTCACCTTGTCAATCTGAAAGTTTTCTCAAAGGCAGTTAAAAATCACTGAACTGAACCACGGAGTTTTATTTAGGTTTCAGAACCCTTTCCTTTCTGCTCATGCTCCTTTAGAAGTTCAGATAATGAAACTAGGTGGTCTAGTCATAATCATTTTTCTTGTAGTTTGTAGAAATCTAATACCTTTTGCTCCTGTGAGCAATAACTAAGTTACCAAATAGGAACGGTACCAACATCTGACCAAAGCAGATGTAAACTGCTTTAATCTGTCTTTATGTTACAAATCACAGGTAGACTCGATGATCTTGAGGTCTTTGCCAGTCTAAATGATTTATGATTCTAAATGCTCATTTTAGATTTTTATACCAAGTTTTTTGACCCTTTTGAGTCCATTTTCTACTTAAATAAATTCCAGCCTTAAGTGCTGCATAAAGAATTCCTCCCTTTTCTGTTCTGGGGGTGAAGAACATACACAGACATTACCAATGGCACCTCATCCACAGGCCAAGAAAGAAAAGAAATTCCCACCAGGCCATTTAGAAACTCTGTTGGCATTTCTTTTAATCAGACTGGTCAAAATGAAGTGAAGTCTGAACTGAAAGGCTTGGCCCAGAAAATCCCCACCATGGCTCACAAGATTGGAGCTAAAACCCTGACAAGTTTTGCTAACAGGTTTCTAAGACTCTTTGCTGTTTTACACTAATTGGTTCAGTCTGAAAACAAACCCAGGGCTGACCAGGCAGAGCTGTCCCCACACCTCTGACCTCTGAGGAAGGCACTGATCAGCTGTGCTCAGCCCCTCTGCCCAGCCCTCCTGAGGCTGATGTTCAGGAGGAAAGATTTAGATGGGATATTGGAAAGAACTTCCTCCCTGTGAGGGTGGGCAGGCCCTGGCACAGCTGCCCAGAGAAGCTGTGGCTGCCCCAGCCCTGGGAGTGTCCCAGGCCAGGTTGGACAGGGCTTGGAGCAACCTGAGCTGGTGGGAGGTGTCCCTGCCCATGGCAGGGGCTGGGATGAGATGAGCTTTGAGGTCCCTTCCCACCCAAACCATCCCATGATTCTGTGTTGCTGCACTGGCAGAAGGGGCTCAGTTACTGATGCTCTCACACTGACTTGAGCATTTGTGCCAGTGATTCTTGTCCTTGTTACCATGAATATTTCAGTCATGACCTGATCCTGACACCGTTCATCTGCTCAGGATCACAGGGTTGGGATGAGCTGGGGCAGGAATTAAATCCTCCTCTCAGTAACAGCTCAAAACCTGCAGATAAATCCCTCCAAGGGCAGCGACAGGAGAGCACTGGGAGCATTTCCCTCTGGTGTTAAAAGCTCTCAGCATTAGAGCAGAGCTCTGCCCTAAAGGATTTCTGCCCCTGATTTATTCCTTGTAGTGCTTGGGGGCTATGGGAAAACAATCCTCCTCCAAATTCCCATGTCCATCTCTCCTTAACTTTGGAGATGCAGGTCTGGATTTTCTTCTCCCTTCCAGTTCAACAAGTCATGGAGGTTTTCCTTAACTCTGTGTATTGATTTCTTTATCACAGCTGAGTTGTCCAGAGTGAGTGGGTGATTTCCTTTAGTGCCAGGCCAGCAGGGGTTATTGAAAGTTGCTGTGCCAAAATAAATAATGAATTTTTTCTTCTATTAGCAAGAGTAGAGATACAAGTTTCTCTCCCTCCATGTCAACATTTACCCAGTGGTTTGAAATCCTTCTTTGCCATATCCTATGTCGAATCTCCCTTCTGTCAGGAGTGCTGGTGTGATCCTTTTAGTCACTCATTTCACTCTTCATTTTTATTTGACAACTTTTATTCTGACCTTTTCATTTCCTTCCTTGTAATGTTCATATTAAATTGTTCTCTACTGGTTGGAATATGGGGCTGTGCTTGGCATCCCAAGGACTACCCAAAGGCACGATGGTGTCCACACTCTTCCAAAGTTTGTCCTCCACCTTTAGTCAGTGAAACACTGATCAAAGAATCTCCTTGAGTCAGAGCAAGTGTCTTCAGGAAGGAAAGGAAGGATGATCAAACCTAAGGGTAATGCTCGAACTCAGCATCAAAATCTGACCAAATTATGAAAGGATAAAATGGGAGAAGATGAAATAAATGCCTTATCATAAATCTGTCCTCTCAACTGGCATCATAATACCATCTTTTGATCAGCATTTCTGCAGGGTAGAGCAAAGGCTGAGTATTTTAAATTCAAATTTCTCTCTATTAATAAATCTGGGATCTTTGCAGACTTGGTTTATTCTGATTTTCCCCTCTGTGTGGAACATTTTTAGCATTCAGTTCCCAGTGTGGGTTCCCTGGTTTGCTGTAGTTTCCTGGGGGAGCCCCGTGGATGTGCCCAGGTGTCGTGGTGCCCACCAGTGCCAGCATCCCCTGCCCCTGCATACAGAGCCCCCCGTGTGCTCAGGAGGTGGGGGCCACGGTGGGATTTGGCTGGTGGAGGGTCTGAGCTGTCATTTGCATTTGTGAAACACAATTTCTGCTGGACTCCACCCCTTCTCCCTCCAAACCAGATGAAATATTTATTGGGTTGGAGTGTAAGGGCTCAGTGTTTCGTCTGCAGAGGAACAGGGGAGTCCTGGTTCTGACCAGAAATTTCTAAGACTTCTTTGTGGCTACTAAACGTTGGAGGAAAAACCACAAATTACCATGGCAGTGGGGCTGGACCCTGTGTCCTGGCTCCAGAGCTTCCCCTGCCCTCCCCCCCTCCCCTCCCCTTTGCAAGTGCTCTGCATCTGTGTCAATAAGTGCCCCGTGCCCACGGCCAGGGAAGGTTTAATGTGCTCACAGCGTGTGCAGGAGTAACCACTGGCAGGGTGGGGGAGCAGGGAAGAGCAGAGTTGTAATTACACCCCAAATTAAGCTATTACTGTGATTAAGATATTTCTTTAATACGTAGCTGAGGAACCTCCTTTCCCCCTAAACTGGTCACAATTCATCCCCTGTATCTCACTTTCTGGCTACTCCCCAATTTTCCTGCCCTTGCCACACCTAATCCCTGCATCACCTGGGGTTGTCCCACCTCGTTCTGCCCATGGGTGAGGTCTCCTCTTCTGTGGCACAGCTGGAGAGACACCTCCCTGCAGTGCCCTGGGGGGGCACCAGGTCCCTCCCCTCCACGTTTTGGGGGTCTTGGAAGCTCTGAGCACCTCCCAGTCTGTCTCCATCCCAATGTGTCTCAGGGTCAGTGGGTCTTGTGTTATCTTCTTCACCTTCCTGAAAAATTAAATTGAAGGGAGTTTTATGAGTTTAATTAATCCATAGGTGGAGCTGAGCATCCATAAGGTAATGGCATGATAGAAAAAGGGTGAAAACAGGAATATTTTGGTATATTTAGTGCAAAATTTCATTGGAAATGGGAAAGTGAGGAAAATGGATGGTGGGATGGGAAAGGAGAGTCCATGCACCAACACACCCAAGGAGGAGGGGAGCAGGGACAGCCAAACAGGAGTTCAGAGGTGCCCATTTGGAACAAAACTTTGCTGAGCAGCTTCTCCTTGTCAGCACATACTTGAGTCTCAGTACTCTAAATAGTGTGAATTTTTGGGATGACTGTTAGAACCACTCAGATCCTTAAAACATGAACTATTGTGCTCCCACAAGCAACGCTGCTTGGATTTCCTCTTGTTACAGATGGCCCCGCTTTGCACTTCTTTCCAACATATTCTGTGAAGTAAAAATGTTATCCACGTGATTAATTGACAAAGATTGGTAATATTTCCAGTAAACTTTTCAATAAATATTGCTTTTAAAAAGTCAATTGTTTATAGAAAAAAGAGTATTTCAACAACATATCACCACGTTCAGAAAAATTATTCTCAGGAAAATGTCTTTTCTTTAATGAAAATATTTTTCTTAGAAATAACGTTGGTCAGCTGTATTAATGATATTGGAAGAGTTCGAAGTGACAATGAGCAAACCATGAAAAATGGACAGAAAACAAACACAGAATCACTCCAGCCCTGGACTGCCTTTTAGTTATATTGGAGACTTTCCAGGGCTTCCATTTTTCCACCAGTGTTTAATGGGCTCTCTGTTTGCATTTCTGTTTTCCTGATCTTTCAATCTGCAGGAATGGCTGCTCCTGGCTGGACTCTGTGAGCATCACCCTCTTTGGAGTGTGTGTGCCTCTTTTTTCTCTGAATTGATGTGAAGAAACCCACTGATATGAAGATATAACAGGTAAATATGAAAAAGCTTGGAAATCAGGATTTCAGTGACGGGGTGAGACTCCATCAGTGGATTCAGCCTGTACACGCACTCCCTGGAAAAAGTCCCTGCCCCAGAGGGTTCATGCCAATTAAAGTTTTCAAATGACTTCAGTGAAATTAACCTAAATTTTGCTTGACCTGGAATTTAGGTCAGTTTAGATCATCGTCTTACCAGGGCTGTCTAAGATTCAAAGCCTCGTGGAGAGCTCTAGAAACAGAATCGTGTTTCAGGGCAGGGGCAGGTCCTGCAGAGCCAGCACAGAGGCAGCTCCAGGAGGTGCAGAGGAGCCCCAGCACTCCTGCTGTCAAACATGCCCATGATGCCGTGAGGAACTGTCCAAAGCTTGGCTGAAGATGCACAGTTGGTACCTGAGGGCACAAGGCAGCTCTGGCTTGTTCCAGGGCAGGTGGATCCCAGGCTGGGAGCATCGGTCTGAGTGTGCCCAGGGGGAAGGCAGAGCCCCATCAGGTCTGTGTCATGGAATCCTGGAATGATTTGAGTTGGAAGGGACCTTAAATGGACCTTAAATCTCATCAATTTCCACCCCATGCCATGGGCAGGGACACCTTAAAATAGCCCAGGTTCCTCCAAGCCCCATCCAGCCCAGCCTTGGACACTTCCAGGGATGGGGCAGCCACAATTGCTTGCTTACACTCTTTCATTTCCTGAGATGATGATGATGGTGATGGTGATGACTCCACAGCTCAATGATGGTTCTATCACTGAAAATGCTAAAAACATAAAATAAAAGAATGCATCAGTTTTCCACTCCTTTCCGTGTTTCCCACCATGTGTGGTACCCTGTTTCCCAATGTTCTTGCAGCCATTTGTACTGTGGCCATCCTTGTGCATAACTCCTGGCAATCATTAGAGTGCAAGGGAAAGGGCTGCAATAATGTAAATTAGAATAATTGTATGCATGGTTGGTGTCATGCACGTGGGATATTTTAGGGACTGCACTTACAGCCTGGCCATATTTGCTTACTCATCATTCCTCGAGCCCGCAGGATGGACTCAAGTCCGGATTTATCATCTCAGTGCGCTCCAGCAGGAGCAAAAGGCTCTTTTCCCCTCGGGGCGCTGCACGGCTGCACATAACTGAGCGCTTTGCATCTCCCCGACGAGGAGCGATGGCTCGGCACTGCAGAGCTCGCTGCTGTCGGGACAGGCGATGGCTCGGCCCTGCAGAGCTCGCTGCTGTCGGGACAGGCGATGGCTCGGCCCTGCAGAGCTCGCTGCCATCGGGCGGTGGCACCAGGATGCTGCGCTACGATCAGCGCTGCATTTACACGCCCCACCCTCATGTAAATAGAGCTGGGATTTAGAAGGTGTGAGCTGGCACGGCAGAGAAGTCTGCGAAATGTAACTGCAGTAGCCCTTTTTCCGAAGCCTTGACACTGAGCAGGGCTGAGTAAGAGACTGGGACCTCGCTCAGTATCTGGGAGTGGGAGAGGTGTTGGGGAAAAGAGAGTCATGCGCTGCTCTAATCCCTCCCTCCCTCCCAGGGCGCTGCGCTTGGAGTTGGTTTTGTTTGTTCTGACGTGAGGGGCGTTTGGTGGACGAGTCCCAGGGGAATAGCTGGGAATTGTCAGGGTATCAATGCAGGGGTGTGGGTGGCAGGGCTGAGAGCTGGCGGGGTGGGAGTTTCCTAAAGGTGGAGTGAGGTGAGGTAACCTCTGCAGAGCCTCTGGTGCTGTCCAGGGGGACGAGGCTTCCAAGGACCAGAACACTCAGCTCCGCACTTGGGAGCGGTACAGGCTAATTTAGTTCCATGTTCTCCTCCTTCAGGGCTCAGTCCAAACTGCAGCTCGCTGAACACAGGCTGAAAACTTCCTCAGAATGGGCTTGTCCTGTGTCTGGTGCTGTGAGGAGTCTGCTGCTGGTCCCAGTCGTGGCTGGGCCACCTGGGCACTGCAGGGAATTTGTGATTCCTGCTCTTTGCCCCCATCTCTGCATCCTCATGGTGAGCCCTGAGAGCTTGGCAAAGCAGCAAGGAGCAAAGGCCTGGCTACCTCATTGGATAACAGATTGAATCATGGAGTTTTTTATCTCTCAATGTCTGTTTTCCCTTCAAGAAGCAGAAATCTTGGTGTTCTTTCCCCCCAGGAAATGCCCAGCACATCTTTGCCATATTCACATAACAGACAGTGGTGACACCAGGACTAATGCACATCGAATTGGTTCACATAGATAAGGACACTGCCCCAGCATTCTGCTTTAATAGTGGGACAGAACTGCCCAGTTTAAGCCACTGAAGCCCTGTGTCTGCAGCTGCCTGGGGTTAAGAAATTAGTTATGCATTTCTGCAGACCCTCACATCAGGTGGGGTTTTTTTCTATTGTGTTTGACATCCAGCACTGTCAAACTTTCTTCCTCAAGTGGCATCTTTAATTTTTCTGGTACTTAAGAGGATGTGCTGCCATCTTTCCAAGTAAATAAAAGCCCAGGTGAATTTTCTCAGACTTTATTTCATGAGCTGGGTTCAAAGTCTTGGTTGCTCCCAGGCAAAGAGAGGACAAGGAACACCAATGCTGCCAAACTGGTCCTGACTTCACAAGGGGATGTCTCACCTGAGTGGGGTTTGGATCAAACAGAGGCAGAAGAAAAGCTGCAGCACTGAGAAGTCCTCAGTCTGGGGTGGTTTCCTACCTGCTCTGCAGGATGTTGCTCAACAGCAGGCGGTGGGTGAGGTGGGATTTGTCCAACTAACCCATCACCCAGCCCTGATAATCCAGGGGGGATGAATCACCCTCTGTCAGACATTTATCCAAGTGGGCTCAATTGTTTTCTGGATGTGTCTGTCTCCTGCCTCAATTACAGACTTCAGGTGACTAGTTTGGACTAGATACCTAATTTTTAGACAGCCAAAGTGCAGGAAGATAAATCCAGCCCTAACCTCTCTCTGCCTCAGCCACTGACCTAAAAAGTACATTCCATTTGTGTGCTTGAGTTTTGATGGCAAACTCTTCCTGGTGTGGGGCTGATGCTCCAGTGTTCCCTTAGAAAGGGATTTCAGAGTTCATCATGACATGGGTGAAACGATTGGGAGCTGCAGGTGACAGACCTACTGACCTTCAGGCTGTGTGTGTGTTATGGTTTATTGTTTGCATGGGGAATAAAAGGGAGGAAACAACATTAGAGCCAAGATCATCGTATTTCACATCCTGTGCTGTCCTTGAAAGCTTGTTCTTCAGCCTGTGGGAGTTCCTGGGGGCAGGGATTGTAGTTACTGAGATATATTGTGTTAAAGGATCAGCAAAATTTACCTGAAGTGATTTGAGCTTTAAAGTTTTCTGATAAAAATCAGAATTGGAGAAGTGGACTGCTGAATTTGTTACTTGTACTCACTTCAGTACTTGTTTGCAAGTAGTAGGACAACATGGAAACCCACATTCCTTTAAGACTTTGCCCATGTTTTTGCTTTCATATGTGAGCAATAATTATCAGGAGTTACAAGAAAAAAAAGCCTTCTTTTTCCAGACACGATCCTCTTAAATTTGTTACCAACCCAGTAGTTTATTTTTGTTGTGAGTAACCTCTCAAAAATATTTACAAACAAGCACAACGTTACTCAGACATCAGTAGAAGAGGTGGGGAAGTTGCCAAAGGGCAAAGGCAGTTAAGATGGAAACCCATTTGCAGCATTTTAGCAAGAGGAACAAAGCTTTGGTTTGGGACAGTCCAAGCCTTGCTTTGGAAACAGATGCTGGCTGGGTGTTTTCACCCAGACCTGAACCCTGGGAATTCACGCTGGGAACTTCCATTTCCAGTTTCCATGTCCTCTCCTGCAGATACTCCCAGGAGCCCTGACAGTCCCTACAGCAATACAGAGCTTTTTACTTCAGACACAACCAATCGCTCTCCCTGGTGGGCTGATCCCCCAAGAGGTTCTGCTCCTCCAGGAGAACCTGGCAATGCCCTCCCGCTGCACGTACCCTCCCCTTGGGCAGTGGGCAGGGACTGCCCTGGGCTCTGGGTGAGATATGCCCACGGTTGGTTTGTTCCTTTGCCAGGTTCCTGCTGGGTTTGGGAGAAGTGACTCGCTCGGTCCCTCGGGGACCAGCGGCGTCTCCGGGCTGGGGCAGCTGCCTGGGCTCAGCTGATGGATTGGGGCTTTGATCTGCAGAGCCACAGCGGGGCTCAGGGGTGGCTGTGCCTGCAGTGGCTCCACGTGCAGCCTGGCCGGGGGATTTGTGTAAATACACCTTGCCATATTCTCCCAGATTAATGTGCTGCACTCCCGTGTGCAATAACCCCCTTCCTGCCCAGCCAGAGGATTTGCAGGTATCCCTCTGTGGCTGCAGGGCTTGTTTAATGGGAAAGACTCCACCAAGCAGCCACTTAAACACCTTGAGAGAAGAACAGCAGACACAGCCATGTATTTTTCTCTTTTAACTCATAAAACAAGATAGAAAACATGGTTCATACGTCAAATTCACAACTCTCAGCAGTTGGCAGCTCCTCTTTCTCCAGGCAGCTTCACCCGTGGTTGGAAGAAAGAAAAGAGTTTCTAAAATACATCTGCTCCTTAAAAAAAAGAGGTTATTCCCACTTCTTTTCACCCAGAACAAGTAGGAACAACGAAAACCGAAAGTACTGCAGCCACAAGAATGTCCTTATTGTTTTGTGCCCATCGCTGCATTTCCATAAATACCAGCCCAGCTGCTGCTGAAATGCTCTCCAAGTTTCTTGGACTCCTCTTCTGCTCATGTGTCCATATTAAAAGGGTTGTTTTCCTAAGGCCCAAATCCCTCTTTCCAATGCACTGAATTTAGCATTCAGCCACTGCTGCTCAGCCCCTCAGCCCGTGACGTGTGTAAGTTATTCTGGGGGTTTGGCAGACCCTCAGCCCCAGCCTCAGAGCAGCCCTTCAAAATGTGTGCTCAGCTAAATTCACCTCACATAAAAAAATACTCCCAAGTCCAAGCAAGTCGCCCACCTTCCTTTTGCTTCCCATCCTATGGGATTGTTTTCAACTCAAATACCATGTGGGCGACTGTGTTCTCCTGCCTCATCCAAATGGATGGGGAGATGGATTATGATGGTTATTAATTTGCATGTATTTGCATTTTCCCCAAGAACAGTTTGGGGAGGGGAATATGTACCTGACATTTCACAGGGAAACTTGCCTATGTTAAAAAATGTAGAGTGATTTTTAGGAATTTTGGGTCGTTGATGGGAGGGCATCAGCTGAGTCAGCACATTTGTAACCTCTGCAGTCACATGATCCATAGTCCCGAAAAATCCGAGGAAACAGCCAGAAAAAACCACACAGCACAAGTTTTAAAACCATGATTAAAATACCCAATGAACTGCTCACTGTCCTGTGTGGGGTGGAAAGACAATGAGCAGAACTGCCCACAATGGGGGGGTGGGCTTTGTGCTTTAAAAATATCTCAGGGAGTGTTTAGAAACACCAGAGAGTTTTCCAAATTGCCCCAAGAAACAGCATTTTAAAAATCATCCATGATTTGACCCCCATGTGGTGACCTGTCCAGATGCAGTAACAAGTGTGATGTTTCTACATCTTGATAGCACTATTTTATCCTAATTTTAATATTTTATCTTAAATTCCAAAGTGCTGAGTTCGTTCACAAGATTAAGATTTAAGGTTGATTGTAGTTTTATTTCCTCTATTTATCTCCTGTTTGCAGTTCCAGAAGGAACACAAAATACACTTAAAATGTGATGGCAGAAAAGCTCTGAGCAAAAAAAACTGAATCAACAAAAAGTTTTCACTGAAGCATCAATAATGTGAGTCTGGTTTGATGCAAATTCAAAGGAACATTCCTGGAAATGGAGATGAAGTTCAGAGAACTTTGTTTGGTTTTTCACACTTCCATCCCCTGCTGCTTTTCCTCTCCTCCTTTTGTCTTTTTAATTTCATCATTATGTTTCTCTCAGCTGTTCTATTGGTATTTCCTTTTCAGCCAAAATGTTTCTTAGGTTTCCCATGCCAAAAACTTCAGGTAGCATGTAATTTTTGCATATAACTTTATAGGATTGGAGATGAGATTGTGGGAGTTTTTCTGGAGTTGGGGCAGTTGGGATGAGGATGCAGCAGCCTTTCCCTCATTAACAAATGCAGTTCCTCTCTGTTTCCCCGTTCCCATCTCGAGATGATGCTCCACACGCCTCCTCAGTGCCGTGGAAGAGGCTCAGAGTTTAAGCTGTGACACCCAGAGGTTGTTACCTGGTTATCCCACCCTACAGACACTGGTTTGGTGTCACCTCCTGGCCAGGAAAGCCACGAGCTGCCCCTGCCCTTGTGACACCCAAGGGGTGGATGGAGAGAAACCTTTAACTGCCCTGCTGGTGGCACTGCCAGGCTCTCCAAACAGGGGCTGCTCACCCTGAGCTCCTGGGGGGATGATCAGTGCCTAATCAGAAGTGCAGAAAGAGCGTTTTGTTCAGATTTCTCTCTCTCTTTCAGTTATTAAGTTGATTAAATAAATAAAAATAATTCCCTTTTGCTTGTGGTCCAATGTAAGCAGCTCCGTGACGTTTGTTGCCTTGGGATTGATGCATTGGAATGACCTTTGCTTCCAACGTTTTCTAAAGATTTGCCAGCAAATATTGCTCTTTAATTTGGATTAATCCACATTTCATGGAGGATGGGAGTAAAATAGAACAGGAATTCTTCTGCATTGCTCATACCAGTTTACCTCATTTAAAACCAAGCTGGAACTAATGTAAGCAGGGACTGAGTTGGCATTTGAACCCAGTGTATGTCCATCTAACATCATCTGAGAGGTTTCCTTGGCAAATTCCTCCTGTATCCCTGTTTGCTTTTTAGCAGTGATGATGAACAAGGAAATCAAGCTACCAGATTTGCCTGAGGGTTTAAGACTTTTCCAGACATCTGGCACATTCAGCATCGGATCTTCCAGCTGATCCAGATCATCCAACCCACCTTGAGGCTGTTCAGGATCTGTGGTTTAGTTTGGACCCATCTGATATTTTAATGTTGTGGTTGACAAGTCCTCCTTGTTCCAAGGTGCAGATTGGCCCTGAAAAAAAAAATAAACAGTGGAAAAAAACTTTTCATATGGACAAAACATAAAATCATTCCCAGGTTCTGTCTGAAATTTTCCAGGTGAACTGGAACCTGCTGAGTAGCCCCATGAAAGACCCCAGGAAATAATGAAGATTTAGCCCAGATTTTCAGGGGAGATTCAGTGCTTGCAGATTTATGGGTAACATTTTCAGTCAGCCATTTATTTTTTCCCACTGTCCACAGCAATCTGTTCTGTGGGTGGTTGGCAGAAACAGGAGTATAATCTTGTCACTCATTGCCTTTGTTCCTTTCCCTTCCTGCCTTTAGTTTATTGCTCTTGCCTGTTGGGAACTCTTCCTTTTATTTGGAGTCTAGATCAAGACAAGAGCAATGTGTCATCAATCTGTCTCTTCCAACAGTTGCATTATGTGCTTCCCTGCTTGGAGTGTGGGTGGAAGAACAAGTCTTTTTATGGCTGATCTCTATGCCAACAGGCAAACACTGCATTATGGATAATGACAACTAATGATTCACTGGGATGTGTGAGCAGGGCTGGAAGTGCTAATGAGCCTCAGACAAGTTCCCCTCTCAGTGAATCTCCAATCTCGTGCTTGGAGGGATCGAAATAACACAAAACACGGAGCCAAATTATGTTTGGAGGAGGAAATGGGGATATTTCTCTTCCCTGGAGGTGATAAAAAAGACTGTGTTGCCTGGGATCAATACATTTTAAGCATGGAATAGATAAAGAGCAATAAAATTTCTTATTTACTTACAACAGTGACTACCAATTTTCTATTAACTTTTCATTGACAATGTTGTCTCCTTATAAATTCAGAAGCATCTCACTTAATTTTAGAGCTTTCTGTTCAGTCAGTGGAGAAACCTGAGTGTCTTCAGACAGTGATCCAGCCCCTCTGCTTTAATAGGATGGGATAAATTGTTCTTTGGCAGAACAGCCTCTTTATTTTGACTCCAACTGGGAAGGACAACTACCTTTGATTTCAAACTGAAATACCTGATCAACATCTTTGGATTAAATCAGCCTGGATTTATTTGCAGAAAATGGAAAGGAGCTTCTCTTGTTTGTTTGCATTGATTTGAATTTGTTTTTCTTTCGTTTATAACAACTTTTTTCATATCTAGCAAGATAAATTCATCATTTCCCTTTGGAAAAAAAGCTTTCCTGAGCCAAGATCCTGATGCAGGTCCACATCTCCCAGCTCATTTCTGGGTCCTGATGACAATGATGTTCTCCTGGAGGCTCCAGGCAGATAACACAAATCCCACAGCGACAAACAAAACCAACAGCAACCTCAGGCCAAATACTCTTTTTCCATACTTTTTAGAAAACTTTCTGGACACTCTGCTGAACCCTCCACAAGGTACTCAGGTAGTTTCGTGCTGCTGGAAATGAAGGGAAATTCTGTAGTTGATTTTCTTTGCGGTGAATTTGCGCTTAATGACGATGAGAGACTAACGTTGATTTCCACCCAGTTGGTTTCAACATGAGCCAACAGAGCTGCCTTACAAATCACTGCCTTTTTGATGACAGGACAGCGAGATGGCAAAGCAATGGGTATAAATTACTCTTGGTTTACTTAAGAAATAAGTCTGCATCATCAACATGGGAAAGACATCCAGCATCACTTCTACCATGAGCACACCGTCCAAGGAAAGCAAATAACGAGCAGCAGAAAGCTCAGAAGGAGCCTTCCCAGGGCACTCACAGCTCCTCTTGGAAGGGTAAAAATGGTCCAGAATCCATCACTCAGAAGTTCACTGATCATATCAGGCTGTTTAGAAGCAGAGTTGGTTTCATGTGGTGCCAGACAAAGATGTAAACACTGGTTGGTGCCGGCAGGGAACATCACAACCCACATTGTGCTGTGCTCAGACAGAACACGTGGGAGTGAGAAGGGGCTTATTTGGGAATAAAAGCTTCAATCCCTGAAATTCATTGTTTTCTATCAGCATTGGGAGAGGCACATCACCCAGGCCGAGCTGGTTCAGCAGTAATTGCTCCTGCAAGGCTGCAGCTGACTCAAACTGTCAGCAACAGCAAGGGATGTGTTTGGAAACGGGCCGGCAATTTCCAAGGACTTCAGGATCCTGGGATTGCTCCCCTAGGTGAGGGAAAACAACTGCTGTCTTAAAGGCAGGGAAAACACAGCCAACAGTCAGCAAGATGTTTATAATAGAAACGATTGATACCCTCACACTGTGCACAAGGTACAGAAAAGGGGCTTGGAATGGGATAAAAGGGACACATTTGTAAGAACAGTAATAAATGTTTCCACCAACAATAGTGTGAAGGCACCAGGGACTAACAAAGGTATTAACTTTATCCATATTTTCTTAAACTTCATATTAGAACCAACAGTGCTCTGTATTTCTAAATAATTTAATATCTGAAAGATGTGTCCAGCTCTCTATAAGAAGACTGGAGGGTTTTAAAAGCTTTCCCAAGGTAGGGATGGAGCCTGATCATCTCTGGCTTTGCTATTCCCACCAAATTGGGGAAGAATATTTTGTTTTTCTCACTCTCTGAGAAAGTCTCTGGGTTTATCTCTCTTCGCCTGTGTGTGTCTGGAATCAAGGAAATTAGGATCAAAAATGTAATCCTGTATTTTATTTAGGTGGAAACTCCTTGCTGCCCTTTAATAGATTTTTTGAATCAGCAGGATTTTTTCAGTCAGCACATCACCATTTATTTACCATGAGAGAGAGTTTGCAGAGAGATTGTTTGTTTGTTTGTTTTACTCCTAAGCAACACTAATGTTTTTTCTGTGTACTGTAATCTCAGCCCCAGCTTTGTCAATATTTGCTCTTATCTTAAAGAACTCCAAAGCAGGGTCAAAAGAAAGTAAACTCTCCCTGCAGAAAGCAAATATCAATTATTTAACCACCTCAGCCAGCAAAGACTCTTTGGGCAAGTTCAGGAGAGAAATGGCAAGAAATCCAAAGCCTTGTTCTCCAGACAGAGCAAGTGTGGAAAAAGCAGGGAGTGAATCACTGGCAATGGGAACTCTGTCAGAATTAGGAAATTAGGTTCATTAAAGGTGTGGTAAGTTAATTTTCTATGCAAGCATGTAATGATGAGGGTTGGGCAGAAAAAAACTGTTCAGGCATCCAATTTAACACAAACCCACCCAAACTCGGCAGGGTGGAGCACCCCCAGCCCAGCCAACCCTCCTGCCTCCTGCTAAGGTTACTTGTGCTCTGAACAGTCCAAATGAGCCCCAGACTGTGAGCCCTCCTCGTCCTTTGATGAGCAGTGTCAGAGTAGAGGGGCTGTGTGTGTGCCTGAGTGTTGGGGGCAGCTCCCCCAAGGCCCCTGGAGGTCCCATCTCCAAGAGCAGGAGGAAGATGCGTCCCAGGTGGAGCCACGGCCCTGCTTTCCCCCCACATGAGCCACCTCCCAAAGTGCAGGCCCTTCTCCCCTCCTGCTGCTGCTTGGGATGGACACAAGCTCCTCATTCCACATCTTTTACCCATTTGGTTCCTGAATATCCATATCTGTGGTGTTGATTGTCTCCTGACTCTTCTCCATCACCCATGGGACTGTGGTGGTTGCTTTTCCTCAGCTGGATTCAGGCTTTTTGGTTGCTAATTTCTTTAAACTTTTCCATAAACCAATTACACCAATGTGCTGGAATCATATAATCCTCCCATTAAACATCAGCATTTCTTGTTCTTGGAGATTCTCTGGGGAATGTTTATGGGTAAGTGTGTGGTAGATGAACACAGAGAGAGAAAACCCAGAGATGAAACCTCCTTTTCTTTCAGACTGATTCTCTTTTCTCCAGTTCCTGATTCAAACAAGGACAAGAAATGAAATCAGCTTCAGCCTTGACCTCACTATATGGTCCTTTTTATGACTAAAACTTTACAACTGTCCTCCCAGTCATTCTCATTGTGTTGCTTATCCTTAAATGCTTAAACTAAAATGAAACAAATTTGGTTTCCTGAAGAAATTCTGAGATATTCCTCCTTTCTGGTTTCACTGTGGTTGCCCAGCCCAGACGGAGATTCCAGATTGGTTTCCCCAAGCCTCTGAAATCCCTCTGGGTTGTATCTCTGTGCTTAACCCACCACTCCTGTGCATGTTCTTTGATTCTCTGCGTAGGGTTGTTCCTGCAGCCAGAATTTCTGGTGGCCTATTAGCGCTATATAAAACTGTAAAGATTTCCTGTTGCAGCAGCAGAAGGTTTGCCAGAAAATCTGAACTGGATTATTCCAGGGAGAGCCACTCAAGAGACACTGAGGTGCCACCAAAGGTCTCTGTTGCCCAAGTGGAGGGTCTTCTCCTTCCATTCCCAGCCCAGCCATGGTCCTGCTGTCCTTGTGCTTGGGAATAAGAAGTTTTTGGAAGCACTTTCTTAGGTGTACGGATATTTTGTGGATGGTGTTGCAACACATGAAACAAGATCCTGGGAGATCCCCAACAGCACTGCCATGGCTTCAGTGGAGCTGCATTGCCCTACATTGATAAGAACAGCAAACAGGAACTGAATTTGGGGATTTATTTCAAGTTGTGCATCTCCTTTTGCATTCACAATGAGCTCTTACTAAAGCTGGCCCTGCTACCTGTGCCCAAAGGCAGTGATTAAACCAGCTCCAATTAACATTCATTTCCACATCACCTACATCAAACCCTGAGGCTCCTCAGGAGGGGACGAGCCCCTGATGACCCTTCAGGCTCCATCCTCATCATTCCCAATGGATGTGCCAGGGGATCCAAGGGAGATGGATTTGCCAGGGGGTCCAAGGGAGCCCCCCATCAGCACAGCAGCGAGGCAGGTGACTGGACACACCGTGGATTTTTGACACTGCACATTTCTCTGTGGGTTTGCTGTGTTTGTGTTTCGCCTCCAGGAAGCTGTGAGAGTGAACGTTATTAAAATTATTTTTAAAAAAATAATAAAAAAAGGGCAAAAAGAAAACAGTGAAAAGCAACAAGGAAGGTTTCTGTCCAAAAAAAAGTCCGAAACTGGCTCCAATTGGACCTCGGTACGGAAATGCTGGAACTTGTACCCTCCAGTGGCAAAATAAAACAGGGTACCATTATTAGAAATTTGCTACAGCTAAAGATGTAACATCATAGCTAAATTCAGTCAGAGACAGGTCGAGCAACAAAAACCAGGAGCCAAGGCAGTCTAGTCTGGTCTGAAACCTGATTCAGGCACCAGATTATGAATAGATTTAACTAGTTTGCCAAATGAAAATGTAGATTTTGGCAGTGTTTGGGCTCCTTTTATTTTTTTATGTTTTTGGTGTGAACATTGCGCTGTTTCAAAGCTGCTTATTTTAGCAGAAATGGAGAGAAATGAGCGATGTTGTCAGTGCAAGTCTGCATGCTCTGGGTGAGCTGAGGTACAGCAGGCACGTTTTGTCAGGGATAGCTAGAAGATGCAGTGAAGAAGTAAAGACTTAATGCCACTTATTTCCTGATATAACTGAGTTATATACTTAGAGGAAATCAATGGTACTTTTCCTGGAATAAATTTATGCATTTCCATAGTAGTTGCAGATCAGACGTATATATGTCCCTGCATTATGAAGTGAGTCCAGTTATTCCCCAACATGAAGAACTTCAGACTACGGCTTTGAAAAATACCCTTATTTCTTATAAAAATTGTCCATTGGTCTGTTCCAAGTATCAAGTAAAATGGGCTTAAAAAAAGAAAAAGGCAATCCATTTCTCTGCTTTCAGAAATACCTAATTTTTTTTTAGTCCTTTCAAAGCTGGGAAAATCACTAATGCAGTCTGTAAGTTTCCCAATTTTAAAAAACAGGTTAAAAGTTAAAAATGTCAGATTGTGTAAAATAGATTGACAAAATATAGTACTATATTTATAGTATAGGGTTGACTACACCATGTGATGCTCTAAGAAAAGAAAGATGCTTTGATGCTTTAAGAAAAGAAAGATTTACACTGCTTTTCAGTTTCTAGAAACATTTCTTTCTGTCTTTCTGTGTTTTATCCTCTGTCTTGCTAAGTGCTAGTCCAGGCAGCCATTGACTCTTCAGTTAGTTAACTTTTTCACCTTTCAAAAATCTACATTTTTACGTCAGTGATTTTTTTGGTCTCTCTCGTGCTGTTAAAGATGGTTTCACCAAAACCATGATTGGAAAAAGGGATGCCATGTGTCACAGATAAAATGAGAGAAAAGCACTTCTGTGGGGAGTTCATAGCTGACAGAGAACAAGTGCAGCAGGTCGTGCATTGATCATGTGAGTTCATGTCAATGGCAAGACCATGAGTGTTGAAAATGCCTTTGAATATGAAGATGGTGGTGTGCTTTTGGCACCCATGGCTCTGCTGGCTTACTCACCCTGCTTAGACAGTAGCTCCAGACAGTCCCATAGCCCTTCTTGCTGAATAATGAGTATATCCCCAATTTGAGGTGGTCAGAGTTACAAGCAGGACTACGAGTCAGCAAATACTAGAAGATTACACTGGTACTGTAAAAACTGGTTGTGTGTCCTGGTTTCCCTTTGATACCCACCTTCATATTGTCCTAAAGACAAGATGTGAAAGTACCATCTCTTGCATGCAAAGTTGGGTTCTGGCCATAACATTTTGCTAAAATGTAACATATTGCCGAAACCATATTTTTTTGTTTGCTGAATTTTGATGGAATCATCAAAACACACCTTCAGAGTCCCAAGAACTTGGGAAAAGAAATTACCTTTACAATGGGAATTGTTAAATCACTTCTCCCATTCACCCTTTTCCCTGAAACCTATTTTCTACTTGACGCCAAACTCAACATCCTTATGTGATTCCAGATTTTGCTTGCTCATGTTTTTTTATTTCATTGACCTATTCAGTTTTGCAAAACAGTTACCTGAAGATAGGTGATATTACAGTATTGCTACCCTAGTGTCTCCATCAGGCAGCATTCTGGGAAGAGGTACTTGGGCCAGTACCTTAAATGATTATCTGTTCATGCTTACTAAGGTCTGGAATTACATTCTGCCTGCCTTTAAGCAGACAAAGTATTTGGTGTGCAATCTAGAGTGGACTGGAGAAGGATACTCTCGTTAATTTTGACTCCAGCTCTGTTAACCCGAGTTCAGTCTTTTTTTTCGCTGTACTTGCTTCCCATTTGTATAGAGTTGTAATCAGATTTATTCTGGATTACTTGTTGTGGTTTTATGGCTGGCTTGCTGTAGAAGTAAAAAGAAGAATACATTCTTTCATATGTCTTGTGCTGTAATTAACAAAATACTTTTTCCTATTTTTATTGAAGAATTATTATAATTATGATTTCATCTCTTTCCTGCTTTGTTGATAATAATATAGTGCATTTATTTTGCTCAGCTGAAAATATTACAAGGAAATAAAACTGAAGTAATCACTGCTCAGCTTGTATTTAATCTTTCTCAGCACTGCAAAGTCATGGGTCAAAACTGCAACTAATGATCAACTTGTGTTATGGGTTTGACTAGGCCTAAATGTTTTAGTTTTCAGAGTAGGCCTTAGATTACCAGCAGACTCGAGCTGGGTCAGACCAGCTGACAGCTGACTGCTGCTGGCCATTGGTATTCCATACCATATTCTGACATCATCTCAAGTATAAAAGTGGGTTTAGGAGTTGCCTGGGCCAGTTCCTTCATGGCTGTGGTCCTGGTAGGATGCACTGTGCTGTCCCAGGAGGGACAGGAGGACGAGCCCAGTGCCAGCTTACCACCATGTTGTCTTAGGGAAGGAAAATATTATTAGTTTTCTCTGTGCTTGGGTTTGTTTCTGGGGAGATTGAGCTCGTTTGGGGTGCTTTATGGATCTGGAGCGATGGGATCTGTTTTCTGAGAGGCAGAAGATTGTTGTTATATTTAACTTTTATAGGTGTGTGTGTTTACTTTTAATTTTCTCTTCTCTGTATAAATATATAAACCTGTTTCCAGGGTTTTTTCCCCTTTTCTCAGCAGGGCGAGGGAGACACTCTGTGGTTGGGTAGTTGGCATTTTGCCAGCTCAACTGAACACTCTTGGTTCTTGTTTTCTGGGTACATGCACAGTTAGGAGTCATATTAATATTATCTGGCACGTCAAAGATGCCATTAAAAGCTTGTTTTTGATTATGAAGACGAGAGAAACAGAAAAATTTCTTTTAGAAAATATATATGCAAATATATGCTCTCAGGCACATGGTGTGATTCTTGGGTTTCAGGATAAGAGTTTGAGTCAACGATAATCCTTCCAACTCATAATATTCTGTGATATTTATAAGCAGATGTAAAAAAAAAGGAATTTTCTGAAATATAACTGAATACTGCACAGTAATATGCTAAAGTGAAAAACACAGGAAAAGGGAATTCTGTTTGTTCATAGCTTTCTTACCTGATAAAAAATGCATTCCAAGAGGGATAAAAAAAACAGCTTTGGAATATATAGATCTACCTGAAATACACCATGGTAACTGGAGAAGGAAGAAGTTGATTGTTTCTAGTGAGAGCTTAAATCAGCAGACACTTTTCTATATTACAGTCATGTGGGCATGGCTACTCAAGAAAAATGCAAATTTAGTGATAAGCAACAGGCTTCTCTACTATGGCCAGAAATCACTGTTTGTAGCTGGAATTGTACTTCAGATATTAGTATGGATAATGCCTAAAAGACCAGCTGCAAAAAAAAAGCCCTAAAAACTCGCAAAGAACAAGTAGAATCCTGGAAGAAGATAAAATTTATCTCTAATGATGGAGTCATATAAATCACTCACTTGCATATTTGAGTTTACTTTTATTAAAATCTCATCTGAGTTAATAATTTATGACTAAATTCAGTGCTGTTGTTCACCATTTGAGTAGGAATAACCCATTTGTGTCTCAATAAACAGTTAAGGGAAAGTGCTTTCCAAGTTGGAAATACCAATATTTGGGAATTACAGTCAGAAAGAGGCAATTGTTAGAAGAATGTAGTGGTGAGTGCTTTGTTCCGTACACTGCAGGTGCTTTTCCTGATGACAATCAGCGGCTTTCAGTCTGGCCTGCTGTACAAGCAGCCTGCCAACCCCCTCCACGAACTTGGTGGGTTTTATGTGTGATGTTTCATGTCTTAATTGCATGTTCCTAGATAATGGTTAACAACTTTCTTAAATTATTTTTAGCTTTAGATCCGGCGAAAGATCCATGTTTGAAGATGAAATGTAGTCGCCATAAAGTTTGTGTTGCACAGGATCAACAAACTGCTGTTTGCATTAGTCACCGAAGGCTCACCCACAGGTAAATACTTAAAAAGTTAATCCTGTAGTTGTCTTTATAGTGTTCATGACAGACTTGTAAACCATAAATCCATTATAATTAGTTTAATTACTTAACAACATATGAGCAGAGTAGACGTGAATTTTAGCAGTAATTATGTATGCATAATTTGGTAATAATGTTTAATATTTGATATTTTTGATAGGCTGGTAAACTGGAAGGTGTGCATATTTAAATATTGAAAGCTGCTGGTACAAATACATTTAGGGCAATACCCACTGTGCCAGTAGGAAATTAATAAAACAATTATGATAATGTCCTTCTGCTGTACATTACTTTGCCATCATCACTTCTTATATGAAGCTAGTGAACTCAAACCTGCCTGTTAAAGTGTAGGTAACAGCCTGATACAGTGTAAGTTGTTGGAAGTTGGTTAGGGGTTTTTTCCCTTTTTCTCTTCTTCTGTGCATTCCAATTTTATTTGCATATAAATATAAGGGAAAATACATGTTGAATTTATAGACTTTTGTGACTTGATCTGGGGCAGAAATATGAATATGTAGGGCCTGAAACATACACTTAGTTGTGTCACGGTTGTTGTGTGCTGAGGAGACGGAGTCAAGTTGCATTTTGGCTTGAGATTGTTAGTTTTTTATACACTTCATTGTGGGAAATGAGACATAGTAGAATGGCTAAATTTCACTAACTTGATTTAACTGTCTGTTAAAGTGCTTCGCTCAGTAGAGGCCGAAAAGAGCTAAGGAAGATAAAAGACTTTCTTGTCTTTTGGAAGAGGATCATATTAAGTACAGTTTCATGAATGATATAAGAAATGTTGTTCTGAGTGTCTAGTTAAGTTAAATAGATCCATCTGGAGCTTTTCAAACAAGTAAGATAGTGCATAGTGAAAGGAAAAGTTTAAACTGTTCTTGATCTGCAGCTGCAGTTAATAACAAAAAACTGCAACAGTACGTGCAGAGTTACCCTGTTTATATTAAGCAAACTCAGTGTAGAACTAGATATTTT